>CM042044.1:57572500-58129843 GCA_023525975.1 Smallanthus sonchifolius | reverse complement strand
ACACAAAAAGAGAGCATGTAAAACAGGTGAGTCAGATGGGTTGGGTAACTAGTCAAAACCGTCATTTCGAGTATAGGTCATGTGGAGTCGACCCTTTTTGTCAAATATGATAGAAATTTACCAGGAACGGTTGGGCCTGATCCAAGATCAGTTCCATAGTCCGCGAACATAACTCCTTCTACTGGCCCCACCTGCAAGGTGAATTAAATATAGTGAAAAATATATAGCATATATAAAGGATATTAAACTAAATACTGCCATCTTTTCTATAAATTACATCAGTGGAATTCATAAGAAGATTGTTTTTTTATGACGCAGACGCATACCAAAATTCCAGTTAATTTCATGGTTACTTTAAAAGTGTATCACTATAGTAATATACTAGAATGGGAAATTGCCAGTATAATAAAAATAAATAAATAAATGAGAATATTAAGAACTAAAAATGTTCAATCACTCACCAGAGGGAAAGAAATTTCTCCACAACCAACACCATAAGATCTGCCTGACCCAATATCCCCTTCTTCATAACCTCTAACACTGTTTGTTCCGCCAATGGGGAATGCTTCATGGGGAGGGAAGTTGCCCACAACATGACCACCTGATAAGCTATAATTTTTAAAAGTATACAAAATTAGTTTCAGTGAATTAGAAGTGATAATTTTGTAATGTTGAGATCCAAAATATGATAAATTACCTTAAGTTAAAGCGAGCAGGGCCAATCACAAGACCTTTTCGTGCACGGGCGGTAACTCTATTAAAAACTAACCACTCTGACCATACAGGAAGTCCCTGCTCCATGGTAACTACAAACTGCAATATGGGTGGGTTGGATGATGGGTCAAACGTGGTACTTTTTAATGCGGGTTGGGTAATGGGTAACTTTTAGTAAGGGTTGAGCCCAGTTAACTAGCAGGAATTTTTGTCCCTTGAATTTCATAAATAACTAATATACTATTTATGATTAGAAAAATGTAACCCATATCAAGGTGAATGGGTTAAAAAATGTCACATTTAGGTCCAGCATTACGGTGAAACTAGAGAGAAAAGATTCATGTCTTACCAATGAAGAACTAGGGTCACTAGAACCAGTATAAACACTTTCAACTTTAGCAAGTACCATATCATCATGATTATTGCCACTACCACAAATACAAAGAACTTGTCAAGTTTGACTATTAAGCATCATGACTCGATAAAATTTAAAAATAACTCTTATGATTACCTTGCAGTTAGTGGACAATTATGGAAGTCTCTTATCATAGGATTCCCTTTTTCATCGCGAGCACCAGCACGCTGTTAACGTGAAATATAATTGTATAGGCAGGAATGAGTTATGGTTTTTACCATAAACGTGTTTTTTTTAATTATAAAATATCCATGAAAGATTGCAGAAATACCTGAAAAATAATCCCAGCGGTCCCACTCCACTTTGGTCTAAATGGCCGGCTGTACTCAATGCCAGCAGTAATCCGTCCGATGGTCGGGCTACTGTTGTTGGGTTGATTGCCATAAGACCCGTGGACAAGAGTCCCAGGTGTCCTGGAGTTCTGCATCACAAAGAATTGCTAAGTTTTTATCTTGCACTTTTATAAATATTAGAGGTGGCAAGATGGGCGAGGTTGTGTGACAGGTCCAGATATAGAGAGGGTCATTTTAGTATGGGTTTAAACAGTCTATGTCAGGTTGGATTGTGTTAATTATGAGTCCAGAGACAATAAATTCGCACCGCTAAAAAACCATGAACACTTTTGACTTGTTCCCTTTTTTAGCCATTTTTTTGTATTTAACCCATTTGACAAGTGTAAAATAAAACACGACCCAAATCTACACACTTATAAAAAAATGGGCTGAAATTGTTACATTTAATAAAAATATCATAAATCATAACCAAAAACAAAACCAAATTCAAAATTTAATGGGTGCCTGTATCATTATTGTTCTTGATGTCCGTTTATCATCTCCTTCAATCCATGGATCAGTGTAGTTGATCCTGAATATTGAGTCGATTTGCCCCCTCTCTAATGAAAGATTAATCTTTTGGTTCCTCCCAAAGAGGTTTCGATGATAAAGTGCACAACTGCAATGGAATTATAGAAATTAAAAAAAAAAAGGAAAGATATAGTTAAGTTGTGGGGAAACGACATCATGTAAACAGCAATGATGCTTAAATGAAATATCATACTCTTTCCTCAAAGGGTAAATACATTACCTCCCAATTAGTCCTGCTAAAGGGCCACTTGTGATCCTAAAAAATAAAAGGGACCAATAAGTAAATAGTGTTGCATACATCACATATAATTTGAAGTGACAGTTCAAAGATTCAGATTATTACTATTACAATGTTGCTTTTGTAATCATAGTTAACACATCAATGATTTATCTAAAATTTATCAACAAACAAGAAAATGTTTGTTGGTCAACCCAACCTGAACCAGCTTGTCTCAACAAGTACTAAAAATTACTGCCCATTTAAACCACACCCATCTTGATCTGTTACCCAACCCGCCTGACGTGCCATGTCTAGTTACCCTAAATAGACCCACAATGAGATCACATACCCACTTGAAATTCCACCACCAGCAGAGATGCCTCCACTTACACGTTCAACCGCATTAATTGTCAAGTCCACCTTCCCAGAGTCTGCAACAAAATAATTTAAGTTCATTCAATACTCAATGAAAAGTAACTTTCAAATAATAGGCATATACACAAGGCTCAATCACTAATTTAAATACACAACATTGATTTTTGATCATTTTACAAATATATTTTATGCCCAAAAACCAGCAATATCAGATTACCTCCAGCAGGCTGGGGAACAATGCTAATATCCTCCATAATACCCATTGCTAGCAATGTATCAACATCTCTTTTTGCTTGAAGCATACTATACACCTAATAAAAACATTACCGTTAAAATAACACATTATAATGTATATTTGTGTGAACAAACAAATATAACATAAAACCCTTGGTCTAATACCTGCCCCTTTTTTGTATTAAGTTGGCGAAGTATTGTCTCGGGCCTCGTTTTACCCGTAGTTGGCTCACCACTGGAATCACAAAATCAAAGTATTTGGTATAAGTTATAATGTTAATATAATATCAGAACGAAATCTGTACATAATTTGCAGAAATAAAGATTGTAATCTTACGTTTTACTAAGAAAACGTATGGATATATTGTTAACCTCAGCTTCTGACACTTGCAACCTCAAAATTCCCCCAGACAGAACCTCAACTCCTGAAACCTAATGATCTCCTCAAAGTAGTTGATTAATGCTCTTATAGTCATATAACGCTGCAATTACAGAAAGAACAGTTGGAAATGGGATCAAATGCTAACCAAGCCAAAAAGGCCGCGCTCCATATACCATCCATTGATGGAGCTTATAACTTCATCATGACGTCTTATATTTACTATTTTCCCTGCATAACTTGACAAAAGTTCAATTAATAAAAAAGAAAACTATGAACTTTCAAATTACATGACAAAGCCTATGGTAAACATACCATATCCATCACGAAATTTATCCTCTATGAATTTTGTTGGCAGAACGTTGGCTCCTTCACATATCAGCCCTTGGAAATCTTGGTTTGGTTCTACCTTATGCCAAAATATACTAGTGTAAGCATTTGCATAACTTGTTTTCTGATCTCCTAATTATGATTAAGCAATTCACATATAGTCAGTGCTACCAATCAATTTCGTATCCTTAAACCTTTTGTTCAATTCTTAATGTGAACTTTCACATACTGAAAATTTGCTGATTACATACAATTGAAACCTAAATTATAAGTTTGTTTTCATAAAAATTAATACCTGAAACACCAAACGGATGCCATCGCGAGTATCAACAGCTACAGGCATGCACGAAGAGAAATAGCCGCTTCCAATGATCCTATGTACATCTTCCTGAACCTCGCGTACAGTTAAAGCCGAATTCGGTCGACATCTTTTCAACGCTGCAATCGCTTCTTCTTCCAAATCTTTCCTTTCAAGCTCCTCACCGTCCTTATTCCTCACCAAAACCTCACTAATTAGCACACGCTCGTCATCATGCCGACTCAATGAATGACTCTTGCTCGATTGCGTCAACTCTCCGCCCTCCTCGTCACCCTTAGTCAACGCCAATGAAGCCGAGCAGAGTAGCGGTGGTTGCTTGGAGTGGAAAGGGTTTGACCATTTCGGAGGTTTTCGAGTACTCTGTTGGAGTTTGTTGATAATTGGATGAGTTGTGATAGAAGATATGAATTGAGTGAGCGAATGTTTAGAATTGTTAATAACGGAAGAAATTGAAAGATGGAGGTCGGCGAAGAGAGGTAGAGGCCGGCGGTGATGGTGTTGGTTGTGGTGCCGGCGGTGGTGCATAGAGATAAACGGAGGAATTTTGACCGTGGAGGATCTGAAATGGAAGGATTTGTTTTCAGTCATAGTGTAAATCGGTGCTTCTACGATGCTCTAGAACAGCTGATAACCCCTAAATCGAAGTCAGTGAGATGATAACATTTCCTAGGGTTTTGGTTAACCATTGAAATTCGAGGAATCAGGGGTGTTTCTTCATGCAAATAAACAACTCAACTCAGAACTAAAAACAACTTGAAACTATCAACAATTAAGAAGAAGAATTATAAACAACTTACATAGATGCGAAGTCGTGAGGAGCAGTCGGAATTAGGGTTTTAAAGTTAAGAAGACAGAAAATGAAGGATGCCTGAATCGTGAAGAGATTCGAGATGCCTAAAGAAGCAGATGCTGAAGATGACTGAATCGTGACCGCCACTGCCCTAATCTATTTGGACTCGTACAGTGAAGAAACAGATGAAAATTGAAATGGTAAATGGGCTGGGCTAATTTGACATATTGTTTATTCGGTTTAAACTTTTAAAAGTAATTAAGCGTTTTTATACGACAACTCTTGCATCTTGGTATAAATCGCAAGTCAAACCGTTCATTACGGTTTGAAATTTTTTAAGCCGATCAACCATGAAACAAAGCTGATGATCGGTTTGAACAATTTCAGGGTTTTAAACCGAATTGTGAACATCCCAAGTGAAATTTTAGGGAATTTTGTTGGTTGGAGCTTGGAGGAGTCGGATATGTAGGTTTTTATTACTATAAAAATAAGATTAAATTTTTTATAGTTTTTCAAGTGTTTCAATAAAAAAAATTTAAAGCTTTGTATTCATTTCATTATATGTTTTAATCTTATGAAATATTTTATAAATATCAATTTTTTTTTAAAATTAAGTGACCTGATTAAACCATATATGAATCCTAGTTATCATTTAGAGATTATTTTTAAATGATAAATTGGTTTTTAATAATTCAAACTATGACTCATTGGTTGATAATAATTCAAACTTATAGTTTGGCTGGTGATAATCCACACTTTCACTTTTGGTGTCAATGGTAATCTCAATGTCATAAAGATCATGGATTTACACTCGACTTACACTTATTTTCACTCAAAATGATGATTTTAAATGAAATGCAGAAACGTACAATCGAAATCAAATGTAACTATATGATGATTATGTTTCTGAAAGTTGAGATTATCACAAGACAAACTTTTAGTTTGGATTCTTATTAGCCAATGGGTTATAGTTTGGATCAATGTTTTAAAAACCGGTTTAAACCGGCCGGTAATACCGGTTGAACCAGGTCTCGGCCACTAGCCCGGTAAGTTTGAGCCCGGTAAATTAGAAAACTGGTATGTTAGTTGAACCGCCGGTAATACCGGGTTATATTGTTGTACCGGTTTTAGTTAGAAGTAAAATTTTATGTTTAAACTTTAAAAAAAATTGTTTAAAAACATTTAAGCAATAAAACTTCTTATTTAATGTTGTAGGAAACGAAAATAGTTATGCTCTTGTTGATAAGCATGACGATGATGGTGGATTTTTATCTTTTAAGCAATAATGAAATTAATACATTCAACACTTCAATGACATAAAACAATTATGCACTTTTATTTAAAAAAAAATATTGAAAAATTTAGTGATTTTGGATTATCTTTTGATTATGGATTAAAGATTAATTTTTATCATGGAATCATGTATTTTTGGATTATTTTTTGAGTTAGAGTTGTATTTTTATGAAATTATAGGTTTACTAGTCAATCCGGTTGAACCACCCAATACAACCGGTTGAACTATTTCTGAGCATAATCCGGTACAATTTAAAAACCTGTGTTTTAAAACATTGGTTTGGATTATTAAAAACCAATTTGCATTTTTAAATTAACTTGAAATAATAGGTAATAGTGAATAAAAAATTCACTAAATAATAAGCAAGTTTTATGATTGTTCAAATTAAGTCAAACTGGAAAAAAAATCACTAAATAATAACATGATTCATACATGTTTTATTTACATACTTAGTTATAGAAAAAATTAATATTTATAAAAAAAGTTCACAAATTTAGAACAATTAAGGGAAGTTGTTGACTTTAGGAAAAAAAAAAAACTTTGAATTAATTTACTGAAACACTAAAAAAATAGTTACTATTGTATGAAGTTGCCTTAAAATAAAATGCATAAAATAACTAATTATAATAACTATATACAATCAAGCAAGATGTCTACGGCAGTAATTTTTGATTGGTTGGATTTGGAGGCAATGCCATGTGGCGGCGACTGATTGGCTTTCTTTATTATCTTTAACAATTTCTAAGTGTATTAAGGTTAAAACGGAACATTTTGTTTTTCTCATATTTTTACGTTACAAATTTTAACACTTCCGTTATACTAACGTTTTAAAATATATAACGGTGTGCCACGTCGCGAAGTGCGGGTATCGTAACTAGTTTAATATATAATGATAAGTGATGGAGTTGTGTTGTTGAAATTAAAAATAGGCATCTCTGAAATCAATAAGTAACAGATGTTACAACTTATGATTAATAAAATAAAATTGTTTGGATTTTCAAGAGCCACTTTTGGAGAAATATGAATGTATTGGATGTTCGATCTAACATTTAAATTTTTCTAACCTTTTGTCTAACAAAACAGAGAAGTCCAAAGAAAACATTGTTCAAGACAACATATGAAAACACATGATAATGAGTCGGTTAGTAATTAATAAAATACAAATACAACATGAGTTAAAGAAAAATAATAAAAATGAAACAAATAAAAAAAATTGTAGGTGAAAGCGAATAGAAACATGGCCGCAGGGTTAGCTTAACAATTTTGATGGCCTAAGACGAAGTAAAATTCTGAGGTCTTTTTTCAATTGTCATAATTATAAACAATGAAAGATTTAGGATTTTTTTGTGAGTGGGGTGAAAAACGGTTCGTAAAGTAAGTTTGGATATGTATATATGAAAAACATTTAGGCTCAAAATCTTTTTATTAAAGTAGGATTTGATATTTTTAGACTTAAAACAAAAAACCTAGATTAAACTATATATATAATTTTTCTTTTTTTTAAATTTGAGGGCCTTAGGCTCAAGTATAAAAATCCACAATCCATGCATGGCCCAACACAAATGACAAATTAGTTGTCTAATAAAACAAAACATTTATATTGTGTCTTAACACTAAAATATGTTTGAAAGTTCAAAGTTAAAAAAACATTGTCAAATAAATAAATAAAATTAAAGCATATCTTATAAAAATTAAATTAATCTTAACATGTACATATTGAAAATAATATAGATCGAAGTTGGTCTAGATAGCAATTTTATCCCAACGTGGAACACGGTATATCGATCACTAGGTTAAAATCCCGTGTATTACACGAGTTGAATAAATATAATATTGTATATCAAGTAATAAAAAAATTATTCGTTAAAAACTTGTGTTTTACACGGATTGAATAAACCCATGGAATACAATATAATCTGTTAACACATACATTCGTCAAAATATGTCAGGAGAATTATTAATATAAACATTAGTACTTTCTTTAAAAATATATTACTATTAAAAGAAAAGATAGAGGTGTATTTAATAAGAAAGAGAGACGGGAAAAAAATAATGAGAATGAATATGGAGGCGACATGTGGCATGAAAAACCTTTATTTATTATATAGTATAGATTAGTATTATCTTTAAAAATAATTATTATTAAAAGATGGAAATGTATTTAATAGGAGAGAAAGACGGGAAAAAAATGATGAAAGTGAATGTGGAGCAGACACGTGACATTCAAAAACCTTTATTTATTATGAATATATATAGTATAGATAGTTTGATTCGATTCTCAAAGAAATCAGTTATGTTTTAAGTATTGTCAGTAAATGTTAATACACATGTGGAAGCGTATTCAAATTATTTAAAAATACAAGATTGAACACAATGGACTTAAACCGATAGTTCGGTCGGCAAGCTTAAAGCTTACGAATTCTTGATCAAACATAATCAACTAACTACAGCAATGAAGAAAACTAACTTATACCAAACAAATAAAGGATAAAATAGGAAACTACATCATATAATTTAAAATTCAAATAAACAACACAAAATAAAAGATAATGATAATATTATGTTTATCCAGTGCCTTTACATCTCCACCATCGAATCCACGAACCCGAACCAACTCCTAACTGCACAATGATAAACATCTGAACCTTCGAGCGAATACCCGTGTAATAACCCGTGGATGCTCGTCATCAAATGTTTTTCCTCGCTTTTTTTCCAAATGTAATTCATTATTTTTCTCTAATATTTCTTTTTCTTCTTTTTTTTTTAATTTCAATCAATACGTGTATCTAATATTATTTTATTATGAATTCACATTTATGTTCTTTTAACAGTCAGGTTATTTTGTAATTCCTTTTGTTTTGATTTGGTATCGATTCGATTCATCATCATCCATTCATCTCTGTAAATCATGGTTGTAAAAGTGTCTTACGTTATGTTTTCAACCCCTTTTGATGATTAATTAATTTGTTTAAAACAAAATAAAGGTAACATAACTCATATACAAAATATAAACATATGATAGATCTATCGATGCATACAAATAAATAAAAGTTAACCCATAAAGAGTCGTTTGATATATCAAAATGTCTACCAATGGATGATCATGGCATACATTTGCATTTCGTTTTGCATGGCTTTTGCTTTGTTTTTGTTGGTGGAGAAACGAGTCGATTAAAGATTAAAAAGCTTTCCTCTCATTAAAGACTTCATGAACTTGTCTAACATCATAACTTATTCATTAAGGATTTTAGACATAATATTTAAATTAAAATTCTTTTGTTACTAGGGAATTGATCTATATTTCTTCCCACAGGAACCTTTCCCTTCCATTCCCAGTTATATACAATGCAATGACTTATTAAAACACTTATCTTCTTAGTTTATTAAAATCATTCGTCAAACATACGCTTTGCCTCTTTTCAAATTGTACTTTAAAACCTTTTTTTTTCTTTACCAACATACAATTTATGGTAAATACTTTACACGATTTTCGTTTATTAACACACTGTTATAATAAACACATACAATATGCACACCACTCCAAAATAGTAGGCATAAAAAGAGATCTAGAACTCACATGTCAAGCTAGCTCAAGGGTACTATCAACGGTCCATTGATGTCATTCACATATCTGGATTGATAGTCAGAAATATACCAGGTCTACACTTTATACTAATCTCGCTCTATGTCTCTCAGCGAAACTAGGTTAGTTCGTTCTCTATAACTCAACGAAACTAGGTTAGTTTCGCTCTCTATGCCTCGGTGAAACTGGTTTAGTTTCGCTTTCTGTTAGTTTCGCTTGGTCGTCTTCTTCAGCAGAAACTCTAGTTTCTGCATGAAAATGGCGACTCAAGCTCAAACTCACCAAGGTTCCAACTTTTTACGTCCAAAACGTGTGTTTAGTCGTTGTGAGTCTAGATCTAACGTTTATTTCTTTTTTAACACGTAAAAATCCTATATTTTTGTGTTCAAACCCAAAAACCCATTTTTAACAAAAACTCATATCTAGGAGCGATTCTCACCTCAAAACAACTCACTTCTTGATCAAATCTTCACACGAACAATGGAGAAAGATGAAGAATCGATCTTGAGTCCAAACCAACACTTTCCCACTCTACGGTTTCTCTCTTGAGAACTTTGAAGGTGGAGCATCGAATGAGAAGTGGCTGAAATGGAAAGAGAGCCTATAGGGTTTTAGCCCATCACTTCCTCTTACTTTCGGCCCAACATCCGAGTCCATCAAGCCCACGATCTTTATTCTTTTCTTTATTTTTCTCTGAAACCCGCTTATAAGTCGTCGTTATTTTTGGGATGTTACACGGATGCCCCTGTGATGTAGTATGTACGACTAGTAAATATGAACTTATATGCATAAAAAAATCATTAAAACGGCAATAATTGTTATAACAATAAACAAAACAAATTTACTGTAGCAAATGATCTATTTTACATAGTTAAGCGAATTACGAGGCTCTCCTATAATTTTTGGAAGTAAAGTTGTTCATCAACTGTTCATAATCCATACTATTTAAATAATTGTTCTCAATAATTATCATTGTTAATCCATTAAGTATTTATTAGGACATATAATTATCTACTAATAATTTATAACTTTTTATATACATGTTAATCGATTTACGTACCTAAACGAGAAAAAGAACTTTAACCCCCTCTAGCCCATGTTGATATGCTTCTTCTTTTAAAAGCTTTGATACTCACTTTTCTTTTCTAAAGGAGCCAATTCATGTGCCTTTTCAATCCACAACAAGTTGCTAATGGCATACAAGGGTGTTAGTCGTGTAAAGAAGACGAAAAAAACCAAATTTAGGTTTTGTCATTGGTTGCATGATCGACTTTGTATTAGATTTTATTCATAATAATTTAAAAATTGTCCAAGTTCATGGGAAATGTTGACATTGCTTTGAGGGGGTATTTGAGATTACTTTTCAAAATAACTTATTGACTTATCACCTTTTGGAATAAGGTAATAAGTTATAAGTTTGTTTGGATAATTCAAAATAAGATGGAAAATGTGAGATGGAGAAGTTAAAATCCAAAAGTATGAAATTCTTACTTTTGAAAAAGTCAAAAGTAGCTTCAAAAAGTAATCCCAAACACCCCCTGAGTGTGATCAAACAATGAGGAGTCATATGCATATGACACCAAGATTTCTTTTTTAAGTTTGTTGTATATCTTCGTGTTACCCATGTTTCGACTTTACACAACTTTTGTCATGTATTACATATCTTTCATTTCAAAAGGAAATAATGAAAAACGTTATGAAAATGATAAGGATAATCGGTAAATGAAATAGGTATTGCGCTTAAGTATTGTGGGTTTAAATAAAAAATATGGGTACGCGATTACGTAATGGGTTTAATAATTAATAGAGTGTATGTGTTAGTTTAAATAAAAGGGAATACACACTTACATGATGCTTGATTTAGTTCCAGCATTAGGGATAACATGGAAAGATTACAAAAAAAATCAATGGATTCTTAAGCCAATACATCCAAGAAATAGTATTTTTCATGTATGAACCATAAAAACGAAAACTAACAGTATCTTCAAAAATTTTGTCCTTCCTCGACTTTGAAACATGAAAAACCTCGGCATTTTGAAAGCGCCAAAGAACCCACAAATTAAGACGTCTTAAATCTCGTATTTGCATATTTTTTTCCTTTGGAAAGTCAGTTATATACATATTTTAAACGTAACTAAGAGCATTCGCAACAATGTCTATCTTTATTCCCATCTCTATTATTCAGAGATTTCTTCTATTATGCATTTCTATCAGAATCTTCATTTTTAAATGTTAGAGTTTAGTAAATAGAAATTTTTTAAATGTAGAGATCCATTTTCACGAATCTTTAAATTTTTTTAAGTGATTTGAAAAGAGAGATGAAGATGTTATTTCGAATGCTATAATATTATAAAAATACCAATTGTTATAAAAAGAAAAAGAAGCATCATTATTGGGGTTTACACTGTATGATTGGATCACTTGAACATACATAAAAAGGCTAGGGGTGTTCAAAGTCGGATATCCGAAAATTCGGATATCCGAAATTTTCGGATAGTGGATTTCACTATCCGAATCCGTATCCGAAAATTCGGATACGGATTCGGATAGTGAATCGGATATCCGAAAATATAAAAAATATATATATATATATATATAAAAATAATATTTTTAAATTACAAAAACAATTAAAAACCTTAAAAAACATTAGAAAATATACATATAAAAATATATAAATATAATATATCGGGTTTTGATTCAAATTTTCTTATTTTTAAATAATAAAAACAATTAAAAAAAATATATAAATATAATATTTCGGATATCCGAACTATCCGAAATATCCGAAAATCACTATCCGAATCCGAATCCGAAAATTCGGATATCCGAATTTCGGATATCCGAAATTTCGGATATCCGAATTTTCGGATAATTCGGATTCGGATAATTCGGGTTCGGTTTCGGATTCGGATTTTTTTGAACACCCCTAAAAAAGGCTATGTAAGTATGTGACCTGGGTGATGGGAAATAAATATGTTGTTTATTTTATGGATTATTGGATTTTAAAAATTTTACATTTTATCAATTGGTCAATAATAAATCCAACTGAGAATACTCTTACCATCAGTCTGTAATATCCAAGATTTTCCGACCTACCTTTTTTTTACACGCGTTACTAAATTTAAACTCGTTTTCGTGTTAAAACTATTTCCTTAAAACAATAAGTGTTAATATAAAAAAAAATGTATACTTAACACATATATACACATATACCTATATGTGAAATTAAAGGTATAAATATACATACATATATATATATATATATATATATATATATATATAGATTCTTAAAAGCTTTATGAATTTATAAATATCATGAATTCATTTTAACTACTTAATTTATAACAAATCCTATAGATCATTTTATAAAATCTATAAAAATCATTTAAATTTTATTTTGATTTGTATAGAAAGAAACTCATTTATTTCATCTCTATAAAGTCAGGGACTGAAACTGTCAAACTCTGGAACTTGTTTTAAACTAAAACCTATGTTTAACAAGAAATGAAAATAACTCGAAACAGCAGGGACCTGTTTCGCCATTTCACCAAACTTCCAGAACCCAAATCAAGTCCCAGGTTCGAAACCCGCAGACCCGGTTCCACCCCCTCTTTCACGCAAAATCCGCGATATCGACCAGGTTCGATGAACCTCGAACTCGCCGGAGGCGTGCGGCCAGAACCCAATGAAATTCAATGCTCGGACACGGCCCGAGACCCGCGCATTCGTCGAATTTGAACTCGGCCGTTCAACCGCCAACTCCCCAACCAATTCGACATTTAACATCGAAATTGGCTATAAATACCGATTGGAAATCTCAGTAACACCACACCAAAACCTTCTTCACTCTCAATTCGGACGATCCTCATCCACATTTCGCGATTTTTGTCCCGATAGCCGAAGTCAAAGCTTGACCTCGTTCTCCTTTGTCCCGACTTCAAATCAGGTAATTCTTGTGCCCATTGTGCTCGCCATAGTTCATAGATCGAAAGCTCTCTGTTTAATTCTATTAACAGAGGGCAATTCAATGCGTATTTGGCGATTCTTGGTTCTAGGGTTCATGTCAATTTGGGGGATGATTTGAGTTTCTGTTTAAAACTTTTCTTGTTCGGATATATTACCACCGAGACCCGTAGGTGGGATGGCTAGGAGTGTGTGTATGATTTGCGACCCGGTCCCAGACCCGAGTTCGAGTCCGGGTAAACCGTTTTTGATACTTTCATTTTTTTTATATACTTTTCAGTCGGGTTTAAATTCTTCGATTATTTTTATAAATTATGTTAAGTTTTTATAAACATAAAAATGAATTCTTTTTACACTTTGCATACCAGAGCTATTTTATTTAATTAAAATTAGTTAAAACCCATACTGTTTTATTCTTTAAAAATAGTTTTAAATTCTTAAAAATTACAAAAATACTTTCAAACTTTATAGAATCCATCTTTCCAACAAAAACGATTTATAAAAATCGGCAAAGCTATTATTTCTAAAATAAATGAAAATAGTTTGTTTATTTAAACACATTTATCAATTTTCATTTAAAAGGGAAAAGAAACTTACAAAATCATTATAGAACTTATGTAACAATTTGAAAACAAAAACTTATAAACTTTATTAAATAGAAACTTTAAACATTCATAAATTTGTAAAGAAATTTCATGTTGTAAAAAGGGTTAAAATAAGAAACTCTATCTAAATCTTTTATTAACTTATAATTACATATTACTTATTTAAACTTGTAAATATTATATATTACAAAACAATGTGTAAAATGAATACATAATAAAGTCTTAAATACTTAATATAAATTATTTAATTGGATAAAGTAATTATCATTTTTAAATAAATATTTATCCTTGACAAATAATTGTTATTCTTTAATAATTAATTATTCTTAAATAATTATTAAAACACTTAATAATTATTTGTTTATTCTTAGTCTTTAATTACTTATTAAAAATGATTATCATAGATTTCTAGTAATTATTTATTCTTTAAATAAATGCTATTAATCTTGATTCTTTTGGTGCAACCTTATTTATAATACATAGAAACAAATTTAAACTATTAACACATGACTTGTGAAATCAATCGTTGTAAAACTTTTAAAATGTTATTATTCTAAACCACGAATCTATTAAACTTTGATTTTCAAACTTTGTGAAACCCTATTTAGAAACTTACATAAACTTTATAAACACAAATCGTTCTCGTCTCCCATTTGGAACCCTAGTCAATCTTGAAATCCTAGATCTTTTGCCTTACACTTGTAGAAGCAAACTTAAATCTTTAGACTTGCATTCTTAGGTTTATTGTGAGGATATTCTCCCTCAAAGTCTTGCAAATACTTATCCGTGTCGGATACTCTTCATCAATCCAAGTGAGTATACTTAGCCCCTTTTTCCTTTCTATACTTTTGGGGTGAAACATGTTCAAAACTTTAAACTTATACAATTTTTGTACAACTATGACTAGATGCTTATTCTTATGTTAAACTTGAGACTTGTATGCTTAGATTAAACTTAAAAACTAGCATATTCATTAACTTTGATCAAGCCTATGGTAACAATGATAGATCTATTGCATTTGACGATTGACTGACCCTTCGGGGGGGAGCCCTTGGTGATTGTTACTGAACTAAACTTTTAAACTTGAGACTTATAAGGGTAACCTGTGTCACACCCAGACCGATGGCGGAATCATCGAGGCGGACACTATATGATTGTTCATAAGCACATGATCTACTAAGGTTGCATAATTCATTAATAAGATTTAAATACCAAATATCCAAATACAATTCAAGTTACAACACCCTATTCTAGAATATTACACATAATTATTTTACTAGGTCCAAAAGCCTTATGTGTAGCACCTTCAACACATAGTCACACAATCACATATATTCACCTGAAACGTAATCCAAAACAAGTGTCAACTACGAGAGTTGGTGAGTTTACATATGTTTGAAAAAAAGTTTAATTAAAAACGTTTACACAATTCTTGGTTTGACATGGCAAGATACGACATAATGTGGAGAATTCACTATGTGTATACCAATTGTAAGCATGTAAGTATAAGCATACAAGTTTAACGTGATAGGCATGGAATCAAGACTATGTGGGTCACACACAGTTTAAAACCACCCTAAAAGTATCCAAAGCGTACAAGTATGTATAAGCACAAAGGTTTAACGTGATAGGCATGGAATCAAGACTATGTGGGTCACACACCGTCTAAAAACACCCTAAAAGTATCAATAGCATAACAAGTGATCATGCACAGAAGCACAATAATCTACGCATGTAAACACAAGTTGAATTGTATGTAAGTATGCACAGATTACGTCTCACCCCAAAATGTATAAAAATGTAAATAGGGGATATGTAACTCACCTGGCTAGCGGATATGATAATCCACGAGAGTAGGTGATACGGATGTTTGAAACTTAAGCATGATGGAACCCTATGCAGATAAATGTGTATTATTGTATGTATATATGTGTGTATTCGTATTTAATTATGTATAGGTTTATAATGATATTTCTTAAAAAATTTTGTGTAAAATCACTGATTTTTGATCGAAACTATTTCAGGTATCGAAACTACTAGTTTCGATTGACCAAGGAACTGTCGAAACTACTTCTATCGAAACTACTAGTTTCGATTGAATTAAATGAGCACTTATTATGATTTTATAAAAAGTTCTATTTATTTATTTATATTCAAATATATATATATATATATATATATATATATATATATTTTTATAACACTTGCATTTTATAAACCATATATTACCCATTTTAAATTTCATGAAAATATTATATTTTAAATAACGCGTATTTTTATTTATTTATAAAAAATGTTATTTTATTATTTTTCGTGGGTTTAAATATTTAATTCAACTTATGAAGAATGTCGGTTTTATTATTTTATAAAATTTAACGGGTTTGAATATGTTCAAAAGTTGGGAAAAAAAATAAACGGCCGAGCTAACGGGCTCGAAATAATTTTAAAAGGGGTTTTAAAATTTATTAAGTTAATTAATAAATACTTAATAATAATGTATATATATATATAAAATAGGGAAAAGGTCGGATCGGGTTGCCCAGGGAGGAAACACGCAGGTCAACGGGTAACCGGGTCGGGCAGAGGGATTCAGAAGCTTAAAAACAGAAAAATGCGTAAAAAAAATGGTTGGAACCGGATTCGAACTCGGGACCTGGTTGTTATCGGGAATGAGTGTGACCAGCCGGGCTATAAGCCCATCGCTGATTAAGACCGACCCTTAAAATACATAACATGTCCCGATCTTTGCCCCTGAGTTCTCGGCAACACAGGCCGGTGTTGCTGAGGACACTGATTTACCGGAAACGCGATGTCGCTGGTCTCGGATATGCTTGGGTTAGCTAACTGTAAGTAAAACGAGTGTACAAGTATAAAATTTAGAGGTTAATACCAGATGGAAGTGGCCTGCGAAGTCAAGAACGAAGCCGAGAGTACCCAGAACTGGAACCAGACCTTGGGGTCGAATTGGAACTCCAATTTAGAAGTGAGACTTCGGAAAGAGGATACGAGTCTGAGGGTGTTGCCAATTTAGAGCGAGAAGGCGATACGGGGGAGGATGGAGCTCGAGAGGAACCGGGAATGGTCACTTATACTCGAAGGAAATCCGTATGATGGAACGAGAAATTGGCTCCCTAAATGGATTCGGACAGGTCATACGAAGCGAACGAGACCGGTTTTAGTCGTTAAGGTACTGTGTGTCGGTCGAATTTCATGGGCTTGACTTCGGGGATTAATGGTGTCGAGGGATTTTGATGATGAAAAGGTAAATTGGTCAAGGGAACGTGGTCGCGTGAGGACGGCGAGTACAATGGCGCAGGTTTCATGTGTCGAGGGGTAGAGGGACAGGGTTGTCGGGCTCGCCGAAAAAGCAGTTTATCCGCCGGACCAAGGGACAGGGTGACCGGGAACACGAATTGGAATCTGGCAATTATAGTCCCTGGGGTTTGAAAACGTTTAAAACAGACCCTGGAAAACTTTCGAAATAAACCCCTATAGTTCTGTTTAATTCCAAACAGCCCCCTGACTTTAATTTAATTATAAAATTTTTTTTTTTTTCAACTTTAATTAATTTATATATTTTATAGATCCATTTTCTTTATTAAAAACTAATTATTTTTAAATAATTATCTTATTGAAATAATACATTAAATTATTTATCTAAATTAATAAGTTTATTTTACTTAAGTTCTTTTAAACTAAATAAAACTTAAGTATATATAAAATTTTATAAAACTTATGTTTTTATTTAAAATCAATCATTTTGAATGGTTAATTCAATAAAATTGAAAACCATTGATTTATTTATATAAATTGTTTAATTTAATAGCATAATTTATATAGTTTATAACCTTCAAATATTTTTAAAATTTAATTTAAAAATACATAAATTGTACATCAATATACGTGTATATGTTTTGAAATAAAATGTTAATATTTACATAATAAATTTCACAACGAAAATTTTTGAAATGTCACAGTCTCCCCAAGTTGAAGGAATTTCGTCCCGAAATTCGATTAGCGAAGGTTATGAAAACGGGAAAAGGGATGCCAATAGACTTAGAATGGAATTATTCACCAGAGAAAGACTTAGTGGGAAGTAACGTATGATACGGATGACGTAAATTCGAGTCGAGTCGTCAATTAGTTGATCTAATAGTATAATGAGATTTATGCATACAATTGCTCATACAACACATGAATGTAAACTACTAGAAACCAGATTTAACAATATTGGTGCCAATCGCCTTGCGACGTGGCATTTTCCTTTAAAACTCCACCCTACGGGTGTTCATATTTTCAAATTTTGCAAAAAACATTTTCTAAAACCGGTCCTCCTCCTAGTACTTATGCATGGTTTATACTCGTTATATCAAGTGGGTTTATGTATAGGGTGTACCAGCGGCTAACCCACCACCCCTTTGATATACCGGGGATTCCCCGTGCATAATTACTAGGATTTAGAACTTCAACAATTTAAGTAAACTTTAACAGAGCTAGCAAGTTGTATGACTGGATTTAAACATAATAGGTTTGTTTCACAAAAGTATAGGAATGAGATGAATGGTGATAGCATAGCTGTTATATGCAATCACGGGTTATAGAACTCATAGCAATGGATTTCCTATCCGCTATTTCCATGATATACGAGTTATCAAGATTGGTTGGTTGTTTAGCAAATAGTTGGTTAAAAGAAAGAGACACAATTTTTCTATTGGCATGAATATTAAATAAAACGAATGTATAAAGATAGGGAACAAAGGAACGTACTGTTGACAGTGTCGTCATTGGCCGGAGCCTCGTTAGCATTTATATTAAATGCTCGTCCACGAGGACCACCTTGATTTTGAAGTCTTGGACATTGGTTTCGAAAGTGGTTTGGGTCTCCACATTCGTAACAGGCCCGTCCATAGGTGATAGTGAGAGGCACTGGATGATTGCCTTGAGTAGCTTGATTAACGATAATGCGAGCACGGCAAGTAGTAACAACGTGTCCACAACGTCCACATTTTGAGCATAGATGGCATGCAGCATGCGGGGCATGGTGATACTTGCAAGTAGGGCATTGGGAAAATGATCCTACATAATTTCTCAGAATTTGACCCGCAGGAGTAACTTGGGTCACAGGTACGGCAGGAGTGATGGCCGCAAAGTTTTGGGCCTTGTGCTTCTTATCCTGATGGGAAGATTCGGGCTCTTCGTCTTTGTCGGACACGGAAGTAGCAGCTTTGTCGACCACTTTCTTGGTACCCTTCCTGGATAAGGTACCCGCTTTGACGTGGTTGTCAATCAACACAGCAGACAAACGGATAGTGTCTTCAAGTGTGGAGGGATTACTTCCTAATACGGTGTCTTGGAGCGGCATAGGCAGTCCACCTATGTATTTCTCAATTGCCCGTGCTAAGGGAGTAACCATGTGGGGCACGAGCAGACTTAGTTCTTGAAAATGAGTGGTGTAAGCCAAATTCTCTCCGCTATCTTGGGTGAGATCCCAAAATTCAGCTTCGAGCTTCCTCATTTCGTTGCGAGGACAGAACTCGTCAGTCATAAGTCGTTTCATTTCGTCCCAAGACAAGGACATAGCAGATTCGTTGCCTCGAGTACGTTTCTCACCGTTCCACCAGGTGAGTGCTCGTTTTTAGAAGACGCTGGCAGCATAACGGACTTTGAGGTTATCAGGAAAATCGCTGTTTAGGAAAGTACTCTCCATACTTTCAAACCATTGAAGAAGGCCAGTAGCACCTTCCGTCCCGAAGAATTTGGTGGGGTTGCAAGAATTGAAATGCTTGAATGTGCAGTACGGTGGGTTTGCACCATTCCCTTACGTATTAGATCCATCACTGTTGTTGTTAGCTTGGATCATTTGGCCTATTAGTTGAGTAAGTAGTGCAGCAAGGTCAACGTTGGAGTTGCTAGAGTTAGCATTAACCGCGAGACGGGGAGGCATTCTATAAGTACCATAAGAAAAGACAAGAACTTATGAGACTTCGGATAAAATAGGCATGTATGTGCCACAGTTGGTAGACTGTTCACAATAATACAAGCAGGAACGTGAGATGACACTCATCATGTCGTGTGATAATGAATGTAAGTTCTGACTAAAACTGATCACATAATTCATTCAAAATTTATAACACTAAAAGGATAGGGGAAATAAGCCATGAAATCTATTCCTGGGAGGATATGATAACATAGATCATTATTCGCGCGATAGGAATGGCCGAGATTCGCATGCACTACAAATTGTTATTACGTGTGCACCCGTAATAATGATTTGTTTTGCATGTTCGTCTAGCTCTTCCGACCTTGCTATAATGTCCCCAAATTTTGAGTTTAAGTTCGGATTGTATCCTTGCGAATACATTGACTTATCAACGTTAAATAATTCCTCAAAGCTTTCAAGGAGACATGCTTTAGCCTATAGGTAAACACTCACTTCAGGAATTCCCAGGAAAGCATACGGTTCCGTTTATTTGGATTTATACGAAACGCTTTCCTAGACAGAAAACTCGATGTACAGGTGTCACCCTTCCAGATTGCATGTGTCCTTTACTGGTTTCGAGAAATTAAGTCGTTGACGAGGTTTTTGAGATTTTAATAGACTTGAGAGTCTATGAGTATAAAATGTGTAGGAATTGTTGCAATTAATACGGATTAGGAAAGAGTATGGATAAGGATGTGTAGTGTATTTGTTTGTATAAGTTTGTTTGTCAAATGTGTATGTAAAGTATGTATCATGTATCAAAGTCTTGTATGTATGTGTATAAGTCTCATGTACTAAACTCGGGAAGATTCAAATAATACCTAACTACAAATAATTCACATAGTAATTAATCATTTATCACATAACACATAAAAGGGAGTCCTAGGGTTATAGTCTAGGTCATTGTGTCTAATAACCTAATTCCCTATAACCATGGCTCTGATACCAATCTGTCACACCCCGACCGATGGCGGAATCATCGAGGCGGACACTATATGATTGTTCATAAGCACATGATCTACTAAGGTTGCATAATTCATTAATAAGATTTAAATACCAAATATCCAAATACAATTCAAGTTACAACACCCTATTCTAGAATATTACACATAATTATTTTACTAGGTCCAAAAGCCTTATGTGTAGCACCTTCAACACATAGTCACACAATCACATATATTCACCTGAAACGTAATCCAAAACAAGTGTCAACTACGAGAGTTGGTGAGTTTACATATGTTTGAATAAAAGTTTAATTAAAAACGTTTACACAATTCTTGGTTTGACATGGCAAGATACGGCATAATGTGGAGAATTCACTATGTGTATACCAATTGTAAGCATGTAAGTATAAGCATACAAGTTTAACGTGATAGGCATGGAATCAAGACTATGTGGGTCACACACAGTTTAAAACCACCCTAAAAGTATCCAAAGCGTACAAGTATGTATAAGCACAAAGGTTTAACGTGATAGGCATGGAATCAAGACTATGTGGGTCACACACCGTCTAAAAACACCCTAAAAGTATCAATAGCATAACAAGTGATCATGCACAGAAGCACAATAATCTACGTGTGTAAACACAAGTTGAATTGTATGTAAGTATGCACAGATTACGTCTCACCCCAAAATGTATAAAAATGTAAATAGGGGATATGTAACTCACCTGGCTAGCGGATATGATAATCCACGAGAGTAGGTGATACGGATGTTTGAAACTTAAGCATGATGGAACCCTATGCAGATAAATGTGTATTATTGTATATATATATGTGTGTATTCGTATTTAATTATGTATAGGTTTATAATGATATTTCTTAAATTTTTTTGTGTAAAATCACTGATTTTTGATCGAAACTATTTCAGGTATCGAAACTACTAGTTTCGATTGACCAAGGAACTGTCGAAACTACTTCTATCGAAACTACTAGTTTCGATTGAATTAAATGAGCACTTATTATGATTTTATAAAAAGTTCTATTTATTTATTTATATTCAAATATATATATATATATATATATTTTTTATAACACTTGCATTTTATAAACCATATATTACCCATTTTAAATTTCATGAAAATATTATATTTTAAATAACGCGTATTTTTATTTATTTATAAAAAATGTTATTTTATTATTTTTCGTGGGTTTAAATATTTAATTCAACTTATGAAGAATGTCGGTTTTATTATTTTATAAAATTTAACGGGTTTGAATATGTTCAAAAGTTGGGAAAAAAAATAAACGGCTGAGCTAACGGGCTCGAAATAATTTTAAAAGGGGTTTTAAAATTTATTAAGTTAATTAATAAATACTTAATAATAATGTATATATATATATAAAATAGGGAAAAGGTCGGATCGGGTTGCCCAGGGAGGAAACACGCAGGTCAACGGGTAACCGGGTCGGGCAGAGGGATTCAGAAGCTTAAAAACAGAAAAATGCGTAAAAAAAATGGTTGGAACCGGATTCGAACTCGGGACCTGGTTGTTATCGGGAATGAGTGTGACCAGCCGGGCTATAAGCCCATCGCTGATCAAGACCGACCCTTAAAATACATAACATGTCCCGATCTTTGCCCCTGAGTTCTCAGCAACACAGGCCGGTGTTGCCGAGGACACTGATTTACCGGAAACGCGATGTCGCTGGTCTCGGATATGCTTGGGTTAGCTAACTGTAAGTAAAACGAGTGTACAAGTATAAAATTTAGAGGTTAATACCAGATGGAAGTGGCCTGCGAAGTCAAGAACGAAGCCGAGAGTACCCAGAACTGGAACCAGACCTTGGGGTCGAATTGGAACTCCAATTTAGAAGTGAGACTTCGGAAAGAGGATACGAGTCTGAGGGTGTTGCCAATTTAGAGCGAGAAGGCGATACGGGGGAGGATGGAGCTCGAGAGGAACCGGGAATGGTCACTTATACTCGAAGGAAATCCGTATGATGGAACCAGAAATTGGCTCCCTAAATGGATTCGGACAGGTCATACGAAGCGAACGAGACCGGTTTTAGTCGTTAAGGTACTGTGTGTCGGTCGAATTTCATGGGCTTGACTTCGGGGATTAATGGTGTCGAGGGATTTTGATGATGAAAAGGTAAATTGGTCAAGGGAACGTGGTCGCGTGAGGACGGCGAGTACAATGGCGCAGGTTTCATGTGTCGAGGGGTAGAGGGACAGGGTTGTCGGGCTCGCCGGAAAAGCAGTTTATCCGCCGGACCAAGGGACAGGGTGACCGGGAACACAAATTGGAATCTGGCAATTATAGTCCCTGGGGTTTGAAAACGTTTAAAACAGACCCTGGAAAACTTTCGAAATAAACCCCTATAATTCTGTTTAATTCCAAACAGCCCCCTGACTTTAATTTAATTATAAAATTTAATTTTTTTTTCAACTTTAATTAATTTATATATTTTATAGATCCATTTTCTTTATTAAAAACTAATTATTTTTAAATAATTATCTTATTGAAATAATACATTAAATTATTTATCTAAATTAATAAGTTTATTTTACTTAAATTCTTTTAAACTAAATAAAACTTAAGTATATATAAAATTTTATAAAACTTATGTTTTTATTTAAAATCAATCATTTTGAATGGTTAATTCAATAAAATTGAAAACCATTGATTTATTTATATAAATTGTTTAATTTAATAGCATAATTTATATAGTTTATAACCTTCAAATATTTTTAAAATTTAATTTAAAAATACATAAATTATACATTAATATACGTGTATATGTTTTGAAATAAAATGTTAATATTTACATAATAAATTTCACAACGAAATTTTTTGAAATGTCACAACCTGCGGGTCTAAACTTGGTTGAAGGGTTGATATGCACAATGTTTAAGATACTTGTTCTCATACTTACATTATAGAATGCATATATCATACTAAATTGTAATTCTTTTCAAATCCTTGTTAAACTGTGTCAAAACCTTTGTATCTCACCAACTATTTTGTAGTTGACAGATTCTTTCACATGTTTCAGGTACTACAACATGAAACTTTATTGTGATCACATAGGATGCTTGGACCTAGAATGCTTAATCAATTAGACTTGTTGATTTATTCTTTATATTGGAACCTTGAAGTTATTTAATAAAACTATTGAAACTTTAATAGTCAACCTTGTGCTATTGAACAACCGCGTCCGCCCCGACGTATAATCCGCCGTCGGTTGGGGTGTGACAGATTGGTATCAGAGCCTTGGTTATAGGGAATTAGGTTATTAGACACATGACCTAGACTATAACTTAGGAGACCCAAACATGAGTTATCTCATGTCCTTTACTAGGAATTCTCTCCTCATCCTATTCTTAAATCTTATACGTGAACGCTTAGAGATTCTACGATTCTACTTACCTACGTACTACAAGAGGCTACTACACCGAGGACACGTTCTTAGGCTTCAAGTCTAATCCTCCACTAAACTCTTCAAGAATATTTGAGTTCTAGATAATGTATGAGAACTTGTGCGGACCGGAAGGGTGGATACCTGTATTCTAAGAAATTCTGTCAAGGAAAGCATTTCGTACAAATCCAAATCAACCGTTGGACCCGTATGCTTTCATGGGAATTCTTGAGATGAGTATCCACTTATTGGAATGCACGAATTCTCTAAACATTAGGGAACTTAAATTCCTCTTGATATGTCAAATTACTTTTTTAATTGATGATCACTAAATAAGTACCATCTAAAATACTCTACATCTCAACATTTCATGATCCTAAACTTTCCTCTGTAACCTTTACTCTATGATTCTTATGTTTCGTCTCTTCAAGAATGGTCGCATGACAGCATGCTTACTCGTCATGACCTGAAGGAGTTACCTTCAAGAAGAAATTCTTACGAGACTATACTTAAAGACTATATACATAAACTTATATTTATGCAGATACTACCCAATAAGCTTCATGATCGTTGTAATACAACCCTTAGAACTATGTAATACCCTACAAATTCTTCTACAAAACTTCATTATT
Source organism: Smallanthus sonchifolius (assembly GCA_023525975.1). Lineage (NCBI taxonomy): Eukaryota > Viridiplantae > Streptophyta > Magnoliopsida > Asterales > Asteraceae > Smallanthus > Smallanthus sonchifolius. Next base: position 58,104,786 of record CM042044.1, on the reverse strand, counting down.
TTATAAATATGACACCTGAGAGGTAACCCTTGTATTTTTACCTTACCTCCTTAGCACTTAACCAAGTTTCATTTGATAACTAACTCAAGACTTTTATACATCTCAAGACTTTCATACGTCCTTAAACTTCATAATCCTTGTAATACTAGCACATTTAAAACCATGTATTATTTTATAAACTTGACACTAAAGGGGAAACTCTTGTGTCTTCATTTTATCACTCACAACTTCATTTGACGATTTACTCAAACTTTGTTACACTTTATTACATCCCGAAACTTTCATACGTCTTCAAAACTTAAACATCACCGTTTCTTGTAAACAAAACTTAACGACTTTTGAATCCAAAGTACATTAACAAAGGGATTAGTAACCTGATCGTTTTCCCCACAAGAGAAGAAGTCTACCATGGAATAGACAAGCTTGACGTTTAAAGACTCTAAGCCCACAATGAACCCTGACATAGTACCATAAACCCAAACATCGGTGACAACAACTGAGAGAAGTTGTAGGCCCATGAGGAAGTTTTGGCTAGGGAAATAGGGTACTTAAGTGAGTCCTTGTGACCACCTCTTTTTCCGGGAATCCTCCTCGTTAGCCCATCAGCTTCCAATCAAAACTATTTTTGAAAGTATTACTGTGATAACTCAGTATTATGAATAAAAAAAAACCTTTTGAACATATTAAATCAATTTACTTATACACTTTAATTTTCCATTTAAATTGTATTATGTAAGGGCTAGAAGTCCCAATTTTGAAACATTTAACGAAAGTTATTTTGAAATTTATCTTGTTATCACTTACTAGCTTGACTTTCCTTCTAACACTATAAACTTAACACTTCTACCCAAACACTTTCGTCAAAAGCAACTTACGTTAGTACTTTAGATAATTTACAACGTTGCATTAAACTATAAAAATCCTAAGTGACACATGTAACTGAAAAAAAAAACCTTCTAATTCATAAGCACTCTTTTAAAACAACACGACTTACGAACCATTGCCGTAATCAACTATGATCCTTACCCCTTATATAGACTTAACACTTCTAAACTTGACCAACTTTTCATTGGACAATCATTCATACCTCCTTGTAAGTCCTACTTATACTACTCATCGTTGTTTAACTCACTATTCTTGAACATCTTAATTATACACTATATAAAAGAAAACTACGTATTCTTTTATGAAACAAGACAAATCATTTGTAAACACACTACCATTTCCAAAACTTTTCCCGTTACCCTATACTAGAAGACTTTCCCCATCAAACTCTTGCCACGTAAAAGATTTGCTATAAGTCACAACGGGAACTAAAGGCTTAAATGCACGTTGCTAAAACACCAAACTTCGTATACACAACTATAAGGTCAGAGACTTTTGAGCCATGTAAAAACTTATACAAACATTCGAAACCGTATCGTTGAAAACTAAACACCTTCTAAACCAAAGGAAGCATGTACAATAAAGGGTCATGTGAAGCTTAATATTGAAACTTGAAATCAACTGACTTATCCTATTTTCAAACTCATACTTGGATTCTTAATCTTGAAAACTTTTTGTGTTCGTCCTAACTAAACCTTATAAGACTTGATAAACGTTCATTTCGAATACACGAGAAAACTTCACTCTTGATACTAGAAACTAGCGGGAAGGAGGACATTACTCTCTTTAGCAGAGTACCTCCCCAGACTCCTATCTAAACCAAACATCGAGATCCACCTAACCTTCTGGACAACTCGAATCTTCTGTGAGAAAGCGTATAACGGTTAATCCTGTTCCAAACGTTGTCCCACACCGCTCATAAATACTAGAGTATTTAGATAACAACTTTATACTCTAAGCGTAATCGTATACTTCTATACACTGAGGCTAAACTAAGAGGCTTTAAACTATCCGATGTTTGACGTATTCTCATTCAAACACAATTTAAACTATTATATGTTTGACGTATTCTTGTTCAAACACAATTTAAACTATTCTATGTTTGACGTATTCTTGTTCAAACACAATTTAAACTATTCTATGTTTGACGTATTCTTGTTCAAACACAATTTAAACTATTCTATGTTTGACGTATTCTTGTTCAAACACAATTTAAACTATTCTATGTTTGACGTATTCTTGTTCAAACACAATTTAAACTATTCTATGTTTGACGTATTTAAACCATTCTATGTTTGACGTATTCTTGTTCAAACACAATATAAACTATTCTATGTTTGACGTATTCTTGTTCAAACACAATTCTATGTTTGACGTATTCTTGTTCAAACACTATGAACGTGTAAAGACTTTAAACTACTCCATGTTTGACGTATTCTTGTTCAAACACAATGAACGTAAAAAGACTTTAAACTACTCCATGTTTGACGTATTCTTGTTCAAACATGATGAACGTATAAGACTTTAAGCTACTCCATGTTTGACGTATGCTTGTTCAAACATGATGAACGTATAAGACTTTGAACTACTCCATGTTTGACGTATGCTTGTTCAAACATGATGAACGTATAAGACTTTTAAACTACTCAAGGTTTGATGTATTCTTGATCAAACCCGAGGAAAGTGTAAAGACTTTAAACTACTCAATGATTGAAGTATTCTTATTCAGTCACGAGGAAACTTTGAAACTCTAAATCTTGTCACATTCTTTTCTTTACTCATTAATGACGCTTCTCTCTGAGGGACTCGTTAATCAATGATCACTCTTATGTGGAAACTCTAGTCGTGAGTTAAACAAATTCTGGTACTCTTTCTTGATCCACACACAAACGGAAGGACCTATGCAGACTATGCGATGATTTGAATGCTTGCGGGTGCACACGTAAGTATGAAAATCAACGTATGGGAAGGCATAGTAAACTCTGTCATGTGCTATAATCTAAGACTTATCGTAAAAGGTAGCCGCGAAACTTAAGTACCGTAGCAATCCTTAGACGTAATAGTCTACAAACTCAAATCGTTAAACTATCATCGAATCCATCCTAAGTGATGCATCTCACTTGAAATCCTGAATGGAGATTCAACAGATATTCTCTCGAATGCATTTATGAAATCGAATCTTCCTATATCTCAATGGAACTATATGTTTCATAGAGAAACTGTTGGCAACCCCAGGCTTTGAAAACTTGGAAACTTGAGCGTAATCTTTTTCCTGTCATTCCAGTTAGGATTCTAAACGTAACCCGTAGTTTACTAAGGGACGTAAAGTATCTTTCTCATTATCCCTGTGCGTATCACGAACTTAAATCTTGGAAAAACAGAAACTTTCTACTTAAATTTCGGGACGAAATTTCCTAAAGTAGGGGAAACTGTAATATCCGAGATTTTCCGACCTACCTTTTTTTTACACGCGTTACTAAATTTAAACTCGTTTTCGCGTTAAAACTATTTCCTTAAAACAAGAAGTGTTAATATAAAAAAAATGTATACTTAAAACATATATACACATATACCTATATGTGAAATTAAAGGTATAAATATATATATATATATATATATATATATATATATATAGATTCTTAAAAGCTTTATGAATTTGTAAATATCATGAATTCGTTTTAACTACTTAATTTATAACAAATCCTATAGATCATTTTATAAAATCTATAAAAATTATTTAAATTTTATTTTGATTTGTATAGAAAGAAACTCATTTATTTCATCTCTATAAAGTCAGGGACTGAAACTGTCAAACTCTGGAACTTGTTTTAAACTAAAACCTATGTTTAACAAGAAATGAAAATAACTCGAAATAGTAGGGACCTGTTTCGCCATTTCACCAAACTTCCGGAACCCAAATCAAGTCCCAGGTTCGAAACCCGCTGACCCGGTTCCACCCCCTCTTTCACGCAAAATCCGCGATATCGACCAGGTTCGATGAACCTCGAACTCGCCGGAGGCGTGCGACCAGAACCCAATGAAATTCAATGCTCGGACACGGCCCGAGACCCGCACATTCGTCGAATTTGAACTCGGCCGTTCAACCGCCAACTCCCCAACCAATTCGACATTTAACATCGAAATTGGCTATAAATACCGATTGGAAATCTCAGTAACACCACACCAAAACCTTCTTCACTCTCAATTCGGACGATCATCATCCACATTTCGTGATTTCTGTCCCGATAGCCAAAGTCAAAGCTTGACCTCATTCTCCTTTGTACCGACTTCAAATCAGGTAATTCTTGTGCCCATTGTGCTCGCCATAGTTCATAGATCGAAAGCCCTCTGTTTAATTCCATTAACAGAGGGCAATTCAATGCGTATTTGGCGATTCTTGGTTCTAGGGTTCATGTCAATTTGGGGGATGATTTGAGTTTCTGTTTAAAACTTTTCTTGTTCGGATATATTACCACCAAGACCCGTAGGCGGGATGGCTAGGACTGTGTGTATGATTTGCTACCCGGTCCCAGACCCGAGTTCGAGTCCGGGTAAACCGTTTTTGATACTTTCATTTTTTTTATATACTTTTCACTCGGGTTTAAATGCTTCGATTATTTTTATAAATTCTGTTAAGTTTTTATAAACATAAAAATGAATTCTTTTTACACTTTTGCATACCAGAGCTATTTTATTTAATTAAAATTAGTTAAAACCCATACTGTTTTATTCTTTAAAAATAGTTTTAAATTCTTAAAAATTACAAAAATACTTTCAAACTTTATAGAATCCATCTTTCCAACAAAAACGATTTATAAAAATCGGCAAAGCTATTATTTCTAAAATAAATGAAAATAGTTTGTTTATTTAAACACATTTATCAATTTTCATTTAAAAGGGAAAAGAAACTTACAAAATCATTATAGAACTTATGTAACAATTTGAAAACAAAAACTTATAAACTTTATTAAATAGAAACTTTAAACATTCATAAATTTGTAAAGAAATTTCATGTTGTAAAAAGGGTTAAAATAAGAAAATCTATCTAAATCTTTTATTAACTTATAATTACATATTACTTATTTAAACTTGTAAACATTATATATTACAAAACAATGTGTAAAATGAATACCTAATAAAGTCTTAAATACTTAATATAAATTATTTAATTGGATAAAGTAATTATCATTTTTAAATAAATATTTATCCTTGATAAATAATTGTTATTCTTTAATAATTAATTATTCTTAAATAATTATTAAAACACTTAATAATTATTTGTTTATTCTTAGTCTTTGACTCTAGTCATACACTGCTAATTGTTAGATTACTGTTAGATTTATTTTACTTTATTACTCATTAATTTTATTTATATTTTTATCTTTTTCTTTCCCATGGAGCCGGGGGTCTAAACGGGAGCAGCCTCTCTATCCCTTGGGATAGGGGTAAGGTTTGCCCTCATCACACCCTCCCCAGACCCTACTAATAGCGTTAGCTATGTGTGGGATTATACTGGGTACGTTTGGTTTGGTTTGGTTTGGTTTATTCTTAGTCTTTAACTACTTATTAAAAATGATTATCATAGATTTCTAGTAATTATTTATTCTTTAAATAAATGCTATTAATCTTGATTCTTTTGGTGCAAACTTATTTATAATACCTAGAAACAAATTTAAACTATTAACACATGACTTGTGAAATCAATCGTTGTAAAACTTTTAAAATGTTATTATTCTAAACCACGAATCTATTAAACTTTGATTTTCAAACTTTGTGAAACCCTATTTAGAAACTTACATAAACTTTATAAACACAAATCGTTCTCGTCTCCCATTTGGAACCCTAGTCAATCTTGAAATCCTAGATCTTTTGCCTTACACTTGTAGAAGCAAACTTAAATCTTTAGACTTGCATTCTTAGGTTTATTGTGAGGATATTCTCCCTCAAAGTCTTGCAAATACTTATCCGTGTCGGATACTCTTCATCAATCCAAGTGAGTATACTTAGCCCCTTTTTCCTTTCTATACTTTTGGGGTGAAACATGTTCAAAACTTTAAACTTATACAATTTTTGTACAACTATGACTAGATGCTTATTCTTATGTTAAACTTGAGACTTGTATGCTTAGATTAAACTTAAAACTAGCATATTCATTAACTTTGATCAAGCCTATGGTAACAATGATAGATCTATTGCATTTGACCAATCCACCTTGATTGATTGACCCTTCAGGGGGAGCCCTTGGTGATTGTTACTGAATTAAACTTTTAAACTTGAGACTTATAAGGGTAACCTGCGGGTTATGCCCAAACTTGGTTGGAGGGTTGATATGCACAATGTTTAAGATACTTGTTCTCATACTTACATTATAGAATGCATATATCATACTGAATTGTAATTCTTTTCAAATCCTTGTTAAACTGTGTCAAAACCTTTGTATCTCACCAACTATTTTGTAGTTGACAGATTCTTTCACATGTTTCAGGTACTACAACATGAGACTTTATTGTGATCACATAGGATGCTTGGACCTAGAAGTTATTTATTTGATTTATTCTTTGTATTGGAACCTTGAAGTTATTTAATAAAACTATTGAAACTTTAATAGTCAACATTGTGCTATTGAACAACCGCGTCCGCCCCGACGTATAATCCGCCGTCGGTTGGGGTGTGACACGGTCCCTACTTTCAAACTATTTTTTACATTGGACCACTCGTTAAAAAAACTTAACGCCGTTAGAGTTTATATGACGTGGACATCTGCAAACCGCCGGAAAGTCGATCCAAGCTAGCAGTGGTCTCGTGGTGGCTTTTGAAATTGGCTCTGGTGGTGTTTAACTGGTCTCGTGGGTCCGGAAAGTCCAAACAGAGACAACGGTGGTGTTTAACGAGACCAGTTAAACACCACCAAAGCCAATTTCAAAAGCCAACACGAGACCACAACTAGCTTGGCTCGACTTTCCGGTGGTTTGCATATGTCCACTTCATATAAACTCTAACGGCGTTAAGTTTTTTTAATGGGGGGTCCAATGTAAAAAATAGTTTGAAAGTAGGGACCGGTGCTAAGAATATTCTCAGTTGAGATTATTATTGGCTAATTGGTAAAATGTGTGATTATTAAAATCCAATAATCCTTATTTTATATATTTTATATTTTTTTAAAGGCAAAGGTAAGTCAACTCCATCTAAAGAACAGGGTGGACCCACTCTCCTAGGAGAAAACTCACCACCGGGAAACCCCCTGACTCACCAAGAGCATTTTTTTCGCAGACAAGATTCAAATCGATGACCTCCCAAATGATAAGACTCCCAAGCTATCACTAGATGAAATCGCAGTAGTTTGTATATTTTATATGTATTATAACAAAAGATTGAGATCAAAGTAGAAAATGGTGTGAAGGGTGTAAAGTAGATATGTATCACATATCAAAATAATCAATGGTTAAAATATAAAAGGAACATCACACATACACTACAACGGATTAAAAAGGTTCGGAAGGTAAAATAAGAAAAATCCACAATTGTTAAGTTTTATATAGTTTGCCCATTTTTTAAGATCAATTAACTTTCATAAACTTAACTATTCCATAAAATGGAGAACTTAATTTTTATTATCTTTAATTTTAGTATAGTATCACTATATAATTTTTAAAGAAAACGATTTTTTAAACTTTTTGTTGTGCTTAATAAGTAGTGTAGTTACGTAGCATAATATCTGTGCCTAATACGCAACATAATTACTTAGCATAATTACCTAGTGTATATCTTTAACATGTATGTTTTGGCGTAACATGTATGTTTGGCATGTTACTTGCATTAGGCGCCTGCTTTATTGTTTAGCATATTTTTAGCGAGATTATAGCGTAAATTTGTATTTGACGCAAATACCTTTCCGTTCAAAACACGTGTTACATTTTACTGGCTTTGTACTATTTGCCTGAAAAAACCACTTTTGTATTTTATCTTGCCTCTATAATAAAAAAAATGTATTCTTATATCATACAATATAAAAACAAAATACACATGAAACAATCATAAAAGAATGAATATCCATTATGTTTTTCTAAATGATTAGTCTTATACCTCCGACTACGACCGTAAACGAACCGAATCAGACATTGTTTTTGTTCGTTTGTTTAGCTTTTATCAGACAAACGAACGATTCACAATCATAATCGAACAAAATTAATTATTCGAACGAATTCTATTGAACGAACACAACATTTATTCATGTTCATTCATTTAATTAATCGGACGAAATTTCTTTGTTTGTGTTCGTTCATTTCTTGAATTGAACAAATGTAAACGAACTTCACGTCGAACAGCTGACAACGAGTTCATTCAACACTCAATTCGTTTACAGCCCTATCTGCAACTCACTCGCTTTAGCGTTGCTTAACGAGAGACACAAGTTGAAACTGCTTCAATTCAGGTCATTTTTGAAATCAAACGAGCCACCTCATCTTAGCTCGAAAACTCTTAACGAGTTGAAATTTGAGCTTGAACTTGCCTCGTATAGAGCTCTAGCCAACTTGTATGTTGATTTTATATTTCTTATATATACATATGGACTAGATATAACAAAAATATATAATATTATACACGTAAAAGAGATTTCTAGATTTTTTGACCTATAAAGTATGGATTTTTATATTGCCTATTTTACCTGAGCTATCTCACCTCGACTTTATTCGAGCCAGCTCGGCTTGGTTCCGAAAAATTATACAAACTAATTTCAAAGAGTTTTTCCTAAAGAAATTATTTTAAAGTTAGTTTCGAATACATTTCTAGCTAAATAGCCAAACTTCTCATAAAATCATAAGAAAATCTTTGAAAACATGTATTAGTAACTTCTTGAGATATCTTGAGTTTGAATTTTAACTATATATTATTAATTTCTCGAGTTAAATGTAAGACTTACTATTTACATATTCATGTTAAACTATGATTTGAAATCATATGTATTATTATTGTTAAGAAAAGGTATAATAAACATTGTTCTTTTCTTAACATTATTACCATATGTTGCTAGACATTCTTTTTATCGTCCTTTTATTTATTAGCACAAAAGTACATCATTAATACTTTAGCACGATGACCTATTTTAACATTTAGGTTGTAGTTTCCTTTGAGAATTATGGGTGTTAATTTTTATTTATTAATATTTTTATTGGAAAAAAGTTGCTATTCGTTTTATATTTTTTATTTTGCCTATTTATATTTACGTAGTTTTTATTTTTGGCCATTGAATTTCTATAAATTAAATTTTTGTCCCTTTGTTCACTCTTGACCAATGGATTTTTATAAACAATATTATTATCGCACAATGTATAAAGAGCGTGAAAGTGTCAAATGTATATACAATTAGTTCATAAGGTTAAAAAGTGATGAAAATGATTCTAAAACGAGTGACACGAATATACTTTTTAACAATGAAGAACACGTAAAGATATACTTCTTTAATAATGAAAGACACAAATATCTCTCTTTTTTAATATGCAATTATTTATTATAAAAAGTATTTTACATATTTCTTTGTTACATCATTTTTAGTGCTCAAACTCGTGTAGTACACGTGTCTCTAGCCTAGTATTTCTATAAACACGAAAATAACAAAAAAGAAGTTACAAATTTCTTTCTTTTCACGCTTTGTTACGAAAGTACAATATTCACCTATCTTTTTTATTATTTTTCGAGATCTCATTTTAGATGACGAAATTGGAAATTGTCTTTCTCTAAAAGAAATGTTTCTAATATTTTAAAGATTACAAAATAAGTCCGGTTTTAGATTTTGAAAAGATAAATACGATAAATCATGGAAAAAACGAAATCATTATTGTTTCATAAGTTTATAAAGATATATTTGTTTAATTCATGATTAAAAGTGTACTAGATTGATAATTTCCTCAACTAAAAAAGTTTGCATATTGGACCTAAAAAATGAAATCATACTAGATTTTCTTAAAGGCAAAAAAGTTACTAGTGGAAAACAAAAGGACCTAAAACGAACGTTATCATCTTTGGTGAGAGTGGCGTTTTTAAAAAAGATAAAGGAGACCTCCCATTCCGATGGAAGCCAAAAAGAAAACGATTCTTTCGAACTATACTTTTTATACTTTTAATTTATGACTTTTTTTAAAGAAACCTACAATATTTATCAAAAATATATTGTTTCTTGAACCAATATTTAGACATATTTTTTTAATTTCATTTTTTTTATTATCTATACTATATAATAAATAAAGGTTTCCTAATAACACGTGTCGACTCCATATTCATTCTCATAAATTTTTTCCGGCCCCTCTCTCCTAATTAATACATTTTCATATTTTCAATAATAATATATTTTTAAACAAATTATTAAATATACTAATAAACACATTTATTTTAATGAGTAAATTACAAATTATGTACTTTAACTATAGTAAAAATTACAGTTATTGTCCTTTGAATTCAATAATTACACTGTACGTCCTTTTTTTGAAACTTTTGCACGGATTCAGTCCTTTCCACTAACCCCCATCCAACTAAGGTGTTAAATCTGGTCATGTGCCCCTCACCTGAGGGGCATTAATGTCTTTTTATCCTTTTACCTTTTTTTAAAATAAAAAATATACATTAAATAATTGATCAGATTATGAAGCTTCTTTAATGGAGGATAGAAAAGCTAACAGCCTAACATCATTGCACAATTACATTTGTCTTCCTCATCTCCGTCATCATCGTCGCACGGGTGGTTCAAGATCTCTCAAAATCATTTTTTCTCATTGTCGGCGTCGCCGTTGCCGGAATCTTCGTCGTCATTGTTTGTTATTTCATCCGGCGACATCTCCGCCACAGAAGACGGGTGATGGAGACTCGACTTGCTTCCGAAGGAAAGAGCTCGACCGCCGGAAGCACCTACAACTTGCCCGATTTTGAGATCTTCGACTTCTCCATTTTAACCTCTTTCTCCGATGAGGATTTTCGGTTGCCAAAATTAGGGTTTTTTGCAACACATTCTCAAGGCCGCCGGAGGTGTAGATACACCCAGATACCCTCAATTCGGGATTTGGGAGTCTTTCAGTTGGGTTTCAATGTCGCCGGCGGTAAGGACGATATTTGGTGTCGCCGTTTGGTTCAAATTAGTGAAGGGTTTCTATTTCTAGTTTGAATTAGGGTTTAGAGATATGGGTGGTGAAAGGCGGTGGGTACTGTCGTCTACCTCACAGAAGATCCATCTGAAATGGTTGAGAACAACAAGGGAGTGGGTGGGGGGTTTGTTTTTTCAAAGATATTGCCTCTGAGTTTGTTTGAATGAAAGTTGAGAAGCTGAAATGATGAAGAAGAAAGAGATGGTGTGGAATCGACTATGGTTGTGTGGTGGTGGGTTTTCGTTGAAGAAGAAAGAGAGGGCAGAGATAGTAATTTTTTTTAAAGTAAATTACATTTTTTGTCCTTTATTAGTTAAAATGACGAAAATACCCGTATGTGCAAAAGCACATGACTGGACTTAACAGAATAAGTTAACTCCAGTTAGTGGAAAGGACTGAATGTGTGCAAAAGTTTCAAAAAAAGGACGTGCAGTGTAATTATTGAAGTCAAAGGACAATACCTGCAATTTTGACTATAGTTAAAGGACATAATTTGTAATTTACTCTATTTTAAATTATCTCATATTATAATAAACTTTGAAATTTAATTATCTAGCTTATGTTTTTTCAATCAAATAATAAATAAAAAACGAATTACATTAAATAGTATATTTAATGTATTTTTGAAACTCAATTATATATTAAATTTTACATATTTTTTCTTTTATTTTTTCTATTGTTATTATATGTAATATATTTTTTCCACCTATAATATATATATTAATAAAAATTTAAGAATTTTATTTATTTATATTTTTTCACCCTGTGTAGTACACATGTTCTGAGCTAGTTATGATAATAAATTGTTAGCAGCGACGACGTGTAAGTGCGATCCAAAAAGGAAAGAGTGAATGAAAAGGAAGGGGTGTGATTGTGGTGCGAGTATGCGTAGAGATAGAGAGAGAAAAGGTGTACAATTAAGTGTTTTAACTAGGTTAAAATCTCGTGTATTACACGAGTTAAATAAGTGTAATGAATAAATACAATATTATATACTTAATAATAAATATTTACATATTTACGGCATATGACTAGATTCAGGTAAAAAAGATTGTAGGAGAAAAAATTGTTGGAAAGGTATTTTAGTATTGACCAATTTTGTTGACTTTTTATCAAGTTCCCCCCCCCTTTTTTAAATGTTCATAACATTTACATATGTCATTATATTTTTAAAAAAATTACACCATAAAAATGAGTATTTTTTTATCTTTAAAACGAGTATAGTGTCGTTATAAACAAAAACGGAAAAAAAATTTACGTTTTTCAGCTCATTGTGTAATTAGTCAGGTCATTGTGTAATACAATTTCATTGTGTACTACAAGTTCATTGTGTTATATGTATTTATCATTGTGTTTTACGTTTTCCAGCTAATTGTGTAATTAGTAAGGTCATTGTGTAATACAAGTTCATTGTGTAATACAAGTTCATTGTGTAATACCACGTCTGGTCATTGTGTAATATCTGGTCATTGTGTAATTAGTCAGTTCATTGTGTAATACAAGTTCATTATGTAATTAGTCAGGTCATTGTGTAATACAAGCTCATTGTGTAATTAGTCGGGTCATTGTGTAATACAAGTTCATTGTGTAATTAGTCAGGTCATTGTGTAATACAAGTTCATTGTGTAATACAAATTCATTGTGTAATACTGATATGTCATCATTTATACATATTTTACATACATAATAATCCCGCATTATGGTACTAAATTGAATAATAACCTTGCAATTTGTGCTTAAAATACAAATATCTGATAATTGCAGGTTATTCGGTGTTAAAAATACAAATCAAGCTAAATTATATCAAGAACACTAAGAATTCAAGCTTCTAGAAGGTTCATTCCCGGAGCATTGACCCCCAAGAAGTCAAAATTCGTCAACAATAGTCAAAAAAAAGCTACAAGACAAAGCTGGGGAGAAAAGGTGGGTTGCACGGTCGTGCATTGCCTTCTCTGCTCCCCACGGCCTGGTACCGTGTCCTCTGTACCCTGTTTGATTCCTTGGGCCTTTGCACGACTGTGCAAGCCAATGCACGGCCGTGCATTGCACATTTTGAGGCCTATAAATAGGAGGTTTGGGTTTTTCATTCTACACACCAATCTAGAGAAAAATTACACTCAAGAAGAGATCATTCTCGTAGTTAGAGTAGAGAGTAGAGAGTAGAGGGGCTCTTCCTCCTTGTTCCACAATAGGAGAGCCTACGAAACTCATCATTACGCTAGTCGTTATGGCCATTCGTGGCTAAAACTTCTTTGTATTGTTAGGGTGAAGATGATGTTTGGTGCATGTTAATGTTTAACTTATTAATGAAGTTGTATGTTTATGTCTTTAACTAATTCGTCCTCAAAAACCATCTTTTGATGGGCTTTTATTATTGTCTAAATCCGTCTTTATATTTGTGAGTGTCTTGATTTTAAAGAGTAAAATCGTAAAACCCTTTTTAATCAAACTTCATTTGAAACTCGTACGTCTTTATACGAGCAGAGATTGATAAGCCAAGGCTTGGTCTATACTTCTCAGATCGTACGTCTTTATACGAGATTATTATGCGACCAAGAATTGGTGAACTCATATTGGGAACGGTACGTCTTTATACTTGGTTCCATTGTTACACCGCCTCCCGGTGAGCAAAATATAATCACCTATTTAACTTAATATAAAGCATTTTGAGTCTAATGTATTTACCCAACCCGGAGATGACCATTTGATGGGTTGAGGGTAAATGTTGTCCCTCACGGGAGGCACTACCACTTTTTAAAGAATATAATTTGCAAATCGAATGTCGTGAGGACGAGGCTCTAGCGGTGACCCGAGTCACAAGTTTGTAGTAGTCATACCACTGAATTAGTTAACTTAACATTATCACGTACCAAGCTGATTCAAATCCCAAAGCGATACATCTCGTAATCTGATCATTTTCGCCTTATTTACTTTTCTGTTATTTACTATTCTGCTAGTTGCATTTCTGTTACACACTTCACGCACATTTTTACTTTTATGTTATTTACTTTACCGTCATTTACTTTTATAGCTTCACAAGCACACAAAACCCACCTACTAATTAATCCGGCTAAACGATAACAAAAGTTGAGTATTGGAACTCGACCGTGTCCATTGGTTCGATACTTGGTTCTTACCTAACTATATTACGCTGCGATAGATACACTTGCCTATTGTGTGTGTTTTAAGTTAACGTAATTATCATTTTAATTTATAAATTTAAAATCTGATCTTGTGAAATCAATCAACCCTAAAAATATATTTAATTATATTTTTATACTTAATTCACAAACCACATCAAATTCCACGTCTGGTAATTGTGTAATTAATTAGGTCATTGTGTAATACAAGTTTATTGTGTCAAATATTTTTCATCATTGTGGTATATGTATTTATCATTGTGTTTTACGTTTACAGCTCATTGTGTAATTCGCTCAAATATGCCAGGTCATTGTGTAATATCAGTTCATTGTGTAATATCAGGTCTGGTCATTGTGTAATATCAGACCTTTATTATACATTGACCTGGTATATTACACATTGACCATTATGCCCTTTATTTAAAAACAATAAAATGACACATGTCAAGCTTAGAATCATTCTTATTTTTAAAACACTTTTTACTATAACCTAACCCTTATGACATATTATATAGTTTTTTAATACAAATTTTAGAAACGTCATATAGTTACTTTTTAAATTTTTTTATAAAAAGAATGAAATAAATGTTCAATTTCTAAAAATGTTTTATGAACAAACCTATATTTTTTAAATAAAAAAATGTTTTATAAAAATAATTATAGAAATCATTATTATTTATTAGGAGAGAGACGAAAAACAAAAAAATATTAAAAAACAATTAAAATAAATTTGTGCAAGTAATAGAAGAGAGAGGCGAGAAAATTTATCTCATCAAAGCCCTTATTTATTATAGAGTAGATTTGTGATAAGTTAAGTTACTATAAAGATATTATAAAACATAGCTAAAAGGAGTGAATTACATTTATCGTACTTTAGGTTTATACTAATTTTTTAGTAATTGTTCTTAAACTTAAGAAATATTAGTATTTGTCCTTTATGTTTCTATTTTGTTGTTGTTTTCGTCTTTTTCATTAACAAGCGTTAATTTTTCTGTTAAGTCTAGTCATGTGTATTGCACATGAGAACAATTTGGTCTTTTTTGTTAAGGACTATTCTTGTAACTAATGAAAACGTTACAAAAAATAAACAAATAACAACCATCTTAAATCCCTCTCTCCTCTTCTCATTTTGACGGCCACTCCATCGACTCCGGCCAACCCATCTTCTTTCTCTCATGTTTAAGATCCATTTAGATTGATAAGTTCTTCCCGTCACCATCGTTGCTTAGATCGACTCTCAGATCTGAAAAGTCATCACCACTCTCACCCCCCATCGATTTACACCTTCATTTTTAAGAACATACACTGAAACTCTTTTTACTTTGTAGATATTTCTTTAGTCCTAAGAACATCCAGAAATCCAGCTACAATACATAGATAATACACAAAGCATTAATTACATCAAAATTGTATGTCTTTAAATCAACTACAAAGTTACTATCGGTTCACAAAATTTCATATATTAATTTCAAATACATCACAATTGATCTTTCAGAAATATATATATCTCACAACATCCTTAATTTTCCCAAAATAAAAAAAAAGTGGTTCAAAAACCCTAAATTCAATCAAAAACCTAATTCTTTGATACAATAAAAAAAAGTGGTTCATCAAACACAAAGCATAATCAATCTTTGACAATCGTCTGGGGGAGGGATTATAGTCGATGATTAAGAATTTTTAACATTGAATTATATTTGAATGCTACAACTTTAATTGCAATGCTACTACCAATGAAAAAAAAAGAGTTGAAACTCTAAAGCTACGACTTTATCTACCATTTAAAAAGTATCAAGAATTTTTATCATCGTATTATATATTTGAATGCTACTATCTATATTCCACTTTGATATTTGTGAAATATAAAATAAACTTCAACTTTTACATTTGCCATTCTCTCATTTATTTTGATAAAAAAAAAATATTGTTCATATCACACGTTATCAAAACTTTGGCACGCAGGTGACTAAGTGATCGTCTTGTTGGCTATATATATTCATATGTAAACCAGTTTTTGAATTCTCAAACTTCATCTCCCCCCCACCCAAAACCAACAGGTAAAGCTCTTGCTCATGTCATATATCTATCTACCGATTATGTTCTCCGGTTTCTTATTTGATCATTAAAGTTTCATCTGTGATTTTTTATTTTTAGTTTGCCTTGCAGGATGGGGAATAACTCAGAGGAAGAAGATATGAAGCTACCATTACTGCAACAATCTAATGCTGTTAAATTAGATGGTTCCACATCAATTGGTGATGTGGATCAAAGGGTTACGACCGTTATTTTCAAAATTGGAGGAGTTGAATGTGCATCGTGTTCAACTTCCATTGAATCCGTGCTTCGGAAGCTGGATGGTGTCGAGAGCATCATTGTGTCACCAGTTCAAGGCCAAGCTGTAGTTAAATACATACCGGAACTTGTTAGTGTAAGTCACAGTTGATAAACCAACATAGTTATAATGGTAAGATAACACGGTTATAAATGGTAAAGCAACAATTTTCGTACAATGTATTATATTTTTCTAAATGAATGCCATCTTTTAATAAAAAAAAATATAGCCGTATTATACTCATATTAAAAGGGAATAAAATTTCAGTTTATAGTGTTTGGATATGGTAAAACCGATTCTGGTTGTTATTATCTAATTATTTATATGTTAGATTCTTGGATAATCATATTTGCCAAACACAATCTCTTATAACTTGTCTTAATAATTTGTAATTCAGGCAAAAACAATCAAAGATACCATTGAGGCAGCAGGATTTAAAGTCACTGAATTTGTAGAACAAGACATAGCGGTATGCCGACTCAAGATCAAAGGCATGTCATGCACTAGTTGCTCTGAATCAATCGAAAGCTCTCTTTTAACGGTTGAAGGTGTCAAAAAGGCAGTTGTGGGTTTAGCTCTTGAAGAAGCAAAGATAAACTATGACCCGAATGTCACCAACACAACTCGTATCATTAAAGCGGTTGTAGATGCTGGTTTTGGAGCAGATCTTGTAGAATCTGAAAATGATGCAAATAAAGTTTATGTAAAACTTGAAGGTATCATATCTCCACAAGATATGCATTCAATCATGCAATCTCTGGAGTTGCTAAATGGTGTAAATAATGTTGAAATAGATATAAAAGAAGCCATTGTGATTGTTAGCTATGATAGGGATTTGACCGGTCCAAGGTCAATATTGTCATTCATCCAAGATTCTTGCACGGGCTCTAATCGTTACCAGGCAAGTTTATACATCCCGGAGAAACAAAGTGATGCAAAAAGAAACCATGAGATTAAAACGTACAGAAATCAGTTTTTCTGGAGCTGTTTTTTCTCGGTTCCAGTTTTTATATTCTCTATGGTGCTTCCAATGATTCCTCCTTATGGAAACTGGTTAAGTTACAAGATTCATAACATGCTTACTATCGGCATGGTTTTAAGATTGATCCTGTGCACACCCGTGCAGTTCCTAATTGGTCGAAGGTCAGATTTTTTCCCCTTCTTAAAGTATCATTTTTGTTAATTTTATAAAAAGATAACCAACTTTTTTATAAACATTTTGTGAATTCATGTGCAGGTTTTATGTGGGATCGTATCATGCGCTAAGACGAAGATCTGCTAATATGGATGTTCTGGTTGCACTTGGCACTAATGCTGCATACTTTTATTCTGTATACACAGTAATAAAAGCAACACTTTCAGATAAATTTGAGGGCCAAGATTTCTTTGAAACAAGTACGATGTTGATATCGTTTATTCTACTAGGTAAATTTTTGGAATCTATGGCTAAAGGAAAGACATCTGATGCATTAGCAAAGCTCACGCGTCTTGCTCCCGATACAGCTTGTCTGTTGACAGTTAACAACGAAGGAACCATTCTTTCAGAGACAGAAATTAACACACGATTGATAGAAAGAAATGATATTTTAAAGATATTTCCTGGTTCAAAATTTCCTGTTGATGGTGTTGTTTTTAACGGTCAGGGATACGTGAATGAAAGTATGATCACAGGCGAAGCAACACCAGTTGCTAAAAATGTTGGTGACAGGGTATGTTTGGTCTGTTTCCTTTTTTCTTTCTAACAATGACACTAGAGGTAACCGATCAAAATGGATTCGGGTCAAAACGGGTCAGGTTGATTCAACCCAAAACATATCTTCTCTAAAAAATGTCCAAATTTTAAATAAAACACACTTTGGGTGACTTTCGACCCCGCTTGATCTGTTAGAAATAAAACAAATCCTAGATCGACCCATAAAACAATACGGGTCGGGTTGGTTTGTCCAAAACAATATTTCTCCATAAAAGTTCAAATTTTTAAATAAAATACACTTTGGGTGACTTCCAACCCGTTTGATCTATTAGAAATAAAACAAATCCAAGATTACCCCATAAAACAATACGGGTCGGGCTGGTTTACCCAAACCAATATATCTTCAGAAAGGTTTAATTTTTTTTAAATAAATACACTTTAGGTGACTTCCGACCCGTTTGATCTGTTAGAAATAAAACAAATATCAGATCGACCTATTCATAAGAAAATGTGCAAAACAGGTTATCGGTGGTACCGTGAATGAGAACGGATGCTTGTTGATCAAGGCCACTCATGTTGGTTCAGAGACTGCACTCTCACAAATTGTGCAAATCGTCGAGGCTTCTCAACTTGCAAGAGCGCCTGTACAGAAGCTAGCTGATCAGATATCAAAATTTTTTGTACCTACAGTGAGTTATTGGCATTTTAGCAGACGATTAAATCCCAATGTTCAGTAATCTAACAGTTAAAACATAACATATTCCAAATTTCAGGTGGTTGTGGCTGCTGTTGTGACATGGCTGGGATGGTTCATTCCTGGAGTAGCCGGAATGTATCCTAAAAGTTGGATACCAAAGGCAATGGACGAGTTTGAGCTTGCATTACAGTTTAGTATATCGGTTCTGGTTGTAGCATGCCCGTGTGCTTTAGGTCTAGCCACTCCAACCGCGATTATGGTTGCTACTGGTAAGGGTGCATCACAAGGTGTACTCATAAAGGGCGGAAATGCACTTGAAAAGGCACACAAGGTATGCACTTCATAGTTTCAAATCATGAACCGAACCACAAGTGCACAGCCTCTTTAATTTGGTATCGACTTAACGATCATCATCTGGATGATTTTGCAGGTTAACACGGTGGTGTTCGATAAAACAGGAACATTAACGGTTGGAAAACCAGAAGTTGTTAGTGCGATACTGTTTTCAAGAATCTCAATGGAGGAGTTCTGTAATACAACAATTGCTGTAGAGGTAGGTTTAGTGTGTGATAAATATAGGGGTGAGGTAAAAAACCAAATAACTGAATCAATGGAGAAACTAATTGTTCAGTTATGATTTTTTTAAACCAATTTTTATGGTTCGGTTATGGTTATATATGTATAAATAAGTAGAGGTGCACAAAACCGGATGGATTCATTTTAAAACCGGTCCGGATCAAGTCAAAGAAAGTCAAAGCCGGATCGCCCGGTTCGGTTTGATAAGGAGAAAAAACCGGTTTTATAATGCGGTTTGGTTCGGTTTTAACTGGTTTCAACGTTATACTCTCAAACCGACTTAAAACTCGCGGATCGAAAGAGATTGGGACCTGTTTCACCAAAACCGGGTTCCCTGTCGCTTTCGGATCATGATCCGGTTCTTTTGTGCACCTCAAAAAACAATTGAATTAACTGAACAGTCTAAAACCAAACTTTATATATTTTTTTGAACTTTTTATAAATAATATGTTATATCTCAGAAAACTTTTACTTTTCATAAATAATATGTTATATATCAGATAGTTTTTACTTTTTATAAATATCTTATTGATTACAACCAGATTTCAAAAAGCCATTGGCTAACCATTATTAACCGAAACAGATTGGTTATAAAAATCTAAAAACCGAAAAATAGTTACACTTCTGCTTTCTTTTCAGGCAAACAGTGAACACCCGATAGCAAAAGCCGTAGTGGAGCACGCCAAGAACCGATTACCAAACCACAAAACCCAACCTAGCAACGGTTCAACGGTTAAGGACTTCGAGGCGCACCCAGGAGCCGGGGTAGGGTGCAAAGTAGGAGCCAAAACAGTTTTAATCGGGAACAAAAGGCTAATGAGGTCATTTAACATCCCTATCGGCCTCGAAGTCGAAAACTACTTTTCAGACAACGAAAAACTAGCTCGCACGTGCGTGCTAGTCGCCATCGATAACAAAATCGTTGGTGCGGTTGCAGTAACCGATCCGGTAAAACCGGAGGCGGCACGTGTGGTATCTTATTTACAGGCAATGAACATTAGAACCGTAATGGTTACCGGCGATAACCGGTCAACCGCAACCGCCATCGCAACGGAGATCGGAATTGAAAATGTGTTTGCGGAAACAGATCCGTTGGGGAAAGCGGAGAAGATCAAGGAATTACAGGCGAAAGGAATGATCGTTGCGATGGTCGGAGATGGAATTAACGATTCACCGGCGCTGGTGGCGGCGAATGTCGGGATGGCGATTGGTGCCGGAACAGATGTGGCGATTGAAGCGGCGGATGTGGTGTTGATTAAGAGTTGTTTAGAGGATGTGATTACTGCGATTGATTTGTCTAAGAAGACGATTTGTCGAATTCGTGTTAATTATGCGTGGGCGTTAGGGTATAATGTGCTCGGAGTACCTGTGGCGGCCGGGATTTTGTTTCCGTTTGTTGGCGTTAGGTTGCCTCCGTGGTTGGCTGGTGCTTGCATGGCTGCTTCTTCTGTTAGTGTGGTTTGTTCTTCGTTATTGTTGCAGACTTATAAGAAACCATTTGCATACTCCAGGTAAGGAAACTGTGTGCAAATGGGGAGATTAGCATAATTTTCAATAAAGTTAATGTGATTTGTAAGTTTTAACTAGATAGAAACAACTAAGACCTATCGTTGTGACGGAACTGTGCGATGACATTAACGTGGTTAAGCACGTAATTAAGCCCGCGTGATGCAGCATGTTTGCGAAATTCGTTACGCGTGTTATGGCGGTGACGTTAACGTCAATAAGTATATAAAAGAAACGTATAGAGTTGTGGCGGTTCAGTAGAAAAAAGTATTACGCCTAGCACGTTGCATAGTAAACATGACGTAACACTTAAGTGATAAAATCGCTGAAGAATAAACATAAAAGGACTAAAAGAAAAAAAAAAGCCAAAAAACAGAGAATATAACATTACTCGTACATACATTTGATGCGGATAGTACACAGAAAGTTATATTTCAAACCCATTGCATATCTGAATCTAATTACTACAATCATAAAGTCCAAATTGGTGACACAATATCAAGCCAGCTCTCCCCTGTGCCCGCAATCGTATAGTATGCGCCACAAAAGTTCCAACAACCCTGGCGGTTTTAATGCAAACAGTTGGTTACAGGACAGATGACACTAAACTTGGCATAATACCAAGTTGGTAAAATGCAAAAATAAAATAAAGATAGTAAACATTAGTTAATTAGCGTCCGAGACAAAACTGGATTACCATCATGTAGAAGTTAAGAGGCTTACCTTAATTTTTCTTGTTCAAGATATCGTTGACAGTTGCTCCAGTAACTGAACTTCATGACTGATCTTACAAGATTGATGGATCATGCAGCAGCTACAGTCAGCTTTTTATGTGTGAGATTTGGTTTTGGTTTTGATGCAGGAGATTGTCCTGGAAACACATAGATGGAGGTTAATATGTTATTATTTCTTCTGCTTGTGGATGTTATCGCCTACGGGCCAAGATTTGAGGTGAGGGTCAAAATGAGACAGGCTGGGTTGACACACTAGCACGCTTTTGTCTATTTTTCTAATAAAAAACGAACGGGATGATTATGATTTAGCAAAATCTTGTAACAATAATGATCTTATATATTTGAATAAAACAATTAAAGATTGTAAGCAACAAAAATATATTTAAGGCGGCTTTCAATCCACATGTGACAAGTTTCCATTTTAGTTAAACTTTTGACCTCTTTGAGATTAAACCCTATTCAAATCGACCCATTTATGAGCAAGAAGGCTGGAGGTTGGATAGGCAGGGCAGGTTGGATAGTGGGTCAAAACATGTAAGTTTTAGTACATGTTGGGTAGACTATTTTGTCCAAATTTTTTTTACAAATATTTAGTGTTTCAAATACGATTACAAAATGTATATTGTTTTAATAATAACTGATCTTTTTGAATAAAATGATTTAGGAGGTTTTACCAGATGAAAAACATTGGGCGGCTTTTGATTCGCATGACCAATTTCTATTTAAGCTATTTTCCTTTGGCATTAGCCGTTTCCTTTAGTTTTGGCACTCTTTAAGATTCTTGCATAAGTCAATGGGTCAAAAAGCCACCTCTAGTTTTGGCCCTTTTATTAGCAAATCAAAAGACGCACATGCAAACTTAGAACTGAAAAGCAATGAACATTCATAAAATCATAACAAATGAAACGGCCAACGGGTCCGTGGCCTGTTTTTGCTTACCTGCATCCTTCTCTGATTTCCTCCTACTGCGCCATAATAGACGAATTGGCGTGCCCGAAAATCCAGCATCAGATCTAAGTTGTTTCTCCATATAACGTCGGTATGTTTCAGGGAAAAGCTTTGCATCATTCACAAAGAAAACAAATGTAGGTGGTCTAATAGCTGCCTGTGCATGGAATTAAATCAGGTACATGAGTGACCACAGTAAGAATAGTGAAAAAACAAGAGGAAAAATGTAATTTAAATATTAATATAGCTCGCAATAATCAGATTAGTATGGCAGAAATACCTGAGTGCAATAATAAAGACGCCCTCTCTTCCCACCTCTTGTCCTAGGTGGTGACTTAAAAGCTAAAGCCTCATGAACCACTTGATTCAGTGTGGCTGTACTAAGCCTTCTAGATCTCTCTTTTTCAACTTCACTTGCAGCAACAATGATTCTGTAATTCCATTACAATCTGAATCTTTTAATAGCAATTTCAAAAATATATTTTAAATTGTTTAAAAAAGGAATTCTTTGCAGACGACTTAAATATGTGACGCCAGAGTGACCCACTGACCTGTTGTCATCATCCAATGAGATTCAGCCGTACGTCATTCAGTTTGCAGATATATTAATGAAATGAAAAAAAATCTGGTTTGCATTAAAGAAACATACTTATCAACGCTGTTACCAGCTATTGCGGTTGAATAAACAATTGGTGCCCAATTAAGAATACGAAGCTTTGTCCTCACATCATCCTCATAATGCAATGTTGTCTGTTGGTTTTTATTTGGTATTGTGTCCCACTTGTTTACAACAATTAGACAACCTTTGCCTTCTCTTTCTATCCTTTCAGCAATCTTGTAATCCTATGCATAATTAAATTTTCAAGTGAATTTACCTTGATGATAACTAAACAAACAATATCTATACTGAATTTCATAAATCAGAGAAATTACATTGTTTTTACCTGTTCTGTGATGCAGGCCAAGGCCTCGATAACAAGAGCCACCACATCAGAACGCCGAACTGCACGAAATGCTCGATTAACAGATAAAGCCTCTGTTGTGCTACCTGACGAAGCTACAGCTGCCCTTTTCCTGATTCCAGCAGTATCAATCAGACGGAATTTCTGCAAGAGAATTTGATAGATGCACAGTTATTTCTTGGGCAAATTGCATAAAAGGGTAACATATTTGGGGTAACCAACTTTCAAACTTAATCGGTTGTGATATATGCCATATCAGTGGCACGTCAGAGCCATTCAGCATCATGTAGAGAATAGTCGACATGTTCAAAGTTCCTGACATGATTTCACCAGTAACCAGGGTTATGTATCTTAGCCAAATTTTTTGGAAGGTACCTTTTTATGGTTCAAAAAATTGAAATTAGACTAAAGCACGCTACTTTTAATCAATTTTCCCTTACTTTTATCGTTTCCTGGATGACCCGTACACAACTGCCAGTCAGAAAGAGCATATTTTTATTATATAAGAGCAAAACAAACCTGGCCATCTGGTCCTTCAAATTCAGTATCAATAGCATCACGTGTGGTCCCACTGACTGGACTAACAATTGTTCTGTCTTCTCCAACCAAAGCATTCAGTATGCTACTTTTACCAACATTTGGACGCCCCACAATTGCAATTGAAGGAACATAACCTTCTTCATTGTTCTGAACATCCGTATCCTAAGTGAAATCAATAGTTGTCAGAATATACAACCAATTTAGAAAGCAACATAGTAACATGCTGATTACAAAAATTAAAGACCACTGGTTTCTGATTTCTAGCATTACAGAGAAACATTACTTCGATTTTACCCAAACTTGAGCAAACAAGATCAAGAAGCTCTCCGGTTCCAGTTCCAGAAACAGCAGATATGGGAAGTGGTGAAAACCTAATTTTTCAAAGAAAAACAGTTTAATCAAACAAAAGGTAACTAGAAATCAGTAAGATTATACAGAGTATAAAACTAAGAACTTGAGCTTTGTTGATGGCAATCTACCAGAAGTGGGGTAAAAATAATCAGCTTACCCGAGAGACCAAAATTCTGATGCTTGCATCAACCCTTTACGTGGAGACTCGCACTTATTAACAGCTAATATGATGGATTTATGTGAATAGTTCTTCCGGAGCCAATCCCCTATTTCCACATCAGCCGCATTCAAGCCTGCCTGTTCAGAGTTGGTCATGTAGGGCCCATACAACAAATAGAATTCAACGCAAACAAGCAACGAGAGAGACTTGCAATGTATAAGTACTGTTCTATCAAACAAAAAAAGGGTTTAAGATAAATATTATGATTTACTGTAGAAGCACAAGGTGAGGAAATTCCCGACCCCACATGAAAATAAACAGGTTAGATTAGCTCTAAATGGGCCTTGGCACTAAACAGGTCGACCCTCCTAAACCCACTTAAAGTTCAAATTAAAAATAAACGAGATGTGTTCGGGTTTGATTGTGGATAAATGGGTGGACCTACCAACCCATGTAAGGTTAGAATAAAAAATAAAAAAAATTATCAATGTTAAGTTCGTCCTGCCAGCGTATTACAAACTGTTTACCTGATTACAATCCGCCAACCCCTTTGAGTCGTTTGAATAAACAGGTTACGTGGTCGGCTTCAGTTACATGGGTTAAGCATGCCCAGTTTAGGGTTAAGCATGCCCAGTTTAGGGTTGAGTTTTCGTCATATTTAATTAAATGGGTCGTGTTCAGGTTAGGATACTGCAACCTGCCAACCCGAATTGCCACCCCTTGAAAAGCGATTAGCATACACAATTATTAAAGTTGCAAAGACAAAAATATAACATATTGAGCAAAAAAATTGAGTAGAGAACTAAAGATGAACTCTAATTCTTTACCAAGAAGTGAAAGTGTTTGATGTAAGGAATTGATTTTAAATCTATACTTCAGATACTGAGACAATTCTTTCAACTAAGCTAGGAATTTATGGTGTGGCAGAGGTAATTAGTAGAAGTGTAGACCCGGCAACACTTCAGCATTTTCTCATAATATTTTTTTTAACTTAACAAAGCCAAATACCAATTGAGCTTTAGACCCCAGTGATTCACCAAAACAATGTTCCTGAGCATCAAAAGATACAAAATTTTAATAGAATTTATCTTTTAAAGTAATGACTATTATGTTTGTAATATCTGGCATGTAATGAAACTAACATAAGAATGAAATGTTGCTAGTTTATGAAGCACACCTGGCCATCTACTACAAATATGATAACTGATGATTCTTCTACTGCCACAGTAGCTTGTTTCTCAATCATTGATGGCATTCTAGCAACAGCAGCTTCTCTAGAAGCAAGTGAAATACCTTCCATGCCAATGGTTGTTGAGACAGATAATTGTTGTTCCATAACGTCAGTAGGTGATTTTGAAACTGTGATAACACCACCTGTGTCAATTACCATAAATTCAATAGCTCCCCAAAAGGCCCTACCATACAAACGATCCCTAGTAACTCCAGGTTCATCAACTACAATTGCTCGGTTTCCCTGAAACATATACAGAACTAAGAATATAAGAGAAAATAAAGTAATATACCATCAGATAAATAGGTGTTTGTTGATTTTGATCAGTGCAATTGGAAGAAGAGGAGGGAGACTGATAAAATTTATACCCCAACAAGGCGATTAAATAATGCTGATTTGCCAACATTTGGCCTTCCAACAATTGAAACCTTAGGAAGAAGATGATCAGGTTTCTGCATCAGTTGAACACGATTATCATTATTAAAGTTTCCTAAATGGCAAATACTCACACACACTCCTCCCTGGTGGGATTTGAATCCACAATCGTTGGTGGACCACCTTCGATACCATCAGGCTACATGCCTGTTGGTAAGATTTTTTTGCTCTTTATTATTGTTTGTCTATGTACTCCTAGACAAGTTTAAGTTGATTAAATGTGTATGCATCAACTAGTCTAAGAAGAAGATGGACTAATACTCATAAGTAAAACAATTAGTTATAGTTACAGTCAAAATTTAAAACTGTTTCTGTTTAGAGAATAGAGTATGCGAAAGTGAACTAGTGAGAAGAGATAATGTGCATTGAATTCCATACATCAGTGCTAAATAAGTTCAATTGTAACCTTGGTGGTTGCCATAAGTGCTGATTAAGTTTGGATCAAATCCTCATCCTACATCAGCTGACATCAAATTAAATTTTACGGTAGAACAAAACTTAAAGTTTGACGGGTCGGGTCTGATGTTTGAAAGGACAGAGCTAGAAGCTCCTTAATCGAGGCCGAAGTAAATTTCAGAACCAAATATACCACAATGGTAGGTAATGCAAATTTTAACACTTAAGCTAAGGTGAGAATTTTGGTTCACAACTTATTGCACAGAAACTTCAAGACGTAATATATACAGTTCTATCACATAACAGATTGGTCATACAGGATAAGGCTTACTAACATTAACGGCTTTGATACTTTCCCGCTTCTTCTTTCTTCCACGAGTTTCTTTTTCGCCAATTGGTTCCTCTTCTAGAACATGAGAAAATGCCAACACATTGTTCAACCAAAAAATAAGCTAGCAAGTTAAATTAACACACAACACAGGTTCCAAGTAACAGACAAGTCAAACTATTACAAATTTTCCATATAAGCTTTTATTTGCCACAGGTTCCAGTACTTCTCATTCGTTAGATATGAACCCGAAACTAACGAATTCCACAGAAAACTGAACAAGTGGCCCAAATTAATCATTGTATAATGAAGTGAGTAACAGACAGATAAAAAATTATACTTGCTGTACCAAAATTAACCAGAAATTAAGCTCAATAACCTTGCTTAAACCCTAAAAAACATAATTGAAAAATAAAACCAGTAAAACACGCACCGATTTTCAATTCCTGAGATAACGAAAGCGAGTATTCACGAACGGCCTTTTCTGCCTCCAATTCGAGCTGATCCACATCCAAATTTTCATCGTCAACATCTTCAAAATCGGACTCTACATCATCTTCAATTCCAGCTAAGTCATCTTCTTCTTCTTCTTCTTCGACTGATTGAAACTCTCCTTCCACTGAATTACACGATCGAATAGCGGTTAAACGTTGGCGGTTTCGAAGAGATAACGCCGATACAGAGAGTGACAGATTAGAGGATGAAGCCGGAAGCAAAATCGAACGGGAGGGAGACGATCTGGAAACCGGAGAGAGGAGAGAGATAACTCTAGAGAGAGAACTCTGTGTGGAGGCATCGATAGATGACATTGTTGATCACAGAGAAGAAGGAAGAAGAAGATGTTTGGCGGGTAACTGATGCTATGAGGTTTATCCTCTTCTGGTTTGTTCATGGTCCAGTGCATGATAAACCCTTATCTGCTAAACTACGCGAGTAGTGAAGTGAACCAGTTCATTTTGTATGGGCTTATAGTTCTGGGCCGATGAAGTTAAAATTGGGCCGTGTGATTGGATCACTGATTTTCATCACAAGTCCAGTAATCAAAATTATTATATATACTAATTAGATTAGAATCCCGTGTATTATACGATTTAAATAAATATAATGTTATATAATTAGTAAATAAAAAATTATATTTTTAAAAACTTATGTTTTACACGGGTTAAATAAAATATAATGTAATCTTTTAAAACATAACCAAACCAAACCAAACGTACCCAGTATAATCCCACACATAGCTAACGCTATTAGTAGGGTCTGGGGAGGGTGTGATGAGGGCAAACCTTACCCCTATCCCAAGGGATAGAGAGGCTGCTCCCGTTTAGACCCCCGGCTCCATGGGAAAGAAAAAGATAAAAATATAAATAAAATTAATGAGTAATAAAGTAAAATAAATCTAACAGTAATCTAACAATTAGCGGTGTATGACTAGAGTATATTAGTCACAAGAAACACAACACACCTACAAGAAACAAGACATACGCAAAATCTTTGCTAAACAACTCTACTCTCCCACACAACGGGTCACTCATCCTAAAACCCTAATACGACGTCTCCATGAAATCCTATCATTGATCATGTCCTCTGAGAGGTGTAAATCTAGCAAATCAAGCCTAATCCTCTCATCCCACGTTAATTTCGGTCTCCCCCTGCTCCTTTTCCCCTCTACAACGAGAGTTTCCACCGTTCTCACTGGATCTGTGCTCTGTCTCCTCTTGACATGTCCAAACCATCTCAATCTTCATTCTCTTATCTTATAAAAATACATTCATCAAAATATGTCTACTTTAACGTGACAGTTATAAATTATATTAAGTTAATTTTTAAAACATTTTTTTAAGTTCGTATTAATTTTTTTATTATATTGATAAATGGAAATCTATATTAAATTTATTTGTTTAATCTATAATATATGATAAATAAATGTTTTTTATTGCCACGTGTCGTCACCATATTCATTCTCATGATTTTTTTTCTGCATCTCTATCTTATTTAATTCACTTTCTATCTTTTAATAATAATATATATTTAAAGAAAATACTAATTATACTAACTAAACACGTTTATTTTAAATTATCCCTTATTATAAGAAACTTTAAAATTTAATTATGTAACTTTTATTTCAATCAAATAGTAAATGAAAGTTAAATTACATTAAATAGTAATTAACTTATTTTTAAAACCCAATTATATATTAATTTTTACATATTTTGAGTTTGTTTCTATCCTTAGTATATGTAATATATTTTTACACTTGTAAAATATATATATAAAGATTTAAAAAATTTATATATTAATATTTTTCAGTTTTCACCCCGTGTGTAGACACGGGATCTAAACTAGTGATATAATAACAAACCATAATTAGATAAAAAGTATTCATAATTAGATTGATATGAAATATTTATAAATATATTCTTTTAATATAGTATTTAATATGAGAGAGACGAAAAAATTATGCTAAAAATGCACCAGAATTTGACACGTGTCCTATACTTTACTTCTTTATTAAGTAGTAAAGATATAGATACTCAATAACAAGTGTCGGTGGAATTATCCACTGACCAAAATTAACCCCAAGTTTTAAACTTGACAAAATTCATCCATCAACTTTTTAAATATTAAATTTGATCCCTCAATAAGTTTCAAGTTTTACAAGTTTTATGTTTATCACTTGTAGTATATATAGTCTGATTTTTTCTTAATATGTTTGTTTTTTTCTTTGTTGATGCCCCAATGTAAATTTTGTTAAAAACGGATTCGTATTCAAAATAAAGTATTATTCAGGTATAGTGGGTTATATCGATTGCCAACTGTGAAGAATGAGACCGACACCGACTGAAAAATATTGGCACCGTTATCTAGCTGTCTTTTATCTATGTTTCGACATCCACAACCGAGTCGTCGTAACTCCATACGTTTCTTTTATGAATTTTATGGTTCCGCCGTGGAGCTTCAAAATTTATTTAAACACATTATTTTTATGCTTAGTCACGTTAATGTCACAATCTCAACTATTTAAGATACAGGTTCCCGCCGCGAAACGCGGGGTACAATTTCTAGTTATATATTAAAGTATATTCAAGATAACGAAAATTTATTGATTTTTATGATGTAACTTTTTAGAGAAAAATAAAATATATAAGAGTTTTTCATCTAAAAAATAAATTAACTCAATAAAAGTCAAGAGAAGATGTTTTCTTTTGTTTTTACCTTTTCAATTATTTTGAAGTTTATGTCATTTACGATATTTGCAACGTCTCAATCTTAACAATTGTAAAGGTTTGATCTAGGGTCCAGATTAGTTTGCAGACTTCTCATTAAATTTAATTTCTTATTTGATCTGTTTATATATGTAATAGGCTAACAAATCAAATTAAGCGCATACTTAATCTCATTTAAAGGAGCTTCAATTTGGGATTGAGCTCAGCTAGAACTCGTTAAAGTTCGGCTTGGTTCAAAGTTTTAGCAAATCGATTTCAAATAGTTCGCAGACGACTTGACTCGTTTATACCCTAAATGCAAATAAGAAGAATGATTAAATAAAATATAACACCAATAGCTCACAAACCATATACAACAATTCATAAGACCATTCTTTCTTTTATAAGCTATAACTAATTAGATCCCGTGTCTACACACGGGGTGAAATATATCAATACATAAAAATTTTAAATCTTTATGTATATATTTTATATGTGTACAAATTTATTACATATAATAATGATAGAAAACAAATTCAAAATATGTAAAAATTAATATATAACTGGGTTTCGAAAATACGTTAATTACTACTTTTTAATATAATTTGACTTTTATTTACTGTTTGATTGAAAATAAAAATTATATAATTAAATTTTAAAGTTTCTTATAATAAGAGATAATTTAAAATAAATGTGTTTTATTAGTATAATATATATTATTTTTTTTAATTATGTAGGAGAATATAATTATAAAAGAAAAGACGTTTGGGTAAGAACCAGGGATGGCAAGTCGATGGTACTTAGGATATCGCTGTCTCCTTTTATGTTCTTTAATATTAGTTATTTTTAATTGTAATTAATATCTTATTTCTCATGTTTAATTGATTTATATATCATTTATAAAACATAAACTTTTGGCTATTGTTTCATTTACTTAAAAAATACCGGGAATAATAGCATATAAACTAAATCTTTACGATGAAATGACCAAATTCTTTCGAGGTTTTTTACTACAAAGAAAAATATGAAAGTGGTCAGTCACAACTTACATACATGTCTTTCAGCTTATGCGTCGTTTGCAGCAAAGTAGATTTTTAATGTATTTCTTTTCATATAATTATGTTATATTCAGCCCGTAAAATACAGGAGTTTTCTAACCTAATATGCTAATAATTTGTGTAGGCACAAGCATTGTATTAGCAAACAATGCAAATGCAGCGATATGATAGCCAAGTGTTGGTGTGAAAAGATGGATAAATTTGTTGAAAATCCACTTCGCTACACGCGTAAAGATAAGACGTGCGGACACAAATACAAACTCGATGAGGTTATTAAAACCGAGTCAAAGTGTTATATACAATTATGAATAGCTCGTTACTTTCATACTTTTCCTTTTTTAAGAAGAAATACATGAACGTATATCGATTTGTCTTGAAATACCAAGATGATGGTTCTTGAAAAGAAGTGATCAAATGATTAATGAATAAAAAGTCACTATTGATGACGGTTTGAAATTGAAATATCACCTGAAAAAATGAAATCTTTATCTATGACTTATCAATATATGTAAATGAAAATATTTCAAATCTAACCCTAGGTGTTTACAACATGATATATTTTTGTCAAAATTCCCACCAAAAGAAAATTTCTCTCTTTTATATCAAATACAAGATGATGGCTTTTGAGAAAGAACTAGAAATTATGACTCGCGCGTTACAGCGAGTTCGTACAGTGATATTAACGTGGTTAACTACATAATTAAGTCTATGTGTTTGTGAATCTCGCTACACGTGTTGCGGCTGTGACACTAACGTCGTTAAATACGGTGACGTTAGCACCCCGCGATCTGCGACGGGAAGCGGACCTTAAACAATTGAGGTAGTGACTAACCTGACTAAGCACAAATTTTTTTTATGAAGTACATAAAAAATATATGAAGTTACGGCGACTTGATTAGCCCAATAAAAATAAATGTTTAAAAAAACAAAGAAAAAAACAAAAAAAAATTATGAACCAACAGATAGGTGACATGTGACGTGGCGTGCCGTTGGGGAAAACTTGTGGTAAGACACATGTAAATAAGTAAAACAAAATTTATATCGAGGCGCAAAGAAAAAGATATTAAACAAAATGAGTAAAACAAAATTTATACTGAGACGCAAAGAAAAAAATATTAAACACAAAAACAAATAATTTATTTGTAGAGGTATATTTAGGTTTTTTAGAAAGTTAAGTGTTATTATTTGAAAATATGAAAATGAATGGGGTGCATATGATATATGAAAAAGAAAAAAAAATGATTTGACGCCGACATTATGTTTTGAGTGTTTATGAATTTATACCGTGATGCCAGAAAAAAAATTAAACACAGTCACTAATTATTATTATTTTTTAAAACTAATGAACGAAAGTTATTGAGAAAAAAATTAGATTATTTATACTACATGGGTAAACTATAAACTATAAAAACCTAAAAGGTTAGTTACATTTTATAATGTTAATGGGTTAGTTTTGTCAGTTTAACAAATTTAAGGGTAAGTTTTGTTTGGTGAAAAGTAATTTTAAAAACTTAAGGGGATTAAAATAATATTTTAGAAAGTTAAAGGGTTACTTTTGACAATATACCAAAGTTTAGGGGTTGTTTGGTCGGTTGCACGATGCTAAATGAGTTAGTAAGAATGCTATAGTATAAAAGGAAAACCTAAAATCTATTGCCTATTTGATATATCATGATATTTGAAGTTGACACATTAGGAGAAAAAAATGATGGAAAAATCATTATTTATGACCTACATTTAGTTTGATCAGGGGTGGTAATGGGTCAGATTTGGGATGGGTTTAGGTAATCCTAACCTCATACCCGGCTCAAAACCCGTCGGTTTTTATCGGGTAATTACACATCGGGGATAGATTATACCCACGAGTTTTGATTAAACCCGTTAGTTTATAAAAATACATGTTGGGTATACTCGACGTAAACCCGTCTGGTATGGTATCTATCGGGTATACATCAAAGTTGTAACTAAAATAAAAAAGAAATAAATAAAATCATGCCAGGTATATAATTTTAAAACAAATACGGTATATATACATAAAATAAATACGATATATATAATTAGAATAAATAGAAAAGAAAGAAAACTATGTCGGGTATATAATCGGGTAGACGGTATACGTTATCGGGTAATCGAGGGCGGGTAAACAGGTAAATCATCATATCCATACCCGTCCCAAACCCGCGAAAAATTTCACAAGTAATCCCAAACCCGGTCCCATACCCAATTACCTGACCTCATACCCATCCCAAATGTTTTGAGTTTTCCCATTAGGTTCGGGTTTCATTGCCATCCCTAACTTTGATCCGATGCATATTTAGAATTTTGGTATATTTTTGTAAAAGAATTGAAACCTCAGAGCATTCCCTATACTCATTTTCATCCTTAAAATTTAGAGAAATCACTTAAAAACACAACTTCATCATATTCTTCATCTCCATACCCTATCCTTATACTTTTAGGAAAAATTAAAGTGAATCCTCATATATAGGGATTCAGTATTCATTACCTTACAACTTTTATAATTTAAATCTTTAAATTCTTATTTTATTTTATAAAACGTCATAACTTTTGTTTTTAACTTTTGTTTAGCTATTTAATGTATTTTTATAGAAAATTATAGTTATTAACTTAAAATTTAAATGTTTGGATACTCACTTTTTATTAAAACTTTATTTAAAATCTTTATAAGTTTGTAAACCTTATAATCTTTAGATTCATTACATGTGTATGCTTAATCTTTTCAAAATAACCATTTTCAAATGGACATGTTCTACAAAAAATTATTACAAATCAATAACAGAAAAAGATAATTAGACAAAATAGTTATTAGTGAAAAATATAAATAAAAGAAAGAGAAGAAATAATAAAAGAAAAGAAATTAGAGATATATAGGGATAAAGAATGAGATGTAGGAGTATTTAAATAGGGAGCTAAATTTAAAAAATTATGATTTTTAATTAAATTACATGGATGGGGATTTGAAACCTACTATGAATATGGGTGAATTTGAAATAACACTATTTTTTGGGTCATAATGATCCCTTATAAACCTATATTGAGCTTTATTTATTAGGTAATTAATTAACTTTAAGACATGTTTGCTTAGTTTGAGGGGTATAATCAATGTGGACAAGTGGATAGAGGCTTACACAAATAGTGAATGGCAAGATGTGAAAAAAGTTGATAGCCTTTGGAGTGCCTTGCAAATGATGCATTCGACCTTTTCTCTTCCACCTTATACTCATAAGAATATGCATTACAATTTTTGAGCCATGATTGATATTATAAATGTTTATGTAGGTTTAGGAAATGTTTTGAAAATTAGACCAGGAGTTTAATGCTCGTTAGTTCAATCGGTAGATCTTCATGGCAATAAGGTTAGGTGATTTGAAGCGATTTACAACAATATAATAATCATTTACATTATAACATTCTTAGTAGTAAAAAAGTTGAAATAATAATCGTTACTAAAAAGCTATGTAGACGTTAATATTAACCGTATATAATGTATAAAACAATAATAAAATTTCATAATCTAGTAAGTTCGATTCATTGAGCATAATTTATTACACAAAATGACAATGTCTAATCATACACGTTGATTTATGGTTTAGTCTCATAACGTACTTTTCAATTCTGTTGGTGATTTAGTGTCATAAATGTCATTTTAGTATAATTGGATTACTTAAGACACAATCAGAAACTAGAATATACATTGATTTAAGTTAGGAGGTGTGCAATACACATTTAATCAAGACTATTCTAATTTTTGAAATCATGGAATCTCTAAGGTTCTTAGGAGCGAAACCTCATAGACCATGGGTGGTTCCAAGTGAGCACCGCCCCGATGGGGTCTAAGGGCAGAGCCCCTGGTATGAGGTCGCACTGAAAGTTGCTTCAGATTTGCTTGATTGATAAAAGTTGCATGATTTGATATTCGGAAAGAATTGATAATCATCAGAAAATTACTACTGAGAATCAGTGGCAACGGAGCATTGGTTGCAACTGAGCGTGAGCAGCCGCGAAGCGCTGGTCAAAATGTATTTAACCACGTTTAATTTTGTATTTAGCCACGTTAATGTTACTGTATCAATTGTTTAAGATTCGTTTCACGCCGCAGAAAACGAGTCAAAATTTTTGGTGTATATACAAGCATTAAAATGGTTTTAAGGAGTTTGTTGCATATGAAAATGACCATGGGTGAGCCACTTACATATAAAAGTAAAAAAAATATCCATTAATTTGTAACTAGGTTTTTTTTACATTATTATAACAAACTAGAAATTTTGTTCCATGATTCACGGCGGGAAGCGGATCTTAAACGGTTGAGGCGGTGATATTAACATGGCTAAGCACAAAAAGAAACGTGGTTAAATAGTTTTTCCCCACCTTACACGGTAGAGTTGGTGACATTAATGTGGCTAAGGACAAAAAAAATCGTAGTTAAATACATAAAATAAACGTATGAAGTTACGAAGAGTTGATTGTGTAGATCGAAACATATAAAAAAACCAGTTAGATAACGGAACCGATATTTTTCAGACGGTGTCGGTCTCATTCTTCATATAAGCAAGCCATCGTTAGTCGATATAACTCACGATACCTAAAAATACGATATCTTGAATGTGACTCCGTTCCTTAAAAAAAATTATACCGGGACATTAAGAAAATAAATCAAACAAAGAAACATAAAATTTATTAAAAAAATCAGATTATTATACAATATGAGGTAAATTCAAAACTTTAGAACTTGAGGGGGAGGGGGGGTCAAACTGAAAGTTTATGATGAGTTTTGATAATTGACTAAAGTTGGGTGAGAAGTAGGCCCGTTGATTTTATCCGTACCCGATTAACCCGACCCGACTTCACCCGAACCGATTAAACCCGTACCCGAATAGCCCTTAACCGATTAACCCGAAAACCATTTAAACCGATTGTAATTCGGGTCGGGTTTTGGTTAGACTTTCAAATATCACAAACCCCGAATAACCCTAATAAACCGAATATTTATAAACATAGTTTATAAATTACAATCTTATTACTATATCACGAAATTATAGATCAATATTACGAAATTGTTCTTACCTTTCTATTTAAAAATTATAATCATATTACTATGACCGAACATTTAGTTTTTTATTAAGTTGAAGAAACAATGATACCAACATATGTTTACATAATCTAATACTTGTTCATTAATCTAATTCTTAATAATTTTTTATTTAGTATACATTTGATTGATTAATGTTAGATTAGATAAAACAATTGTTATTTGAAGTTTTAATCTTTTAAAAATATGTTTATTTTTGTTTCACATACGCGTTTATTTTATATTTTAAACTTGATTCATTAATTTTTTTCAACAGTGTGTCCCTACCCGAAACCCGACCCGATTAAACCGAAAACCGATTAACCCGAACCTGATCTACCCGAATGTTATTCGGATCGGGTATCAGATAAATTTACACACACGAAAAAACCGGTTAACCCGAACCGATCTACCCGAAACCCGGTTAAATTACCCGAAGAACACCCCTAGTGAGAAGTGGTCGGTAGCAAAGGCCTCCAACACTTCTGTTTAAGAATACAGATGATAATCTATACTATATAATAAATAAAGGTTTTTAGTGACACGTGTCGCCTCCACATTCATTCTCATCATTTTTTTCCCGCCTCTCTCTCTTATTTAATGCACTTGTATCTTTTAATAATAGTATATATATTTAAAGCAAATATTAATTATACAAATAAAACACATTTGTGTTTAATTATCTCTTATTATAAGAAACTTTGAAATTTAATTATTTAACTTTTATTTCAATAAAATTGTAATGAAAGTCAAATTACATTAAATAGTAATTAACGTATTTTCGAACCCAATTATATATTATATTTTACACATTTTGAGTTTGTTTCTATCCTTATTATATGTAATATATTTTTACGCCTGTAAATATATATATATATATAAAGATTTAAAAAATTTATATATTGATATTTTTTAACCCGTGTGTAGACACGGGATCTAAACTAGTAGTGATAATGATTCACACTTATTTTTTTATTTTGATTAATATGATTTTTAATATATATGAGTTTTCCCAAATATGTGATAACATTCATTTATTTGCTATTATTTTTTATAAGTACTTTTAGTAATACTAAGTTAAGTTATTTAAATATACAAGATTTTTATGTTATTCAATTAGCGTTATTTAATATATGAAATCATTTTACATTTAATACCTACTTAATTATCTTCTTACGTGATCGTGAAATGGTGAGTTTAAAAAATCTCAAAGGTCCTACGTGTTCAAGACCAATACGTTTTTCGTATATATTTATCTTTCTAACCAAACAATTACTAGCTAGTACACCTATTATAATTCATAGTATGAATAAAAATTGTGTTAAGCGACCATATGATTCCATAGACCTCTTTTAATGAATCCAATATAGAAAAAGAATTGATAGCTTGTACTTTTGTTCTATCAAATAACGATCAACTTCTCCCATAATCATATCTATACTACAAGTATCGTCATAATATCAGTCAATTTCATTCTTTTAACTAACTGGAGAATTTGTAAATTAATAAACCCTGATAGCGTTTAAAACTGTGTTATTTCCTGAAACATGATAGATAGTGATTTTTTCTAGGTCAAATAGCACCTTTTTGCATTATGTTTTTATACCATACATTTTCATCTTCTTTCTACACCCTTTCCGCTTCTTTCCACACATTTACTAGGGTTTAAGAAAGATGGATTCAATAGCATCGTAATTAATCATCACCATTTCTCAAGGAACAGTTGAGAGAAAGGATTAAGAAATAGATAGATGAAGATGATGCATGTTGGTCTATCTTCTTCTGACAATTTCAACAATGTTAGAGAGGGTTTGAGCAAACGCAATAAATTCATTAAGATGTTGATTTAATTACCTTTTTTTATAACGACAAATTTCTTTTAATCTTGTCATTAGTAGGACTTGAATCCGTGGCCTCCAAACGACTACCGGCCACTTCGTACACATTTCGGATGCTATTTCAACCGTGAATTGAACCACCCTTAATGAAATTAATTTGAGTTGTTGTATTTGCACTCAAAAGAAAAAAAAAGCTTCTAGAAAAAGTCTCTACTACAATCTATGCACATTTACCTCATGGAGCTTGTTAGTCTTTTATTTAATTAATATATTTATATATAGATTCCAACAGTATCATTAGAAATCAATAGCTTATAGTTGAAGTGTCACGCTTCCTTGATCTCAAATCTTTCTATTTCTCAATTTGTCCCTAACAGGTAAAATATCCTAAAATACACAATGAATGTCACATTACATGCATATCATATCATGCTTAATTTTTGTTAATCTTCCAAAAATAACAAGAACTCCATTTCAAAATATAAGAAAACAAAATTCTACATGTATTTATAAGTGTCGGATTTAGACCTAGAGTATGTCAAAACCAACACTGTGCCTAAGGTTGACCAACACACAATTGACCGGTTGTAAATATACGATTATAGTAAAGCTAAGGGCAAGAACCGAGTGTCTAATACGTTTAAGCTAGAGTAAATTACGCTGATGATCCATATGGTAAGATAATATTGCGAGTTTGATCTTTTTTTAGAAATTATATATATGGTTTCCTCATTGTTCACTCCCACCAAGTAACACCATTTAGACTTTTTTTAACCAACTTGCGTTAAAAAATCTGCTAAGTTTTAGTAAAATGACTATTATACCCCTTATTCTCTAACTGTTTTTTTATCATTACACATTTTTCTTAGTAGTACATTAAATTTAAGACACTGAAATAAAATCTCTAATCTTTAGGCTGTGAAGATAAAAAATTTTGTGTGTTTTTGCAATAAAAGTAGTGAAATCTTCGGTTCTGATTTAGGATTCCAAGAGGAAAATGGCTTATTTTTCTAAAATACTTTTGGTTGCTCATATTTCTATTGTTTGGGTCGTCATATTGGTATAATTTAAGTTGCATCCTTTATTTTTTTTTCACTCAGATCTTTTCAATTCCAACGACCCTTACACAGTGTTTGAAGCTGCCCGTGACCATCACATTTGATATTTCCAATAAGCCTTTATCTAAAATAAATGTACTCCCACCTTATCTCCACTCTGTTTGATGGATTTCTCATAACCGCTACCGTAGGTTAGGGTTCAATTTTTTCGGTTTTAATGGAAGGCGTGTGGGTGACGGTGTTGGTATTATGGTTTATGGTGTTTAACAAAGGTGTGGGGGCATTACTCGACGGTGTGTGATGGCATCGCCGAAGAGTGTGATCATAGTACGGGGGTTGTGTAATTTATATTTGAGTTAATTACACAGGTAATCCTTGTGGTAAGGTCCTATTGAACCTCTAGTCCATTATCATCTCCAATTCTGATTCTTGTATTAACACATCAAAGGATAAGGTAGGTTGGGCTTCACTTCCATCCTCATGCTCCCAATCATTTAAATATGTAATGTAGGATTAGCTCTTACGTAGAAAGTTGGCATATAGCTCATTAATCACAATGCCTTGTGCCTCTATCCTACGAAGTAGTTTCTCGGATTCACTAACATAAACTTTTTGTTGCCCAACCTCATCCTGGTCACAACAGGTGGCCGACTGTGAAAACATGTCGATTTCGTGTTGTAGCAACTCATATAGTGAGGGACGGGGCTCAGTTTGAAATTGTGGCATGATAAACTCCTCATATGGTTGCGAATAAGAGTCTCATAACAAAATGTGGGATACCCTGGTAAATGATAAAAATCCGGTGTATAACGGGGTCCTCCATAGATCTCGCACCAAACTCACAAATGGTAACCACCCTGATTAAACTAGTATCCTCTACAGTAACTCCCGTAGTTGCGATCCATGAAAATCACTGTAAAGAACACTCAAACAAAACGATCACGGCCCCAAATAGAAATAAAATAGAAATAAAAAAAACAAAAAGCAAATATATACAAAATGGCAAAAGCAATGACTCATATC
This sequence comes from Smallanthus sonchifolius, assembly GCA_023525975.1. Classification (NCBI taxonomy): domain Eukaryota; kingdom Viridiplantae; phylum Streptophyta; class Magnoliopsida; order Asterales; family Asteraceae; genus Smallanthus; species Smallanthus sonchifolius. The sequence continues at coordinate 58,064,470 of CM042044.1, read as the reverse complement.
TTTTCTCACAATTGTCGTGCCCTCGGCAAATACGCCAAAAACTTGAAGTGGGTAAATTGTATATATTTTTAGTAATGATTTTTCACACAATTTGGTTTTCAAATAAATAAACGATTATCACCGTAGGACTTAACTACACACACAATAGGTAAGTGTACCTATCGTATAGTAGTATAACTTTAGGTAAGAATCGAATATCGATTTATGGACACGATAGTTCCCGATAATAAACCTTTGTCACCGTCTAGGCGATCAAAGTAAGAGATTTAATACTTCTGTATTCTTTTAAACTAAATAAACATAAAAGATAGATAGACGTCGAGGCAGATAAACAAGCAAGAGAGGATATCATTTAGACTTCGAATCCACATAGCCAAACAATGACAACATATATAGATTCATGGTGAGATCATTTCACACACGTGCAATACAAAAATATGATAACTCTCCTATGGGTTATCTAATCATGTGACTCTTCATAAAGTTAAAGCAATGTTGACACAATAACCACCTAAAATCATTCTATGCAAAATGATAACATTATGTAGAATATAAAGATGAACTAATATCCCGCTAAACACTCTTCGTCACATAACCATTTGGAAAGCTACTACGATAAACACATACAAAACACCTTGAATCACATAATGGAAACATAATCAAGAAATTCTTCAACTAGTGAATATCAAATCACGAATATATGAATTACAAATTCACGCACGCAAATCATAATCACACATATACAATGACATGAAGAATTCACAACGAATGTAATGCTAGTCGTCATCCACTATTCCTAGTCAAATGCTATGAATACATACACATGCATACCTATATTCATGAATAAATACATACATACATAACCGAACTTTCGGTTAACCAGACTTTGATAATAGATGAGTTTCAGACAAGTCGGTTTTAGATGTGGGTTCGGTTAACCGTGAACTAGATTTGGTCTCCAATGTTTGGGGCTGACTAAAATTAGCCTAGTTGCGGATAGCTTCGAATTGGATCCACAACAAATAGTAAAACTTATAGGCTTGTAGCGCAATTTTGTAAAGGGCTCACGACCTGTTGAAATTGTTTTTGAGGCGATGTGGGACTTTTAACATGTCATTTATAAAGGTTAACAAAGAATTAGATTTTTTAGTGATGTCTTCGGACAAGCCCATGGGTTCTCTCTTTTGCCCTGAATCTTTTTTTTTTAACGGCGAACATTGAATGTTGTGACGTCGCACCCCCTGTCACATGGGAGAGCCTCGTTCAATTCCGGCCAATATGTTGTCTTAATCGGGCCCACTTGGCGTCAGAGTTGGAGAGCATCCAAGGAAAAATTCCACCCAATACGGCCCATTCCGGGGGCCCACTTGGTGTCAGAGTTGGAGAGCATCCAAGGAAAAATTCCACCCAATACGGCCCATTCCGAGCTTGAGGGAGAGCCGAGGCTCGAACCCTCGATCCGCATGGGTAAAACTCAGGTGCATCAGCCTAAGCTAGGCCTCATTTGCATGCCGCAGAAACTAATGTGGAGAGCATAGATTGAAACTGGGTCACTAGGAACACCAGATATCTCCCTTACCACTCCACCACTAGCGTTGAATTTGCCCTAAATCTTTACATAAGTTGTATGATGATTTTTATTTTCATGTTTTGATATATAAGGTAACTTTTCTCTCTTTTGCCTTGATTCCCCACATATTTGAGTCTCTTCTACCTTTTTCCTGGTTTTACAATAGATGGCCTAAAAGTTGGAACCCAATTTGGATAATTTTCGCTTTTCTTTTAAAATACTTTTCTACATGTATACACATAGATACCATACAATTAATATAATGTATAACTACTTCTTGTCTTCAACTACACGTGTATTATATATTATAGTTATATGTAAAGATAGATTATGTGTAGTAGAAGCAAATATCTTCGCTTCCCGACAAAAGAAACCATCAAAGGTTTCTTAACTTTCTTCATAACTAACAATTCAATTAGTCAATCGTCCATAAAAATGTTAAAATAAGTACATATAAAAAATACATTTCTCCATATAATAATTTTAGTTCATAAGAAAAAAACGTATATTATTATATTATATGTATGTGTATTAAAATTATCTATGTTTTGTTGTATTTTGATTTTTCGAAATATGGCCTTGTGATATATGACTATGAGTTCATATATATGTTGGTCATGACAACAAGTTTAATTATAAGCTCTATTTGTTTTGGAGTGTGTGTTTATTTATTTATTTATCTTTTTGACAAATTTAAAAATATCTAATTATATTGATTAATAGTGATGGAATGATGTAAAGGGAAAACACAACGTATGGAGTCAAAAGACAAAACAACCACCTTTCTTTCTCCAATCCGTTTCTCTATATTCGTTTATATATACAACAAACACCACCTATTACTCCAAGCCTATATATTTTCCTTTCACCCCTCTCTATATTTAACATGTAGTATATAACATATATAGGTACATAATAATACATAGATGTATTATATATTATGTGAACATATATACTTTATAAAATTATTGACTAGATGTAATCAATTTTTTTCATCACAATATAGTGAATTACTTGTATATCGAGGTAACATATTTGTAAATTATTCTTTAAAACTAGTTCCTCCCATTTTTAAAACTTTAATAATTTTTTATACGATTTAATATAAAAAATGCACTGTAAAAAATATTTTTTTTATGTTTAATTAAAGTATAGTCTTGTCATATTATATGTTATATGAACATGTATATAATTGACTAATTGTACATAACATAATTGTCATATTATATATATGTAATAATAAACCTTTAATTTTTTTAATATAGCAGAACCACACTCTTAAAGATTAGAAGATGTTCATTTTTATCCTGTATTTATTTTTAAATAATATCGTATAAAAATTTATTAAAGTTTAAAAAAATGATGGGAAATAGTTTTTAGATATTAATTAAAAAAGTGGGTGAAGTAAATTTACCTGTTACCCTTGATAAACTTCAGCCACTGATTTTGATAAGAACATCATAAAAATCAAATTTAATCTAACTGAAAGGACCTAAATCAGAAATTTCTCATAGTAGGCACAAAATATTAGTAACATACTTCTTAAACTTCGAATCATGCATTATTCAGAAGTCATGACAGCTGTAGTCTTAAACATTACAATAGTCCAAACGAATTAAAATATTCAATTGTTCATAGTTCATAAATTCAGGAATGTCAGTCACCGCGGAGGTCAGCCCTTCGTCCCATGTAGATCAAGCCCTCACGACTCCATTCATTCTTCTACCATTATTTACCTGAGGTGCATGCTAAAAGTCATATATACCGAGTGAGTTCTATTTTACTTTGGTGAATAAACATTTCATCGTTTCCTTTCAAAATAGCTTAAATATTAAAAATAGTAATAAAAGCTTGTTCTTTCAAAACGTTTTCTTCCCATTCAAACATTCTAATTCCCAAGCGGGAATTTATTCATTCTTTACAACTTTTAGAAACATGCATACTAGCTTTCTTTTTAAAACATTCAATTAACAATTATGCTAGCTTTTTCATTCGTTCATTCATTCTTCCATTCACATTCTTATCATTGAGTGAACTAGCACTCGTAAGATACCATTACGACTTAACCGTCCCAAGTCCCGAAGGTTTGGAACGTTGTGCTTACGCGAATGCAAGACTCTTGTGTTGCTTGTGTACAAGACTACTTTGTTCTATGTTTGCTCATCCGAAGACAAGTCTTCCACTGTTGCATACACAAGACTTTCTGTTCATTCTTTCTTTCGCCTCGGGGGTAACATGCACAAATAGTCACACACACATATTGACATGCTACCACACAATTAACTACGTGACACATTTATAAACATTTGTATATAATGTAACGTAAGTAAATAACACATAGTTGTCATAAACGTTTGTAAAACATTATTCTTTCATTTTATTAAAAGCACGCACTTTAGCCCAAAACTTAAAAAAGAAAAAATGGGTAATAAAAACTCACCAGTTCTGCTTTTACTGCTTAACTTCTTAATTGATCGTGCTAGGCGGGACACCATGAGTCTGTAGTAAATAAACGAGTGTAAGTTGTCGACAAAAGACTAGTGTCGCCAAACTTAGTGTCACTGGCAAGGTTAATGTCACTAGTGACGTGGTCAGTGTCGCAAGAACTTGCGTTTTGGACTTTATGTCGTTCATTAGCACAATCTCTATTGTCGCTAGCCTCTAGTGTCGCCGACATAGAGTGCCGCCAATCATTGGACCCTTGGGATCCACACCACTCCCCTACGCAAGCCAAACCCGACATGTCGCCTGAAGAACACTTCGTTAATTAACATGCCCGTTTTCAATTCAAGCTTTCAACTTTTTACTTTCAAATCGTTTGTTTTACTTTCATGAAGTCAGATCTAGTGTCATTTCAGTTTTTTAACATGTAAAAATCCTTACTTTGAGATGAAAGCCCTAATTTTACCCCAAAACCCCCATTTTTAAACAAAAGTTTAGGCTAAGTTTATAATTTTAAAAACTTAGGGACCAAACATACAATTTAATCTAATTATAATTATATGTATATAAAGAAATGCTAAAAATTATGTAATTAACTCTTACCAGTTTTATGTAATTAACTCTTACCAATTTTAATTATATATGTATATAAAGAAATGCTAAAAATTATAACTTTGTTGTACGTTTTACAAATATATAATAATTATGATTTAATTTAAGTTTAAGAATTGCCAAAGTCAAAATTGAAGTAAAAGAAGGAGAAAACGATCTTGCTTGTCGATATTTTATTGGCTTAATTATTATATTATGAATATCATGTATTAGTATCATGAATATTCTACAGAAAGTTACATAAACCCTAATCTCTCTCTCTCTAGATTTTTATATTTTATGATCCCATTTCTAAGCAAACCCCACTGCCGTCATGATCATCATCACCAGTCCATTCAATGATCCCCTCTCTCTCTAAAAAAACAAACACAGGCCCATTTGGCTGTTTATAAAGTAATCAACTTCTCCAAATAAGAACCACTTTTGAAGCTTATATTGATTCATCAGATCAACACGTACCCTCTCTTTCAATTCACGCACATACATACACACATTGTGTGTGTATCTTTATTCATTGATATATATACATATAGTTATAAAAGAAATGAGGAAACCGATAGGAGGTGCAAACGAGCAGAATAATTTGATGACGACGACGATGAAGATGCGAAAAGGGTTGTGGTCGCCAGAAGAAGATGAGAAGCTGATGAACTACATGATTACCAACGGCCAAGGCTGTTGGAGTGACATTGCTCGTAATGCCGGTTTGCAGAGGTGCGGCAAAAGCTGCCGGCTCCGGTGGATTAATTACTTGAGGCCGGATGTTAAACGTGGTGCCTTCTCTCCTCAAGAAGAAGAACTCATCGTTCATCTTCATTCCCTTCTTGGCAACAGGTATTTTTTCACTTTTTTATATGAATATATAATTAATTATACCAATAGGGTGAGGTTTAAATACTAACAAATATTTATGTGATAATAATGATAACCACTCTCAAACATAATGTTACGTATATGTAACAATTATCATTATGTTAATGTTACATATATGTAAACACTACGTGTCACGTATATGTAACATTATTTGGTACGTATACGTAAGACTTCCGTATTTACGTTCAAAATATTTATTCAACATACTTAAATATTATTTTAACAATTAAAAGAAAAAATAATTTAAAAATTATTTGATTGTTTTATAATGGCTAACACGGTTATCACATAAAATGTTGGTTAGTATTTAAATCCTTCCCTACCAATATACAACATGATTATAACATATTAGTTTCTCATTTTTATGACATTAATCTTAATATTTTTATTTTTTGGTTTAATATTTGACTAAATCCAGGTTAATTTTGTGACTTTCTGTATATATTTATATATATACTTTTCAATTTTGTTATAATATGTATGTAGTCTGTTATTATGGTTTTTTTTATGTTATTCATCCTAATAACAAATTCAACAACCATGATATTTCTTTCTCTTCTCTAACATATATATTGGGTTATGAAATTAGGGGTTTGATTGTGTACCAAAATATAAAAATATTATATCTGAATAAATATAAAATATTTTTCTTTCCAAACCCTAAGTCAATCATGGAAATTGAGAATTTTTTATGTGTTTCGATCATATATTTAATATATATTAACAAAGGATTAATGATAAATAAGCAAGAAGTTGGTACATATGTGATCAAAATAAACACTAGCTATAGTCTCACTAAAAAACACTACAAACTAAGATTGATGTACCCTATTTTTATGTTTGTTATTTCTCTTGCACTATATTGTATAATATTATATTATAGAGTATAATTCTACAATGAATGCCAACTAAAAATTAAATAAAAATAAGATAAAAAATAAACTAACAAATTTCAGCCTTACAATTTTAAAATAACTTATTTAATTATTAATTCATTTTGAGATGAAATGAAAAGATGTGTTAATTAATACAGTATAACTTATACTTTAAGCTTTCATTTCCGTAAACCATATGCATGAACTATAATACATTAATACCCATTGTTAATTATATAATTTATAACAAGTAAAATGTCTAAGTCATGGTCGCATGATTATATGCAACTTATGATGCAAATTTAATCTTTGTGCTTTTGACTTCAACCGGTTAACAAATCATTAATGGAGGATGGGAGATGACAATAATTATCTTCCATAATTGGACCAAAGAAAGAGTAACTTGACATAATTATCACATATATCATACACCAATACACTTGTACAATTTAACACCACACCATAAACCTTCATTTTCATTGTGACTGTTTAGCCGAAAACGAATACAACACATACAATAATACATTAAAACGATAACAAACTAACTCGAAATTTATATGTACATCACGTTTAAATATCAAATCCCTCTAGTCTACCGGATTTAGGAGTCCCAACAACTAAGATACTAATGATGACATATCATAGGAATTCATCCAAATTTTTATATATAATCTCAAGTTTTTCTAAGAAAAAATGTGAGTTGGATCCTATAACTAATTAATTGTAGTCATAGAGAAAAAAACTTTTTGATAACCCCTGACTAAAAAGTTAAATCATTTAATAGTTTTTTTTGAAATAGTTTTTTATATTTGAAATAGTTAAATCATGGTGTGTGATGGATGTATGATTTTATATTTGAAATAGTTTTTTCAGTTGATTCATTTGTGTTGATTTTATGATTATTATCGTTGTATGTTGCTAATTAGTTTAATCATTTTTGTTGATGCATTAAAAATCGTACGATTCAAGTTTAGGAAATATTTGTATAGTACAATTTTATAATTAATGTATTGGGTAGAAGGCTAAAAGTGAAAGGGATAATTGAGGTGTGTGTGTCCACATAACCTTTGAGTTGAAGACACTCCACTATCTATTTAAGTAGTTTGTTTACAAATGAAGCCAACCTCCATGCATTGCATGCATTCATATCGTATTTTACGTATACTATAATCATATTTGTATTAAATGATTATTTTTTTTTACTTCTTTATATCATAGGTGGTCCCAAATTGCAACAAGATTGCCTGGTCGGACAGATAATGAGATCAAAAATTTCTGGAACTCAACAGTCAAAAAGAGACTCAAGAAGTCAACATCAAACTCCTCGTCCCCTAACACGAGTCATGACTCATCGTCTTCCGAACATAGGGACATCATGGGGGGACTAATATCCATGCATGATTCTAGCAACGTCAAGGCTATGTATATGGATGCAACACGAGGATCATCATCATCATCGTCATCCTTGCAAACCATGAACATGAACCAAATGATGGAACGGTTGCCATTGCTCGGGGATCATGGCCCGAACATGCCCATCTTGCATGCATCATGCTATGGTACAACACAGGTTGGCATGGATGATAATATTGGGATTAGTTACCATGGAAGTTATGAGATCTTTGGAGGGAACTTAGGGTTAGAAGATGAGATTTTCAATATCCCACAATTAGAAAACATGACAAATAATAATCAAGATATAAAAAGTGAAAATCTTGATGATAGAAACTCTATGATCATAACTAACAACATGACCAACATCATCATGAACCAATGCTACAACAATCAGAAGCACAAGGTACAAGCAATAACTGCAGGAGGGTTTGAAAACTGTTGGGATGGAGGAGATGAACTAAAAGTTGAAGAATGGGACTTTGAAGACCTCATGAGGGAGTCTTCCAGTTTCCCTTCACTTGATTAAATCCTACAAAAAGTATATTTTTTTTCTTTAATTTTCTTTGCCATTCTTGGAAAGTGGAACCTCTTTTGATTTCCATATTTTTCTAGTAGTAAAATGTTCAAGATTGTAGAATAAACGCATCGAAACATATATTGTAATGGGGCCATTGTGCAAAACGCTATTGTATAGATATATCAAAGTGTATACATGTTCAAGATCTTGCTTCGGATTTACGTTTACCTCATGGTTGGCTAATAAAATTATATATGCCTTTTTTTACATAAACCAAAAAAGTAAAAAACTACGTATATATTATTTTGATAAAAGGGCTTGTAGCATAACAATATTTGAGTGTACATAGTGATGTTTTTCCCTATAAGATAGAACATTCAAGTCTCATATGTAAATATAAGAATATGATTACATGAGTGTGTGTTTGCGCTTCAAAAATAACATACATATTATTATGGAGAAGCATGTACATAGCTACTTATTTTTTTTAGTTGTGAGAGTATATTTGAAATATCATCTTTAATGGAACTAATTCCATCACTACTGAATTTTGCTCCTCTTGTTCGACAACCCAAATGTATTTTTTTGTCAAATTAAAATTAAATTTCACCACTGTGACAATCCGATTTTTCAAGCTAACTCAGTTAGTAATTCTGTTAAACATTCTGTTAAATCCTAACCAAGTTAACTTAATTCTAAAACCAAGGGATTAATTCTATCAAAGTTGAATTTGCAAGGGCTGATTTTGTAAATAACCAGAAACCCTAGTAAGCACGATCGCGCCTCTTATTGGCACGGTCGCGCCTCTTGCCCAGTTGAAACGTAAACGCAGCCTTTAAACTCAAATCCGTTCGAATATCAAGTTTGTAACGTAAAATCTCTAATGGTGATCATCATTGAGCCATTATCTCACGCTTTAACACCCGCAATTATCAAATTAATCCACATTATGATGTTTAAATTCGAAACTGTCGACATCCTTGCCATACACCACCGAATTCATCGAATTCGTATATCTATTTCACTCACTGATCCTCTGTACTCGATAGACGATCCCCACTGAAGCTTCTGCACACGTTGAATTGATCGGAGAAGCTTTCACACTCGTCGGAGATCGAACCCGTTAGCGCCGGTAGCCAAACTAGTCGGGAACCCTCAATCTGAACACCATTATAGTAATTAACTTCATCCTTACTTTCGTTTTCGCATGTAGATTGAAAGCCCTAACCTATTAGGGGCTTTCAATATCGAATTGATCATGAACCGAACTCTAGGGTTCGTTCAAAATAAATTTGGGGGTTTGGATCAGGATGATGAGGTCAATGAAATTAAAGTATATGGTCAGGTTCGCAATGATCTACAAAGTAAAAGCCCCATGATTCCTTTGAATTTTAACATCCAATTTCATCGAACTGATTCGATGTTTCAATCTAGGGTTTCGGTTTCTTAAATCTGGAATTAAACGAACTTAAACGTGATGTTTTTCAAATTAAACTCATTCACAGAATTTCCTATACCTGTTAAACAGAACCCCCATGTCCTTTTGGTCAATCGTGATCGAAACCAAACGAATTTGGTTTTATTGGTTCATTCTGTTAAGCACTGTGTCTGTATATCCAGGAGACACGGTCGTGTCAAAGTTCTAGCATGGTCGTGCCTCATACTCTGACCCGGTCGTGCCTCTTGGCTAGACCTGGTCGTGCCTCAGAACCCTAGACACGGTCGTGCCTGGCTCAGACATGGTCGTGCCTAGTGATCAGCTTTGTTGTGTCTTCTGTTTGATCAACACGGTCGCGCTCCGGACCAGCACGGTCACGCCCGTGACCTTAACGCGGTCGTGCCTTGTCTTAGGCGCGGTCGTGTGTGAGAAAACCTTTTGTCAGAATGTTTTGATTTATATTTATATTTTCAAAACAATAATTATTATATTATATTAACATGTTTTTAAAACCGGAAAACCACCCGTAGACTCGGGTTTAGTCTTATAACTCGTATTCGTTATGTAAAGCTAGTTTATAAATTAATATATTATTTCCAATCCTTGAACTCAATTAAAAACGATATATACTTTTCTATTATTTTTATTTGTCACTCGTCGCAAATCGAAGTTTTTCTTAATTGAATAATTTAAGAATCCTGTATTCCCGTAAACTCGTTCGTTTACCCGTTAATCCTTAGAATGTTTAAAGACGTTCTAATCTTTCGTGTGTCGTCACAAATCCCAATGAGTCCCTAATTGTTGTTTGTAATTCTAGGGCATATATAAGTCGTTGCAGGCTAACGCTTGTGTACCAAGTCTATTACTTGTGTGATTACTTCCTACGCAATCAGGTGAGTTTCACGGCCCCTTTTACTGTTTTAAATTGGGGGAGAAAACATGACACAAACTATTTTAGATTACTGTAATTCATATGTTATCACTGTTATGGCTAAGCGTAACACACTATTACTAAAAGTCCTCACACATTTCGAACCGTTAATATGGATCTTAGCGAGGTAATGTTTAGTAGTACTACTGGGTTTGACACCCGCGTTAGTCGCGCTAACTCGATTGGAGGTCGAACGGGTGAAATGTTAGCCTACTCACATTTGCCAGAGTTGATAGACCTGGCAGGAGGCATACAAACACAAACAGTCAGCTTCGGTTGCGAGCGCTTTAGTAAGACATGAACATAGGTTAGCTACCTATAGATACACATATTGAATGTACATAATCTGGTAAACGATTTCATTATGATATTGAAACCTGTGAACTCACCAACCTAGTGTTGACACGTTTCCTTACATGTTTCCCCAGGATGTTAAGCACGTGCACGTACGTTAGGGCATGCATGGTATCAACTTGATATATTCAATAATTGTCAAGCTATTGAACATTTATTATGTTTCCGTTATTTTTAGACTTGGGCGCGTTGTTTTAGGCATTTACTCTATTGTTTAAACGCTTTCGCATTAACTCTAAACTTTTATAATATTTCATTTGAGTCCCATATAGTGTCGTTCAATGTAACTAATGACTGAGATCCTGTTTGTCACGCACCAAACGGTAAAACTTCGTTAGTGGCATTTGCAGGTATGACAACCATATATGGGTTTTGGAAAACAAAATTTGAATCTTTTACGAAAGAATGACTACATGAACTTCTTAGAGAAAAGTAGTTTGTATGCGTTTAACCAAAATGCAACTCTGATTTAAATTAATTAAAATGATGTAGCTTTTAAAGATCGACGAAGAAATTAATTTCAATTGCTTGAAAATTAATAGCAATAAATTTATTTAATTCCATATAATTCACATACATAAGTATTTTAGTCTTGAGTCCATGACTTTGTAACTTAATGACATTAGTGATTGTCTCTAGAAATATGATGTGGATTCAAATCTTTATATGAAGTGCACTGTTAGGTGATATTTTAGGAGAAAATGTTGTTAAAAAGTCTGTCTTCTTTGTATAATTTAAAGGTTGATCGGAGATGGGTTTTTTACAAGGGTGGTTTTAGTCCGGTTTTTACAAGGGTGGCATTTCTTTTAGGGTCTTTCTAATTTTGGGTTTTTTTTAGTAGTTTCAACTTTTAAGATTTGGGTGTTTTTTTTAGTAGTTTCAACTTTTAAGAGTAAGATTTTTTTTCTTTGGGTGTTGGTTTTCTTTTTATTGGTTATGGTAACCTACTCGCTAGGTTTTTCTATAAAAGTATTTCCTCTAGAAAAAATGTAAGGTTTTATTATGTTTCATTTCTTTACTGGATTATTGAAGTGAAAGGTATTCTTAGATTGAGAGCAGGGTCGGGAATTAACCCTTATTTATGGTATCTCTATTAGTGGTTTGCCCTTTAATTTATTACATGCAAAATGTAAAGTTTTGTAATATTATGTTTCACTTCCTAAACTGCGTTAGCTTTACTCACTTTCAGCTATTACAAGTCTTTAGTGAGTTGTGACACTTACATCTGTCTTTAGTGAGTTGTGACACTTACATCTTTGTCGGTAGTATGGTTATGTCTTTTCTTGTATTTCATTTCTTCTTGTTCTACTTAAATCCCTAAAACTAATTTGCAATGCTCCTAAGACTTCCAAATCTACTCAATTACCTATTTATCCTTCTTTAATTATCTCGTAGTACTTCACCTTTTTCATATCATACATTGTGACAATTAGGGACCCTCACCTCCCGCTTCTTGTTTGGGTTACCGCTAATCATTACATTAATTGAAGATTTTGGTACCTCTAACCCATCGTTCCAAAGCCCTTTGACTCATTTCGCCGTTTAAACCTTTTCTTGAAAATTTATTTTCTTGCACCATTAAACCCTTACATTGTGATGGTGCTCTTGAACTCACTTTTAAGTGGGCCAATTTATGTCTGATTTTAGAATTACATAACGTAAATAATGTCCCTACAACCCCCTAACAAAATGGGGGTGGTTGATGTCACACCCCCAATTTCAACTAACGGAGTATTACCGTTTGGGAAGTGACAAACCAGGATCTCAGACACTAGTTACATTGAACGACTCTACATGGGACTCAAAATGAAAATATCTTTTAAATCAGAGTATCAATGCGGAAGCGTAAAGAAAGTAAATGCGCAAAATACACGCGCCCAAAACCAAAGTCCAAAAGTCCAAACGTCCAACCAAACAAAGTACATTAAAATAATTCAATCAATATAAATAGACACAAAGCAAAGCAGTTGAATCCCATGCATGCCCTAACGTGCACCTGTGTCTTAGCTTAGCGTCCTGAGAAAACATGTAAGAAAAAGTGTCAACACGAGGTTGGTGAGTTCACAGTTTTCAATATATAAATAAACGTTTACCAGATTTATTGTACAACAACATAAATACCATATGAGTAGCTAACCCATGTTCATTGTTTGCCATTACGCTCGCAACCGTAAACTGACTGTTTGTATTAACTCCCACCAGGTCTATCAACCACGGTGCACGTTTAGGTCAATATTGCACCCGTTCGATATCCAATCGTGTTAGCGTGACTAACGCGGGTGAGGTTTGTCAAACCCAGTAGTACTACCCAACATACCTCGCTATATTCATATTTTAACGGTTCGATGTGAGGACTTTCATGATAGAGTTTACGCATAGTCATAACAATTGATATAAAATGAAGTACAAAAATCAAAAGAGTTTGTATCATGTTTTCTCCCCCAGTTTAAAAGCTGTAAAAGGGGCCGTGAAAACTCATCTGAGCTTGAGTAAGGATTTGAATCACACAAGGGAAAAGTTGGAGCCACGTGTGTAAGTCTCAAAAGACTTACGAATGCCCTAAAATTATAAACACATAAATTAGGGATAAAGGAAAATGGGAAATGTGACAATGACACGGATTGAGAAGCGTCCTAAAGAAACGCTCTAATATTCAAGAGTGGACGAAAGTGTCCACGGAGTTAGGAATTACTTTACGCGACGAATGACACGACTAATAATAATTATAACCGGGTGTTTTGTCATTCACAAAAATTAAGAAAATAATAATATATGTATACGAGTAAATAGTATAACCAATTATATTATTATTTAGTCTCAATCGACACACGATGTTATAAATTGATTTGAAATAATATAAATATATATTATTTAATAATACGGGTCACGGTTTGAAAATAATATAAACATATTATTTTATATGAATTCACGGTTTAAAAATAATATAAACATATTATTTTCACTTGGGGATAATAACATTAAATTATTTATAAAAGTGGTATAATATATAAAAATAAGTTAATAATTCAAACCCGAGCCTACGGGTTGTTTTCCGGCTAAAACACATTTATATAATAATATAATATTATAAAGTTTGATTTTTATTAATTAAATATTAACAGAAAAATGATTAAAAATGATTGTGGGAGCCCGGACTCGAACCCGGGTCTCTCCCACACACACTGCTTTAACCATTACGGCCGCTAGGCTATCGCGTTAGAAACCTGGATCAGAAAGGGTTTAACACTTAGTTGGCCGGTGTTCTTCTTCCCCATGCAGGCCGAACCAAACCAGGTTCGAATCTCTCGATCCCGATATTGGACAGCCATAATCAATTTGGGTTTTTGTTCGCCGGGGCGTTGCGAATCATATGGCAAATTTAATTTCAAAACTATAGAGTTTACGATCGATTAATTCACAGAAAGAGTCGTACTCCTAGTTTAAGAACACTGAGTCAATTTGAAGTTTTCTGATAATAAAGTTGGGTAGAATCATGGGGCTTTTGATGAAAACAACATTGCGAATCTGTTGGAATGATTTAATTGCAAAACTTTAGTGTCTATGTTTGAAAACCCCAAAATGGTTTATGGATAAACCCTAGATTCCAGACTGATATGAATTCGGTAATAAAAAGATGAATTTACAGAGGGCTTTCAAAGATTATCTCAAAACGAAACTAACCATATAATTTGATTGGCTTTAAATCGATTCCAGAATCAAAATTCCCAATTCGCTCAAGAACAAACCCTAATTTCTGATTTTCGAACAATTCGATATTAGGATATTAAATTAACATAGGGTTTTTGATATTTGAGTGCTTACGAGTCTGATGGAATAGATTGATTGGATTTAAATGGAGTTAAAGTTTTAGTTCGATTAAATATGTTTTACATGAACCCTAGGTTACTGATTTTGATCTGAGCGATGATATAAGCCCAAGGTTTCATAGGGCTTTCATTCTAATGAAGAAAACGAAGCTGAAGACATGAGTAATTACCGAAATGGATGACGAATTGGTGGTGCTCGGCTAAATGCAGGTCCGGCTATGAACCAGTTGCTCTCCGACGATCTCTGTTGCTTCTCCGATCGAATTGTCGCGCGAAAGAATTTCAGAGGCGTTCGTATAGTGTGTGCAGTGTATCACATTGAGGAATTATCATAAGGATATAATGAATTTGATGCAAACCGTGATCGTGTTCGACGGTTATGATTTAATGGTCATTAATCCGCTTAATTCTGTAATTGAATACTATTAACTACGATACCCACGATCGTTAATGAGAATGATGGTGCAAAACGGTTTCAATTCGCACAAATTCGATGTTTGGGATTCGAATTTCATCTGGTTTGACTTGTGAAAGTTAACAAATTGACTTTAGCTTAATTACAGAATCGGTCCTTGAGGTTTTCTGAGAAGTTGAAGTTTGTAAATTGGCAGATTAGGTCCTTCAAGTTTAAATGGAGTTAACTCTTGGTTAATTTTGACTTTTAAAGTCAACAGAGTTGATTTTGACTTTCCAAAAGTCAACAGAATAGTTTAAGGTTATGACATAACTAGTCCCTGAAGTCTAAGTTTGGAATATTGACAGAAATAGTCCCTGAAGTTTGAGTAAAGTTAATTTCAGTTAACTTTAACTGGATTTTGTTAACGGGGTTAACTGAAAAAGTCGGATTATCACATCATTCCCTAGTTAAAAAAAATTTTCGTCCCGAAAATTAAAATAAAAAAAATTTGGGGTTTCACATCATTCCCTAGTTGAAAGAATTTTCGTCCCGAAAATTAAATAGCACCTTAGGGATTTGACGCGGAGTGCTTGAACAGATTAGGATATTTGCGCATCATCTGATCCTCGCGCTCCCAAGTAAATTCTGGTCCGCGTTTCGAGTTCCAACGGACTCGAACAATAGTGATTTTACTGTGCTTTAACGATTTGACTTCCCTATCCATAATTTCCACAGGTTTCTTCGATGAAACGTAACTGTTCATCAACATGTAGTTCCTCCAGCGGAACTGTGAGTGATTCATCTGCTAGGCACTTCTTTAAATTTGAGACGTGAAAGACGTTGTGCACACCACTAAGTCTTTCAGGTAAGTCCAGTTGATACGCGACTGGTCCGATTCTCTTTAATATTTTGAAAGGTCCAACATAACGAGGATTCAGTTTTCCTCATTTCCCGAAACGAATGACACCTTTCCAAGGTGAGACTTTGAGCAAAACCATGTCACCTATTTGAAATTCCAAAGGTTTACGACGCTTGTCGGCATAGCTCTTTTGACGATCACGAGCTGCCGCCATACGGTTTCTAATTTGAACGATCTTTTCGGAAGTTTCAAATACAAGTTCAGGACCTGTGAGTTGGCTATCCCCAACCTCGGTCCAACAAATGGGAGAACGGCATTTCCGTCCATAAAGTGCTTCAAATGGAGCTGCCTTGATGCTAGTGTGATAACTGTTGTTGTAGGAGAACTCCACCAATGGTAGGTGAGACTCCCAAGTGTTACCGAAATCGATCACACAAGCTCGTAGCATGTCCTCCAGAGTTTGGATAGTACGTTCAGTTTGGCCATCAGTTTGAGGATGGTATGCTGTGCTCATATCTAGACGCGTGCCTAATGCTTTATGCAATGATTGCCAGAAACGGGAAGTGAATCGTGCATCACGATCCGAAATAATAGAGATTGGCACTCCGTGCCGAGAGACCACTTCTTTCAAGTATACTCGAGTGAGTTTATCCATTTTGTCAGTTTCTTTGATGGCTAGAAAGTGGGCAGATTTTGTTAGGCGATCAACAATTACCCATATAGTATCACATCCGGTAGGAGTTCGGGGTAATTTGGTAATGAAGTCCATAGATATTTGTTCCCATTTCCACATGGGAATTTCAGGTTGTTGCAGGAGACCGGACGGTTTTTGGTATTCAACTTTGACCTTCGCGCATGTCAGACACTTACTAACATAAGTGGCTATATCGGCCTTCATCTTTGTCCACCAATATAGTACTTTTAGATCATGGTACATTTTATCGGAACCCGGATGAATGGAGTAACGAGATTTATGAGCTTCATCCATGATTAGTTCCCTTAAATTTCCGAACACTGGAACCCATATTCGTTCGACAAAGTAACGAATTCCGTCAGATTTTACTTCAAGTTGTGCTTCCATGCCGCGTGTACCTTCTAACGGTAGGTTATCTTCTTTCAAGGCTTCAAGTTGAGCACTACGGATTCTGTCAGGCAATCCAGGGTGGATAGTAAGTTGTAACGCTCGAACTCGTTTGGGTTTCGTTTCCTTTCGGCTTAGTGCATCAGCCACAACGTTAGCTTTACCCAGATGATACCGGATCGCACAGTCGTAATCATTTAAAAGTTCAACCCAACGACGTTGTCGCATGTTCAACTCCTTCTAATCGAAGATATGCTGGAGGCTCTTGTGGTCGGTGTAGATGGTGCATTTGGTACCGTACAGGTAATGTCTCCATATCTTAAGTGCAAAAACTACTGCTCCCAACTCTAGGTCATGAGTGGTGTAGTTTTTCTCGTGAACCTTTAACTGACGTGAAGCGTATGCGATTACCTTTTCGCGTTGCATTAAGACACAACCCAGACCTTGAATAGATGCATCACAATACACCACAAAATCATCGGTTCCTTCCGGAAGAGCTAAAATAGGTGCACTGCAAAGTTTCTGTTTGAGATGTTGGAAAGCTGATTCTTGGCTGTCGCCCCAATTATAGGCTTTTCCTTTTTGAGTTAGGGCGGTGAGAGGTTGCACAATCTTTGAAAATCCTTCGATAAAACGACGGTAATATCCAACCAATCCCAGAAATTGTCGCACCTCAGTCGGAGTCGTCGGTGCTGCCCAATTCTTGATGGCTTCTATTTTGGACGGGTCGACATGTATCCCTTTTTCATTTACCACATGACCTAGAAACTGAACCTCTCGAATCCAAAATTCACATTTGGAAAACTTAGCATAAAGTTGTTCTTGCTTAATGTAATATCTGTACTTTTCCGTTTACAATTTCCGGCCATTTGGCATTTATTGTAAACCCTAATTATCCATATTTAATAATATGTGAAAATTCTTAAATGAATTTCTTAAACTATGTGGCTAAAAAACCATACTCAAACTATGTATTAGGGCTAATATTCATGGTATTTGAATAAAGTTCCCTAAACTATATAAAATAAATCTCATAAATTATCTAAGTGTAAACAAAAAAAATTGTACTTATTTAATTTGGAAAATCTTAATTGTGTTTTATTCAATTAAAACACAAATTATATAAATTAAAATGATTTTTATAAAATTATTATGAATTTTTAAGAAATAATAAGATTTATTCCTAAATAAATCAAATAAATAAAGTTTCATTAAATAAATATTTTTAAAATGAAGTTTTATAAAAATACGTCATTTTATATCATTTTTATAGAAATAAACAATTCTTTTATAATTTAAATATAATTTATACATTTAAATATCAAAATATATCAAATTAATTAACAAAAAAAAAACCCTACTTAACCTAACTAACAAATTCTAAACCCTAAGGACCAATCCTGTCATTCTTGCAAACTCACAAACCTGAAACTACAGGGACTAAACCTGACTTTTTCTCATTCTTGATTTGGTTTGACTTTTGATAGTCAAACCGTACCACAATGATCGAATTCGAATTCCATAACCGATTTGAGATCGATTTTGTAACTGAATTCGCACGTTGAAGCCATAAACGTCCATCATTAACACAATTAAACCCGACATTGATTCGAATTAATCCTAATAATGCGAATTCAAGCCGAACCGTCGTCACGTTCTTGTTTGATAATCAAATTCGGCAAATTGATATAGTAATCTCACAATAGAGCACACTGCGCACGCCACACGAACATCGTAGAAGCTTTTGCACACACAACAATTGTCGGAGAAGCAGTCAAGGCCGCCGGAGATCAAGTTCTTCATCATCGGCACCTGTTTTAGTCGGGGACTACCAATTCGAGCTCTATTCTGGTAAATTCCTATTCCTATAGCTTCGTTTTCATTCCCAAATGGAAAGCCCTCTGTCAATTCGATCGTATAACATCGAATTGAACTCGATCCCATATCTAGGGTTCATCACAAACCGGTTTAATCGAGCTCTGGTCTAAACACGTTTATAATTCAATTAATTCACATCAACAGCTTCGCAATGATCGACTCTTTGAAAACCCCCTCTTAATTCAATCTCATATCATCGATTTATACCAAATCCTATAACTAGGGTTTGTTCATAAACCGTTTTGGGGTTTTTGATCTTAAACACATTTTCAATCCAATTAACCAACATCCACAGATTCGTAATGACTCAATATATAAAAACCCCATGATTTCAACAAGATTTAATATCGGAATCTTCTAAATTGGATTAGTGTTCATATCTAGGGTTTCGAGGCTCGAACTCGGGATTAAACGACCCAAACCTTGTTGTTTTTTTCAAATTAAAACCTGCCTCAGTTTCGCTAGACCCCGATTAACAAAACCTCTGTGATTCCAAGACCAATCGTGATCGAATTCGCGTAGGTTGGGGCTGGGTTTTCGAGCCGCATGCATGTGGGAGGGGAACCCACTTGAATTGGTTGTTAAAATCAATTCTAATCAGATTCTTAACGCGATGACCCTAGCGGGCGTACTGGTAACTCGCGTGACTCGTAGGCAGGAGACCCGGGTTCGAGACCGGTCTCCTGCATATTATTTTTGGGACTTTTTCTGGTCATATTTAATTAATAGAAAATGTTTTATTAATTAATATTATTATATATAAATGTGTTTTAACCCGGGAAACGACCCGTAGACTCGGGTATGAATTTATTAACTTATTTTTATTAATATACCCACTTTTATAAATAATATATTTATGTTATTATCAAATAAAAATAATATATTTATATTATTTTCAAAACTATAACTTTGGATAAAAATAATATGTTTTATTATTTTTAACCCGTGACTTTTATTATTAAATAATATATGTTTATATTTTGTTTCATACCGTTTTTGGAACATTTGAAACTAATAAATAATATAATTAGTCACATTATTTACTCGTATTTATTATTTCGACTAAAAATAATATGTTTATTAACATAATAATTTAGTAATTTAAATACTTACACACCTTAAACTATAACCAAATTACTTTTCAAACCTTAAACTTTCCAAAACCCTAATTTCCCAAATTCGAGAACACGAACGAACCATAGCTTATTTCCTTTAAACTAAATGACTAAACTACAACTATAATAGGTTAATTGTGACCTACTTTGGACTATATCTTTGGATCAAACTTAGCTTGGGAACTACTTACGAACCATGTGAGTTTTCATGCCCCTCTTTATACATTTTATCACTTTTGGGGTGAAACATGTTCCTATATAATTACACTTACACTATTGACAAATCTCACAACTTGAAACAAATTCCCTTATGTTAGACTTGTTTAATTGCATTATGTGGCTTATTTGTTGATTACACTAGTTCATATTATTAACTGTTTCGACAGCCTATGAATGGAATTAGTGGTACCATGTGGGTTAGCTACCCCATGCATTTCTTTGATCTAGGATGCATGTAATGAATTCTGAAACTGAAAAACTGTTAACTATATGTTGGACAATCTGAATTGGATAAATCTTAAAAGGAAGGTTTAATTTGGACTGTGTGTATATACAATAAGACTATAATGTATTACTTGTCTTAGCATGGAATTTGTACTTTATCTAAACTACTATATCTATATCTACCATGATTGCTCACCAACAATTCATTTTGTTGATAACTCTTATTTTAAACATGTTTCAGGTGCACCAAGTTCAAGCAACGCTTGATTTATGTTCAACACTTAGGCTTGGACTTAGAAACTTGAAATCTGATCTTATCTTGTTTGGAACTATGTTTTGTCTTGTTTATTTGGACTACTTGTAGCCTTTGAGGCACTTTTAATATTATTGAATAAAATTATGAAATTTTAATAGTTCCAAGTGCTACGAGCAATCTGGTCACAACTCGGGTCATACTCCGACGTGTTCCGCCGCCCGGTTGGGGTGTGACAGATTGGTATCAGAGCCTTGGTTATAGGGATTTAGGTTATTAGAAATCTTTAACCTAGACTATAACTTTAGGACCCTCTTTTAGTCTTGCATGATTAGGAACTCATGTGTTTATTTGTCAAATTCTAAATCTTTAACACAAATCTTACAAATCCTCAAAATTCTAAGACTTTACCTTATATTTCCATCAATATTCTTTTATATGAAATTCTTCAATGTTTTAAAATATTTTATAAAACCCCCTAGACTTTGTAAGTCTATCCAAAATCTCGTTAAGGTTTAAGACTTTGACAATGTTCAGAAACTCGTGCAATCTGGAAGGGTGAATGCCTGTATTCTGAGTTTCCTGTCTAGGCAAGCGTATTCGTACAAATCCAAATTACTGGACATGTTACGCTTACCTGGGGATTCTCGGGATGAGTGTTCACTTATAGGCTAAAGCATGACTTTCTCAAATATTGTTGAAATCTTATTAACCTTGATATGTCCTAAGTAATTGTGAGGTAAAACCCAACCAACACAATTACTAACTATGTGTTTAAACTTAAGCCTATCTTTACTTTCAAAGCTTAACTCTTGAATATTATTATTCATCTCAAACTTGCATTTTACTTTATTTTCTTATAGAATGTCTGATCCCGTTGATACAAATCCGGCACTCACACAACAAATTGTTGATCGGATTGCTGCAATACTACCAGCTCTGTTTCAACATCGTGATCAAAGCTCTTCTAATAACAACAACAATGCTTGCAACTTCAAATACTTTAATTCGTGTTCACCACCAAAGTTTTCGGGTCATGAAGGAGCCACTGGACTACTCCAATGGTTTGAGGGCATTGAGAACACCTTCCTCAATGCTGGTGTTCCCGAGGCACTCAAAGTCCAATATGGCTCAAGCGTCTTTCAAAAGCGTGCACTAACTTGGTGGAACGGCGAGAAAACTACTCGCACCGTTCCTGTTGCTATGGCTCTTCCTTGGGCTGAATTCAAGGAACTCATGATCAATGAGTTCTGTCCTCGAAACGAAATGATGAAGATCGAGGAGGAATTTTGGACTCTCTCCCAAGATAGTGGTGATAATTCTGCTTATGTCACTCGTTTTTATGAGCTTTGTCTACTCGTTCCTCACCTAGTCGACACCTTGGCTAGGAAGATTGAGAAATTCTGCAAGGGACTCCCAATTCAAATCAGGAGTGCTGTTCTTAGTAGTAGACCTGCTACTATCGAAGACGTTGTTCGTCTTTCAGCCACACTTACCGACACTTATGTCGATGCGGGAATCCTTCACCGCAAAGGAGGGAAGAAACCTGCTGTGGTTGCTGCTGTGACTTCTAAACCTGAACCTACTGGTAGAAACAGGAAGAGAAAGTCCAATCATAAACAAAATTATGGGACTGTTACACCTGCTCAACCTGTGAGCCAAGTAGCACCTGCTACTACTACTACCTTCAGTCCAACCAAGAAGGCTTATTCGGGGAGTTATCCTCAATGTGATATTTGCAAGTCTCACCATCTTCCCAATGCACCATGTTGGGTTTGCACAAAGTGCAAAAGGTTGGGACATACTCAAGATCGTTGCCGAACCCCAAGCAACACTCAATCTCAAGTGCAAGGCCATAACGTGATACAAAACACACCATCCTTAACTGTCAAGGCTTGTTTCCAATGTGGAGATCCAAGTCACTTCAAGGATAAATGTCCATTACTGGCCAATGTAATAAAAGCTTCAATCTCTGCTTTCAAAGGCCGAGTCTACACCATTACTGCCAGTCAAGCTCAAACCGACAACGATGTTGTCAATGGTACGTATCTGATCAATAATCAATATGCTACTATTTTGTTTGATTCTGGTGCGGATAAAAGTTTCGTGTCCTTTGACTTTGAACCAATGCTTGCTAAGACTAGAACCCAACTAGACAAAACTTATAATGTAGAAGTAGCTAACGGGAAATCCGTTAAACTTGACTCAATTATTGCAAACAATCAACTACAACTTAACGAACATACTTTCTCTATTGACTTAACTCCTATGCAACTTGGGAGTTTCGACGTGATCGTCGGCATGGATTGGTTATCCAAACATCGTGCTGAGATCGTTTGTGCCGACAAATTCATAAAGATTCCTCTGCCGTCTGGTGAAGTACTACACGTGTATGGAGAGAAACAACCCAAAGGCTTAAAACTAATGACTATAACAAAAGCTCAGAAGTACCTCAACAAGAATTATCCAGCTTTTCTAGCTCACGTTGTGAAAGAGAAGGACAAGGGTAAACTCATGGCTGATATTCCTGTGATTAAGGACTTTGCTGAAGTATTTCCGGAAGACCTACCGGGAATTGCCCCTACACGACAAGTCGAGTTTCGTATCGACCTTGTGCCTGGTGCAACTCCTGTGGCAAGAGCACCATATCGTCTTGCACCATCTGAAATGCAAGAACTTGCTAGTCAACTTCAAGAACTCTCTGATAAAGGATTCATACGTCCTAGTTCCTCACCATGGGGAGCACCTGTCTTATTCGTCAAGAAGAAGGATGGATCTTTTAGGATGTGTATCGACTATCGGGAACTCAACAAATTGACTGTCAAGAATCGATACCCACTTCCAAGGATTGACGATTTATTTGATCAACTCCAAGGAGCTTCTATTTTCTCAAAGATCGATCTTCGTTCGGGTTATCACCAACTACGTGTTAAGGAGGAAGACATTCCCAAAACAGCTTTTAGAACTCGCTATGGACACTACGAGTTTGTTGTCATGCCATTCGGTTTGACTAACGCACCTGCCGTGTTCATGGATTTGATGAATCGTGTTTGTCGACCTTATTTGGATAAATTCGTCATTGTCTTCATTGACGATATTCTTATCTACTCAAAATCTAAGCAAGAACATGAAGAACATCTTCGCTTAGTACTTGATCTTCTTAAACAGGAACAACTTTATGCTAAATTCTCCAAATGTGAATTCTGGCTAAAGGAAGTCCAATTCCTAGGTCATGTTATTAACGAGGCTGGGATTCATGTTGATCCTGCTAAAATTGAAGCTGTAAAGAATTGGATTGCTCCTAAAACACCAACAGAAATCCGTTCTTTTCTTGGACTAGCAGGATATTATCGACGCTTTATTTCTAACTTTTCCAAGATTGCTGTTCCTCTCACTGCCCTAACTCATAAGGGTAGGATCTTTGAATGGGGACAAGAGCAAGAAGAAGCGTTCCAAACTCTTAAAGAAAAAACTGTGCCATGCTCCAGTCCTATCTCTTCCCGATGGCAGCGACGACTTCGTTGTTTTCTGTGATGCTTCAAAGCAAGGACTTGGATGCGTTCTCATGCAAAGGGGTAAGGTGATTGCTTATGCCTCAAGACAACTTAAGGTTCATGAAGATAACTACACCACTCACGACCTCGAACTTGGTGCGGTCGTGTTTGCTCTCAAGATTTGGAGACATTATCTCTATGGAACCAAATGTGAAATCTTTACCGATCACAAGAGTTTGCAACATATATTCAACCAAAAAGACTTAAACATGAGACAACGTCGTTGGATGGAACTGTTAAATGATTATGATTACGAAATCAAATATCATCCAGGGAAAGCTAACGTGGTGGCTGATGCGTTAAGTCGGAAGGAATATCCTAACATATGTTGTGCTCTTATTCAATCGGATATCGAGACCAAAATTCTTAAAGCTCAACAAACGGTTCTTTCCGAGGGCAACATGCAAAAAGAATTGGGTTGTGGAGTTGAAAAACAATTGGAGACTCGACCCAATGGGTTACTACACTTCTTAAACCGCTTATGGGTTCCGGATCGGGATGATCTTCGTACTTTAATTTTTGACGAGTCTCACAAAACTCGTTATTCTATACACCCAGGAGCCGATAAAATGTACAAAGGCCTTCGCCAACACTATTGGTGGCCCGGCATGAAGAAAGATGTTGCCGTGTACGTTTCAAAATGTCTTACTTGTTCTAAGGTCAAGATTGAACATCAACGACCTTCGGGTTTGCTTGAACAACCCGAGATTCCAATGTGGAAATGGGAGTGTATTTCCATGGATTTTATCACCAAACTTCCAAGAACACCTCGAGGATTTGATAGCATTTGGGTAATCGTGGACCGACTCACGAAATCAGCTCATTTTCTCGCAATTCGAGATGATTGGGGAGCTGAGAAGTTGGCTCAAGTTTATTTGGATGAGATCGTTCGTCTACATGGCGTTCCTCTTAATATCATATCTGATCGTGATAGTCGTTTCACTTCCCGTTTTTGGGGATCTCTACAATCGTTCATGGGTACTCAATTGAATTTGAGTACAGCTTACCATCCCCAAACTGATGGTCAAACGGAAAGAACGATTCAAACTCTTGAAGATATGTTACGTGCTTGCGTCCTTGACTTTGGAGGCAATTGGGACAAATATCTTCCACTAGCTGAGTTTTCGTATAACAACAGCTACCATGCTAGTATCGAGATGGCACCTTTCAAAGCTTTATATGGTCGCCACTGTCGTTCTCCTCTTGGCTGGGATGAGGTCGGTGAAGCACAAATCACTGGTCCCGCTCTAGTCCAAGACACCACTGATCGAATCATCCAAGTTCGCGACAACCTTCGTTTGGCTCGGGAGAGACAAAAGAAGAATGCTGATATTCGTAGAAGACCTCTTGAATTCCAAGTTGGTGACATGGTTCTTTTAAAGGTATCACCTTGGAAAGGCGTTGTACGATTTGGGAAGAAAGGGAAATTCTCACCGCGATACGTTGGACCTTTCAAAATCATCAAACGTATCGGGAAAGTTGCTTACGAGTTGGAATTACCCGACAAGCTTAGCAATGTACATCCCACGTTTCATGTATCTAACCTCAAGAAGTGTCTTGCCGAGGGAAACCTCCAAGTTCCTCTTGACGAAGTTCACATTGACGAGTCGATGCACTTCGTGGAAAAGCCTATTGAAATCTTGGATCGAGAGATCAAACAACTTAAAAGAAGCCGAATTCCGATTGTGAAAGTACGTTGGCAATCTAAACGAGGACCCGAGTTCACTTGGGAACGTGAAGATCAAATGAAGGCCAAGTACCCACACCTGTTCACAAACTCCACTACTAATTTCGGGACGAAATTTCCTAAAGTAGGGGAGACTGTAATATCTGTACTTTTCCGTTTACAATTTCCGGCCATTTGGCATTTATTGTAAACCCTAATTATCCATATTTAATAATATGTGAAAATTCTTAAATGAATTTCTTAAACTATGTGGCTAAAAAACCATACTCAAACTATGTATTAGGGCTAATATTCATGGTATTTGAATAAAGTTCCCTAAACTATATAAAATAAATCTCATAAATTATCTAAGTGTAAACAAAAAAATTGTACTTATTTAATTTGGAAAATCTTAATTGTGTTTTATTCAATTAAAACACAAATTATATAAATTAAAATGATTTTTATAAAATTATTATGAATTTTTAAGAAATAATAAGATTTATTCCTAAATAAATCAAATAAATAAAGTTTCATTAAATAAATATTTTTAAAATGAAGTTTTATAAAAATACGTCATTTTATATCATTTTTATAGAAATAAACAATTCTTTTATAATTTAAATATAATTTATACATTTAAATATCAAAATATATCAAATTAATTAACAAAAAAAAAACCCTACTTAACCTAACTAACAAATTCTAAACCCTAAGGACCAATCCTGTCATTCTTGCAAACTCACAAACCTGAAACTACAGGGACTAAACCTGACTTTTTCTCATTCTTGATTTGGTTTGACTTTTGATAGTCAAACCGTACCACAATGATCGAATTCGAATTCCATAACCGATTTGAGATCGATTTTGTAACTGAATTCGCACGTTGAAGCCATAAACGTCCATCATTAACACAATTAAACCCGACATTGATTCGAATTAATCCTAATAATGCGAATTCAAGCCGAACCGTCGTCACGTTCTTGTTTGATAATCAAATTCGGCAAATTGATATAGTAATCTCACAATAGAGCACACTGCGCACGCCACACGAACATCGTAGAAGCTTTTGCACACACAACAATTGTCGAAGAAGCAGTCAAGGCCGCCGGAGATCAAGTTCTTCATCATCGGCACCTGTTTTAGTCGGGGACTACCAATTCGAGCTCTATTCTGGTAAATTCCTATTCCTATAGCTTCGTTTTCATTCCCAAATGGAAAGCCCTCTGTCAATTCGATCGTATAACATCGAATTGAACTCGATCCCATATCTAGGGTTCATCACAAACCGGTTTAATCGAGCTCTGGTCTAAACACGTTTATAATTCAATTAATTCACATCAACAGCTTCGCAATGATCGACTCTTTGAAAACCCCCTCTTAATTCAATCTCATATCATCGATTTATACCAAATCCTATAACTAGGGTTTGTTCATAAACCGTTTTGGGGTTTTTGATCTTAAACACATTTTCAATCCAATTAACCAACATCCACAGATTCGTAATGACTCAATATATAAAAACCCCATGATTTCAACAAGATTTAATATCGGAATCTTCTAAATTGGATTAGTGTTCATATCTAGGGTTTCGAGGCTCGAACTCGGGATTAAACGACCCAAACCTTGTTGTTTTTTTCAAATTAAAACCTGCCTCAGTTTCGCTAGACCCCGATTAACAAAACCTCTGTGATTCCAAGACCAATCGTGATCGAATTCGCGTAGGTTGGGGCTGGGTTTTCGAGCCGCATGCATGTGGGAGGGGAACCCACTTGAATTGGTTGTTAAAATCAATTCTAATCAGATTCTTAACGCGATGACCCTAGCGGGCGTACTGGTAACTCGCGTGACTCGTAGGCAGGAGACCCGGGTTCGAGACCGGTCTCCTGCATATTATTTTTGGGACTTTTTCTGGTCATATTTAATTAATAGAAAATGTTTTATTAATTAATATTATTATATATAAATGTGTTTTAACCCGGGAAACGACCCGTAGACTCGGGTATGAATTTATTAACTTATTTTTATTAATATACCCACTTTTATAAATAATATATTTATGTTATTATCAAATAAAAATAATATATTTATATTATTTTCAAAACTATAACTTTGGATAAAAATAATATGTTTTATTATTTTTAACCCGTGACTTTTATTATTAAATAATATATGTTTATATTTTGTTTCATACCGTTTTTGGAACATTTGAAACTAATAAATAATATAATTAGTCACATTATTTACTCGTATTTATTATTTCGACTAAAAATAATATGTTTATTAACATAATAATTTAGTAATTTAAATACTTACACACCTTAAACTATAACCAAATTACTTTTCAAACCTTAAACTTTCCAAAACCCTAATTTCCCAAATTCGAGAACACGAACGAACCATAGCTTATTTCCTTTAAACTAAATGACTAAACTACAACTATAATAGGTTAATTGTGACCTACTTTGGACTATATCTTTGGATCAAACTTAGCTTGGGAACTACTTACGAACCATGTGAGTTTTCATGCCCCTCTTTATACATTTTATCACTTTTGGGGTGAAACATGTTCCTATATAATTACACTTACACTATTGACAAATCTCACAACTTGAAACAAATTCCCTTATGTTAGACTTGTTTAATTGCATTATGTGGCTTATTTGTTGATTACACTAGTTCATATTATTAACTGTTTCGACAGCCTATGAATGGAATTAGTGGTACCATGTGGGTTAGCTACCCCATGCATTTCTTTGATCTAGGATGCATGTAATGAATTCTGAAACTGAAAAACTGTTAACTATATGTTGGACAATCTGAATTGGATAAATCTTAAAAGGAAGGTTTAATTTGGACTGTGTGTATATACAATAAGACTATAATGTATTACTTGTCTTAGCATGGAATTTGTACTTTATCTAAACTACTATATCTATATCTACCATGATTGCTCACCAACAATTCATTTTGTTGATAACTCTTATTTTAAACATGTTTCAGGTGCACCAAGTTCAAGCAACGCTTGATTTATGTTCAACACTTAGGCTTGGACTTAGAAACTTGAAATCTGATCTTATCTTGTTTGGAACTATGTTTTGTCTTGTTTATTTGGACTACTTGTAGCCTTTGAGGCACTTTTAATATTATTGAATAAAATTATGAAATTTTAATAGTTCCAAGTGCTACGAGCAATCTGGTCACAACTCGGGTCATACTCCGACGTGTTCCGCCGCCCGGTTGGGGTGTGACACTTAAGTAGTTCCAAAATTAGGCGCAGATGTTCTTCATGTTCTTCCTCGTTCTTGGAATAAATAAGGATGTCATCGATGAAAACAATAACAAACTGGTCAAGGTAAGGCTTACACACACGGTTCATGAGATCCATGAATACCGCATGTGCGTTGGTTAAACCGAAAGGCATGACCATAAATTCGTAATGGCCGTACCTCGTTCTGAATGCAGTCTTAGAGATATCTTCTTCTCGGACCCTTAACTGATGATAGCCGGACCTAAGATCTATTTTGGAATAGAAACTTGATCCTTGGAGTTGGTCAAAAAGGTCATCAATACGAGGTAACGGGTAGCGGTTCTTGATTGTAACTTTATTTAGCTCCCGGTAGTCAATACACATACGGAACGTACCGTCCTTCTTCTTGACAAATAATACCGGAGCTCCCCACGGTGATGAACTAGGTCGGATGAAACCTTTATCCAATAAGTCTTGCAACTGAGTGGACAGTTCCTGCAATTCACTGGGTGCTAATCGATAGGGTGCCCGAGCAATCGGTGCTGCTCCGGGTGCTAGGTCAATTTGGAATTCAACCTGACGGTGTGGTGGCAGACCGGGCAGATCCTCGGGAAATACTTCCAAAAATTCACGCACAACGGGAATATCTTCGATCTTCTTCTCTTCTGACGGTTGTTCAGCAACAAGGGCCAAAATGGCCGTATGTCCCTTTCGAAGACATCTTTGTGCTTTCATGAAGGATATAATGCCCATGACAGTACCAACTCTTTCGCCCTGAACTGAAAGAATTTCTCCACTCGGGAGGGGTATGCGAACGATTTTCTCATGACAAATGATTTCCGCTTGGTTTCTAGACAACCAATCCATGCCGACGATTACATCAAAACTACCAAGTGTGACCGGCATAAGGTCGATATCTAGAATATGGCTAGCTAGATCAAGTTTACATCCTTTAAGTATGTGAGTTGCCTCAATTATTTGACCGTCAGCTATCTCTATCACATACTTAGCTTCTAACAGAGTTGGAGTTCCTTTTATCATATCACTAAGTTTCTTAGATATAAAACTCCTATCTGCACCAGTGTCAAAAAGGACAGAAGCAAAGTAATTATTTAAGAGAAATTTACCCGTGACCACGTTATGATCGTAGCGAGCCTCTCCGGATCCCAGTACAAAAGCTCTTCCTTTCGCCCCATTTCCTCCACTACCACCGTTATTACCGTTATTCCCACCATTGTTGTTTTGATTGGGGTTGTTACCATTGTTGCCCTGGTTATTACCGTTACCACTACCACTGCTATTACCATTTCCACCCTTTTTCAACTGAGGACAATTCCTTTGAATGTGCCCCTCTTTACCGCACTGAAAACATCCCCTCGTGAATCCTTGTGATTGAAATGGTTGTTTGTTCGGGAGTGCAACTGTCTACAGTCCTTTGCAGCGTGGCCCATTTTACCACACCGCTGGCAACGTTGTCGGTCACAAGTGCCCGTGTGGTGATAGCCGCATTTGTTGCACTTGGGGTACCTCCCAACATATTCCCCTTGATTCGGACCTGATGAGGTCGTTTGATTAAAGTTTCTAGCAGGCTCAAACTTTCGCTGCTGTTGGTGCTGAGGTTGATTGGGTTGGGATCCTTTAGAATTAGAGTGGTTGTGTGAGTGGGAGTGATGGTCGAACTTGCGCTTATTGTTGTCGGTGGGTTTAGAAACCGAACCTCTTGGAGGTAAAGTTCCCTGTGTCACTGCCTGATCGGTCAATTTGTGAGCAAGTCTGATGGTCTGTTGGATGGTGGTAGGGTTGGATGAGGTCACCATGCTTTGAATCTGAGGTACCAAACCTCCAATGTATAGTTCAATCCGTTTGTAATCCGGAGTCACCATATGTGGGCACATGGTGGCAAGTTCGTGCGAACGGGTGGTGTAGAGTTCAATTTCTGAACCCTCCATCTTAAGGTTCCAGAACTCTCCTTCTAGCTTTTGAATTTCATCTCGTGGACAATATTCTTCTTTCATCATGGTTTTAAATTCCTCCCACGGGAGTCCATTTGCCATTGCTAGTCCCAACATTTGCACTTGGGCATTCCACCATGTTAGGGCCGGGCCTTCTAAAGTTCCAGCAGCAAATTTCACTTGGTTAGCCACGGGGCAGTTGCACATGGCTATTACTGATTCAACCTTCTCAAACCAGCGAAGTAATCCAACTGCTCCTTCAGCTCCACTAAAGGTGTGGGGCTTGCAGTCCATGAATGCCTTGAAAGTGCAGGCTGGCTGTTGATTTTGCTGATTTTGCTGGCCTGGATTTAGAAATACGAATTGAATTAGAATTATAGAGTTTAGAAAGATATTCTTAGGAAAAGGGATTGAAACTACTAGTCAATAGTTGAAAGCATTTACCTGCAGCATTCTGTGCTGCTAGGGCCTCTGCCACACTATTGTTTATCAGAGCTGCTAGTTCTGCTGCCGTCATGTTGATGATACCACGACCACCGGTACGGCCTCCTCGTCCTCTCCCAAACATATTTCTTCACAATCACAAATGAAAACAATGAGAAATATATCGCATATTTAAACATTATTCAGGTACGGGTAAGGAAATACAACATCTAATATTTTGAAAATTAAATAAATTGTAAGGCTACAAAATAAATAACTCAAATATTAAACTTCTCATGCTTTTATTAGATGGGAACAACCTTACCCATCTAGGTTTGAAAAGGGAAATAACATAAGCAAAAACAAACATGAAAAGGAAGATAGAATAGGAAGATCCTCAAATATCCTCGTCATCAGAAGAGACATATGACTGTGCATCATCAATCTCCACTGGCTCTTCCTCAGCTGGTTCCCCCTCTAAGGGTTCCTCCTCGAAGGGCTCCTCCTCAAAGAGCTCTTCCTCAAAGAGTTCCTCCTCATCGTCAGATACTGGAATGTCTTCCGGGTGTAGGGCCGCTTGCAGTTGGGCTTCCAAGTGAGTCGCCCTCTCTTGAAGGCCTTCAGCAGTGTGGTTAGCCACATGTAGCTGAGCTTCCATAGCAGCTAATCTCTCCAGAACTCCTTGCATATCATCATCCATAATGTCAGCCCTCGTCTCTAGGTGTGCTACACGATTCACTAAAAGGTTGTGGACATGGTCCGTTGCAGCTAGTTCGGTAGTCAAATCTTCTATTCCTACCCTATTCTTTTCCACTTGTGTTCCATTCTCCAGGAGTTTAGGTATCTCCTCGGTGGCATCTTGTACAAAACTTAATTCCTTTAACATATAGGACACAAATGCTGCGAAGGCTTGTTCCATGGTACATGGTAAGCTAGGCAGTGTAGACGATGAAGATGTGGATGCAAAGTACGGTGATAGAACATCTCCCATTTCGATCCACCTTTGGATCATATGTGGGTACATATCCCAATTGAGAGCATACTCCAATGCCCGTGCGTTGCTCGGTTCGCCTTGCTCAATTGAGGTAGTCCGGCGCCTTTTGGGCTCCGGGGATGAGGGTACAGGTGCCTTATGCCCTGATGCGTTAGGTGATGGAGGTGGTGTTGACGACATGATCCTGCAACAATTTGTATAAGTGCCAAACATCTAAATGACATGTAACTCAAATGACATGTAACTAATGTGTGAGGCTATAGTCTAGTATGCAATCCTAGTTCGCTATAACCAATGGCTCTGATACCAATCTGTCACACCCCCAATTTCAACTAACGGAGTATTACCGTTTGGGAAGTGACAAACCAGGATCTCAGACACTAGTTACATTGAACGACTCTACATGGGACTCAAAATGAAAATATCTTTTAAATCAGAGTATCAATGCGGAAGCGTAAAGAAAGTAAATGCGCAAAATACACGCGCCCAAAACCAAAGTCCAAAAGTCCAAACGTCCAACCAAACAAAGTACATTAAAATAATTCAATCAATATAAATAGACACAAAGCAAAGCAGTTGAATCTCATGCATGCCCTAACGTGCACCTGTGTCTTAGCTTAGCGTCCTGAGAAAACATGTAAGAAAAAGTGTCAACACGAGGTTGGTGAGTTCACAGGTTTCAATATATAAATAAACGTTTACCAGATTTATTGTACAATCAACATAAATACCATATGAGTAGCTAACCCATGTTCATTGTTTGCTATTACGCTCGCAACCGTAAACTGACTGTTTGTATTGCCTCCCACCAGGTCTATCAACCACGGTGCACGTTTAGGTCAATATTGCACCCGTTCGATATCCAATCGTGTTAGCGCGACTAACGCGGGTGAGGTTTGTCAAACCCAGTAGTACTACCCAACATACCTCGCTATATTCATATTTAAACGGTTCGATGTGAGGACTTTCATGATAGAGTTTACGCATAATCATAACAATTGATATAAAATGAAGTACAAAAATCAAAAGAGTTTGTATCATGTTTTCTCCCCCTGTTTAAAAGCTGTAAAAGGGGCCGTGAAAACTCACCTGAGCTTGAGTAAGGATTTGAATCACACAAGGGAAAAGTTGGAGCCACGTGTGTAAGTCTCAAAAGACTTACGAATGCCCTAAAATTATAAACACATAAATTAGGGATAAAGGAAAATGGGAAATGTGACAATGAAACGGATTGAGAAGCGTCCTAAAGAAACGCTCTAATATTCAAGAGTGGACGAAAGTGTCCACGGAGTTAGGAATTACTTTACGCGACGAATGACACGACTAATAATAATTATAACCGGGTGTTTTGTCATTCACAAAAATTAAGAAAATAATAATATATGTATACGAGTAAATAGTATAACCAATTATATTATTATTTAGTCTCAATCGACACACGATGTTATAAATTGATTGGAAATAATATAAATATATATTATTTAATAATACGGGTCACGGTTTGAAAATAATATAAACATATTATTTTATATGAATTCACGGTTTAAAAATAATATAAACATATTATTTTCACTTGGGGATAATAACACTAAATTATTTATAAAAGTGGGTATAATATATAAAAATAAGTTAATAATTCAAACCCGAGCCTACGGGTTGTTTTTCGGCTAAAACACATTTATATAATAATATAATATTATAAAGTTTGATTTTTATTAATTAAATATTAACAGAAAAATGATTAAAAATGATTGTGGGAGCCCGGACTCGAACCCGGGTCTCTCCCACACACACACTGCTTTAACCATTACGGCCGCTAGGCTATCGCGTTAGAAACCTGGATCAGAAAGGGTTTAACACTTAGTTGGCCGGTGTTCTTCTTCCCCATGCAACTTTGGGTTTCTTTGTTATCCTTGTTGGGGATATCCGACCAGATAAACTTCCACCAAAATCAGTTACTTGTATATTTCTCGTATATGCCCCTAGTCATCTAGGATATCTATGTTACGATTCTCACACTCTTGTACCTATATTGTCACACCCTAAAACCTGGACGAGTGACTTATCGGTTTACTCATCAAACCATAACCAAAATTGTTAATCTCACTACGGAAATCTAAACCAAACAAAACAAAACTAAGTACCGAACATTCAACTTAACCAAACGTAAAATAAATTTTATATGTTCAACCAACTATCTATACCAAGTTTCACTATTTTCAATAGCCGAACGGACATGTTCGATTTGAACTAATAAGTTATGAAGGTTTGATGCTCTTTGGTCCAAGTTACACTTTATTGTGAACGTCAAGTTTGAGGAAGCATATTAGAGTACTTATATTAGTTTTTTAGCGGTGAACACACACTCTACTCTACATCTACTTTACTCTTAAAATCACTACACCTGCACTATAAAAGATTTGAACCCACAATCATTTAATTAAAAAATACACTACTTTACCACCAGAACGTCATCTAAGACACTATTATATTAGTTGGTTTAGTTGGTTTACATTTCGGTCATCAGTTATATATTCAAATTGCATTTAGTTGTAGACACCTCTATAGAGCCATAGAGGAGTCATCTCTCATTTACATATATCTAAAATTACGGTGTACATTGAATTTCTCTCTTTAAAAGCATACACTAATTTAACAAGCATAAATATTTTTCACATATTTGTACACTTTAACACATGTAAAACTATAAATAAAGTGTTTCTACAACCACTAGCTTAGGCTAGTGTCAAAGGTGTATACCCAAAAATACTTCACTAATATGTATAGGTCTTGATTTCAAGTCTCCACTGTGACAAAAAAATAGGTCCATGTTAGGTCAGTGGTTTTTTTCTCACCTATGATTGATTTCCTCTTGATGATGGTGAAGCTAGATGATTGGGTGAGTCAGTGGCACGTCAGTGATTCAAATTGCCGTTAAAAAAAAGTGTTTCTACCCGTTTGAAGAAACGTGTCATAAAAAGGTAATTTTATTTTATATTTACATCTTTAATGCAGGAAAATTATAGATTTTGTGTTTCACTTTCATTTTTTTTTTCACTATTAGATCTCCGTATGTATTATAATGATTTCTTCAAACTTACACATGCGAAGGAGATTTATGTCTCTTCATGTTTATAAATGTATATATATTTTTCAACTTATTCATATCCTTAACCATGTAAAAGATATTCATATTTTAATTACACATATATAAACTGTACGCAAATAATTGATAAACATGTACTATCTTTGCATTTGTTAGGGTAGTATTGTATATAAATTAATGATGGATTCAATTGAAAGTTGCAGTGTGATTATGTTTTCACGAAAAAGCGACAATATTGTTGATTTGTGAAAGGAGGATTAATATTAAGAGACAAAACAATGTTGTTTATTTGGTGAAAAACTTTATTAGTGGAAAGTAAGATGTGGTCTTGTTCTTGCGCATTACCTGGTCGATATGGCGTTTGGTTAATTAGTTGTTGTCGTGTCATTTGTCTTAAGTAATTGAACGCCATTAACGTTAATTTCCATCTAATCATGAAGTTCAAGTACCAAAGATAATTCTTCACTAATTCATCATTTTCGGTTCTTTTAAACTTTGACTTCCATTTCACGTGTGTATGATTTTTAATATTTTATTTGTTTATAGAACTAGATATTTGATTTAATATACTTATTACTAAATAAGGTCAAAAACCATAAAGAGCTTTTAGGTTATAGCTCAAAATGAACTTCTAGATCAAAACCTTGATTATCATCTTGGTTAGAGTTTAAGGAAATCTCAATGAAATATCTTTGAAGGGTATTCACTAGGTCAATATAAAGAATCTATTCCAATATTATGATTGTTACCGCATTTTAGGCACGTGACAAACCATCAATAGCTTTGTTAATTATGTGTTTGATCAAATGGTTGAGATCATACATATTAAAATGTCAAGATTAAATAGGATGTCACTATCTTCAAAACGAATGAATACACTATAAATGTACATCTAGGATCCCTATGTCTCTCTCCTTGATTTGCGGAGTACACGCGTATAAGGAGGGGCTTTACACGTTAAAAGCATCATTAAAGTGTACATGAGGCTTTGCATCTTGTACTCTACTATTCACTGTCATGCTCTTTAAACAGTGTATAATATATGGTGTCAATGTATGTTTTTAAATTTTTAACTTTTACTCTCGTTTACTCTTACTTGGGTGCTCGTTAAAGTAAATGTAAAAATATTTTTATTTGGAGATTGGCGAGAGATAGAATTCCGAATCTTCACACTTTGTACTGTAGGAACGTCGTCACCCAATCCACTACTTGTTCTCTTTGTTGTGAAGACATTGAGACTTCTTAGCATATTTTCCTCTCTTGCTCGATTGCAAATCAGATTTGGTATGCGATCAGTTGACACATATGTGTTTCTCCCATTTTTGCTTTGTCCACAAAGGATCTCTTGGAAGTTCATAAGTTCAATACTGGAAGCCTGATGAACAGAAAGTTGGTGCAAGCGGCTATTTTTTCTCTTGTTAGTGCTTTTGGAGATTAAGAAATGATAAAAGGATTCACTAATAAGACTGCTTCAATTGACAATTCTCCTTTGGGAAATCAAGACTTGTTCATCTTGTTGGTGAGTTTAGTTCCTATGTAATCATCTCTAGGGCATTTTTCACATCATTCACACTGTGACATTAGCGTCACATTATGTTTCACATTTGAATAAAAAATTAAAAAAAATTCATTATAGTCCTTCCACACTCGTGAACATATTAGATTTTCTGCTATTGAGTCTACGAGTCCATTAGATTTATTAGGGTTCTTTGTAATGTCTATAAATTGTAAGATAATATATTCAGTAAAGCAATTCAGTCTTTCATAATCTTACAACAAGTTGTCATAGATCGCAATCCACGAATAAAAACAATAGCAATGAAGTTATTTGTCCGGTAGGTTTTTTTGTCATTTGGCAGAAACTAGCATATGGTTGTAAACATCGACTT
Source organism: Smallanthus sonchifolius (assembly GCA_023525975.1). Lineage (NCBI taxonomy): Eukaryota > Viridiplantae > Streptophyta > Magnoliopsida > Asterales > Asteraceae > Smallanthus > Smallanthus sonchifolius. Next base: position 58,026,775 of record CM042044.1, on the reverse strand, counting down.
CTTTCACCTCTTTAAAGTCTTATGTTAGCAATGTGTTATAAAAAAATTAATAGAGAATAAAATTGTTATTCATCTTCCTAAAACAGTAAATTTATAGTTAAAAAGTCATGAGTATCTTTCGAAAAAACATAATATATTAATATAATTAAAGCATCTCTATGTTCCATAATTATCCACAACAAAATGTGTAACTTTTTATAGAAAAAATAAATGTTGCGCCTTTTTTAATAATGATGAATAATGTGAAAGTCTAGTAACATACTCCCTAATGCAAGAAGTCAAGAAGTATAACATCATTGTCTTAAGGTTTTCAATAAGAGTGAAATTTTGGTACTCAAGAAAAAGAGACAAAAGAAGAAAAGTATTTGGCACAACCTAGCGGTTCTATTGTCTTTTCTAGCTATTGAATCATCCTGATAAATAGTGTCATAGCGTTTGGATGATGGAGAAAAGTTTTTAGATCCAAAGGTCTAAATTTTATGGGCTAGTTAGAGTTAAATTTTTTTACCGGCATAGAATAAAATAAAAAAAAACTACTCCAAATAGCAAGGTGTTAGAGGGAGGAAAAACTCAGTTACAAAGCTAAAACCGGGTTTTGTAACCAAACAACCCAGCTAATATCCATCTTACGGTTTCTATTCACATACCACAAAAACAAATAATTAACTATATAATCAAAAATCTTCTCCCACGTCTTCATGTTGCTCTCATGCACCGAATCATTCCGAAATCGCCATATAACCCACCATGTCAAAAACATTATAGCTTCAACCATATTTTTTTCTTTCTTTAGCATACCATCGAATCCATCCAAGTAACCAGAGACGTCGGATTCGTAGCAGCCAATAAGTCTAGGTCCAACCAAGATCCAACTACTTTCCAAACTTTTTTTTTTGCCACATCACAAACCCCAAACACATGATTCATTGATTCAACCTCTTTTATACAATTAGGACAAAGCAATGAAGGAATATCAATACATTTTCGACATCTCATCTTTAGCTTGATTTACATATGATTATTTTATGTCTCTAATTTTTCTTCTAGAACATGTATTGCTTTTTTATAGTCAGATTTAAGGAGGCTCTAGGTTTTTATTATATTTTATGTGTTTAATTAAATAAAATAATCTAGCATTAACCCAAAAGAAGAAAAAGAACATTTACTATGTTACTTACATAAAACATGATAAAAGGCATTAACATGATAAATTCCATTGGATGAGTAGTTGACAAAGAAAGAAATTAATGATGAGTTATATATATACTACAAATTCGTTAACTATAGAAAATCAAACCTTTAATGATGGTTCTAGTTAGCCATTACCTTCCATTAAACATATATGTATCATCCATATAGAATTCTAACAAGTTGCCATTTACTCTATTTGTGGTTATTTTGACTATTTTACCCAAGTTTATTTTTTAAGCCAACTCTAGTTGAATATAGTAGCATGAACTCATTTAAGGTGTTTTCTAAAACTAGTTTTGACCCAACCCCGTTGTATATAAGAAGGGACATACCCGAGGTTCCCCTCCCTCGATAGCTCTCAGAGTTTTGGCTCTCGTGGTTGTATTAAATCGAGGACCAGACGGCTTGTCCGAGTCTCTATCATCGCTTATGTGTAGTTTAATATACACATAATATTTGCGGGTTTTTTTGACAATTTTGCTCAAGTTGATTTTTGATATAACCAAACAAACAAATTAACAAGGAGCGAGATCATGACAAGTAATAAACTGTATGGCTATTTAAATACTATATTAAATAATTATAATATATAGAAATATACATTTGGCATATTGTTGTCATTTTGATTGATGCAATAACAACAATAAATAATCATTATGTTGTAGATAGTATTTTGTTGAAAGGATACGTTAGGATTCATGACATGTGTAGGACCTGTTTGAAAGGTGTTACTTCGGTGCGTTCGAAATTTTAAACACATTCGGATGAAATTGTGGGTTAGAGAGAAAATTTGTGTTTATGGGTAGTGTGATGTGATAGCTAACCTGACGTGTTTATGGATGTTTAAGTGGTTTAGCGTTTGAGATGCTCTAAAAGCTTTGTTTATAAAAGCTTGTTTTATATTAATATATAAACGGATTCCGGCTTACTAAAGCCGGAATAAAGAAATAACACCGGAAGAAGAGGGTTTTTAAGCCACTCGACCCAACCAAAGTTCATTTTCCTATTCCTATTTGCATACCATAAGAATGAGTAATCAACAATGAGATCAAAAAGTTCCCGCTGCATATTGTATTAGGCTGGAAAATGGTTTTGTTCCTAAATATCCAAATGACCCACCAAGTCGTAAAACATATGGCCTGAGTCAAAGCTTTCTTCTTAGGAAGTAATCGAGAGCAGTCCAATACATCCATCAATATCCTTAGACGAACATCCACATGGAAGTCGATTTCCATCCAAGCAGCAATCAGTGTCCAAGTCTTGGAAGCAACCGAGCAATCACCAAGAACATGCTCCATAGTTTCAACCTTATTCAAACAAATGGGCAATAAGATCAAAGGAATGTCTAGGCCTTTAAGACTGAGATCATATCTAGTAGGAAGACGATCCAAAAGCACCCGCCACACCAAGAGATTAAATTTCTTTGAAATGCACTTATTCCATCTAGTCGCTCGATCACCAATAGGAAGAGTAGCTCGATCAATAACCAAACGCACACCTTTAACCAAGAAGACCGATTCCAAATGAAGGTTCCAAGAATATGAATATACCTCATCAGAAAACGAAATACCTCGAAGCAAAACCAACAAATCTGCGAATTAGGAAGATTCAATGCCGCCCCTAAGCTCTCGCCGCCAATCCCAAAACCAACCAATTGAATTCCTCATGTCCAAAATAAAACAATTTTTATCTTCACTATTTATAAACTTACAAATTTTAAAATCAATAAAAAAATAGTATGTTAATATAAATATCAACAAAATATAATGAAAAAGCTAATGATAAAAGAGAAGACTCATGTTTGATTGTCTTGAAAATATTCATAAACAAGAACATTTTTCATGTCTGTCATGTCATTGTAAATTGTTCATAAAAAGAACATTTTTTATGTCATGCCATCCTAACTTTTAATGCGTTATAAGATCTAAACTAGAAAAAATCGTGTTGTTTAATTTAGATCCTTTTATAAACCAAAATGTTCTAAATTAGTTTTAACAATTCCATTTTATTGATTTTTGATTCATTATTATTAACTCAAATAATCAATCTACTCTTTTATATTTTCACGTCTACTTATTATCTTGATCAAAATCAAAGTAAACGTGTCTTAAAGACGTTTATTATTTTATGAGAAAGTTAATCATTTTTCAAACATCTTTGTCCTATTTGCATTTTTTAATATAGAAAAGGTTAAATTCAAAACTTTTACCATTGTCTATGTGTAAACAAATGATTGATAACTTTTTTTATTAACAAATATAACATGATGAAAATTAGTGGCCATTTTGTCTATTCTACTCTTAATTATTAAAAAAAAGCAATCAATTGTAAATGTGTGATTATTGATGATACGTCACCGGTTACAAGAATGAGACTCATATATAGTGATCAATAACAAAGTATGTTCTAAAGTATCACATAATTAACCAATCTCCTTAACAATATTGTATCATGCATCAATTGGTTGTCCATTTTAACCCGTTCTTTATTATGTTGTTATGCAACTTAAGCCAAAATATAAAAACTATTTATCCAAATCAACTCATTTCGCATGGTTAGGTCAAAATTGACGAGTCTAATCATGTCAGTTTTCAAAAATAATAGTAGGAAGTTTGGATGAGAATTGTATACTAAAGAAACAAAGAATTAAAGTCAAATATTGGCACCATGGTTTTATAGATAGAAACACTATTATTGTGACAAAAACGAATATGCATAGAATGCATGTTAATAAAAAATATAATTTTCAGCTTCTCCATGAAACTGGAAAAAGGTTTTTATTTTTAAAGAAAATATAATTAAATTTTTTTTATAGTTTAACATATATGTTTCTTAAAGATGTACTTAGATAGATTCTTAGAAAAACAAGAAAGTAAATCATTTTTAGAAAAACAAGAAAAATAAAAATATTCAGAAGCCGAACAAGGCCCAAGTTAAAGCAAATGAGACTTGAGCTGGGCCGTGGGCCTACTGCTTCCAATTGAAGATACATAAGACCAATGATGTCATGTTGCCTCAATTCCTCCCTCACTCTCGCTGGTGTTCAAGTGTTTTAACCTCATTCTACTATTTAGAGGTGTACAAACCGGGTTTGTTAAACTGGTTCAGGTTACGAACCGAGTCAGTTTGATGAAAGAAGGTCAAAACCGGGCTGAGAGTCAAACTCATTCTTGCCAAAACTAGATTTATGAATAGGACTCAACCTGGCCGGGTTGGGGTCAAACGGGTTCGGGTTGGACCGATCTTTATAAAAAACTTTTTTATATTTTTTCAATTTAATGAATGGGGCGGTGTCGACGACCAACTCTCACAAACGTCGGAAGGATGGTAAGGGGGAAACCCTAATCTTAGCCTCTGGTGTTTAAAGTGATGAAAGAAAAGTAGAAGATTTTTAAGGAAAGAAGGTGTAGACAAGAGTATAAAGTACAACCCATTATACATTATGCATTAAAACCTATATAATTACTATTTCTTTTCATGCTCTTAAAATAGATATATAATTATTAAAATAATAATAAAACAAAAGAAACTTCAATACCAGTTCAACACCGATTAGTTATAGCTATGTAAATAAAGTTTTTAATTATGTTTTTCATTGAGTTTGTTTATATATATATATATATATATATATATATATATATATATATATATATATATATAGGGTGAAGTTCATAAGAAAACTAACATTTAGGGAGAGAACTAGAGAACTCATCTTTAAAGATAAAAAAAATAATAGAAAAATCATAACTCAAAATATAAATCAAAAACTAAAAAAGTGATTCGGAGACCTTGTATCCCACGTCGTCCTCGTTCAAAGAAAAAAAACACTCGTAAAAATAGTCGGTTTAGCTTTAGGGTTTAGCTTAGCATTTATGTTAGGTTTTTGGATGAGGGGTGGGTGGGGGGTTTAGGTTTTTTTGGTGTGGGTGAGGGTTTTAGGTTTTTGGGGGGTGGGTGGGGTGGGGTTAGGTTTTTGGGTGGGGATAGGGTGAGGGGTTTAGGCTGTTGGGGGTGGTTTACGTTTTTAGGGTGATACTACACATATACAGTATTACGTTTAGAGTTAGGTTTTTGAGGGTAAGGGGTGGGTGCGGTGGGTTTAGGTTTTTGGGTGGGGGTGGGTGGAGGGTTTAGGTTTTTGGGTGGGGGTGTGTGGGGGTTTTAGGTTTTTGGGTGGGGGTGGGTGTGGTGGGTTCAGGTTTTTGGGTGGGGGTGGGGGTGGGTGTGGTGGGTTTAGGTTTTTGAGTGGGGGTGGGGGTTTAGGTTTTTGGGGTGATACTACACATACGCAATATTGAAAATAATAAGAAAAAAAAACGACAAGTTAATTCTTATTTTTTATAACGTTATTTATAATCAAATGAAAGATAAAGAAATTCTTGATTTAATGGTGCAATGTTTTTAAAAAAAAAAATAATGTATGCAAAAGATAGAAATGTTTAAAAATTTATATATTTTAAGTTTCAATTTTACCCTTCCTCTTTAAAATTTCACCAATTCTTTTCTTAGTGGTTCTCTAGTTCTCTAATTAAAGTGAGTTCTTCATGAACTCAACCCTATATATATATAGGGGAGGGATCAAGAGAAAACCACAAAGTTAGGCAAAAACCGAGAAAACCACATCATTTCAGGTAATTTTTTTATTTACGTATACGTATTCAAAATCAATTTTTTTGATTTACGTATACGTAACCGCAATTTTTTTTGTTTTATGTTTACGTAAAACTATGTGTAAAAATGTTTTTTGGTAAAAATGTTTAATATTACATTGATACTCTTATAAATAAATAAAACAAAATAAAACAAAAAATAAATATTATTATATGATTAAGTAAAATTGGTTTTTTTAGTGGTTTTCTCGGTTTTCGCCTAACTTGTGATTTTCTCTAAAATCCTCCTCCTCTCTCTCTCTCTCTCTCTCTCTCTATATATATATATATATGGCTTGGTTCAAATCAAAACCCACTTGTAGTGTGAAAACCTTAAAACCCTCATCCAATGGCTAATCTTAACTCAAACATACAAGATGTTGCCAAGTGTCCCTAAATTTGTTTTATATGAAAAAGGGCAAAAGTGTCATTTTACACACACACAAAAATCAGGTTTAATAAGAAGGTGACACGTGTCACCTCCCTTATCCACCCCATTTTATCTTTTTTTTTTATAAAAAGATTTCCTCCATGTTTTCAAAATTTATAACTTTTTTATACTATGCTTTTTTATATAAAATTATATCATTAAATCGATCACATTTTTATCTTTATTTTGGTTATAATATCAAAAAAAAAAAAATCACGAACACCAGTATTTACATCAATGTAACGAAACATGTTGTATATAACATGTCGTTACATCAATGTAATACTATCGTTACATTAGTATTAAACCATTATTTAAGACGTCCGTAATTACATTGGTATAACTACCAATTACATTAGTGTAACGCAGATCTATACGTAAGATACGAAAAATTGATAAATAGGCATCTCTTTACTTAAGATACCGATTACAAAAGTAAGATAACTCATTACAAACAAATCAGCTCAAAATTAAATCGTGAAAAACATATCTATACGTAAGATACCAATTATATAAGTTTATATAACTTATTACAAACAAATCAGCTCAAAATTAAATCGCGAAAAACAGATAACTCAACGCATAATTATCTACAGATAACAAATTGACAATACATAAAACAGTAACAAATTGATAATAAAAAATAAAAAAATCCAATTCCATCACAAAACAGATTTCTAGAACTTCAATTTCATCTTTCGTGCATCGATAACCTAAAATAAATTAGTCGGAAGCCATGGCGTTTATGTATTACTTAAGAACTCACATTTTTCTCAAAGTTTGCTCACAGTGAAAACTAGACAGCTACGAACATATTTCAAATTCTTACACTTATTCATAAACATTTCAATTTCAACTTCGATTTAGTCAATTAGTCATAGAAATGACCATTACAACATCAGAAAACACTGTAGTGAGGGAGAATCGGTAATATACATGCGAATCAACACAAAATACGGCAGCCGTCGTTGAATTCCTTTTCCATATCCCTGATTCTTTGTTTGTTTATGAGTTTCGGCGCCCAAATCAACACAAAATCCCATATATATATATATATATATATATATATATATATATATATATATAGGGGCATGTTCTTTTGAGAACCAACCATATGTTGAGAACCGAAAGAACCGCACAAAACGTGTACATATCGCTTTAGTGAAAAAGGTAAAATTCAACATCAATGTTTTATTTATCTCTTCCCACTCTTAGTTTGAGTTTATCGCCTCTCTCCTGAATTTTTTTAAGAAAAGTATAAAAATATGCATATATGCATTCATTTATGCATATAGTGTGAGTGCATATATGCATTTAAAAAAACGACTATAAATTCGAGGTCTTTTAAAACCAAACCTTAAACATATTGAAATGTACATGAATTCTAGTCAATTTATATAATAAATAGAGGAAGAGTTAATGCGGTTCTCACGGTTCTTAACATATTGTTGGTTCTCAAAAGAACATACCCCTATATATATATATATGGGAATGATCAAGAGAAAACCACAAAGTTAGGCGAAAACCAAGAAAACCACTAAACAATGTGTAATACTATGGACTACGTATACGTAACCGCAACTTTTTGTGTTTTCTGTTTACGTATACGTAACACTATAGGTTACGTATACGTAAGCCAATATTTAAATGATTTTTTCGGTAAAAATGTGTAAAATTACATTGATAATCTTATAAATAAGTAAAAATAAAATAAAATAAAACAAAAAATAAATATTATCATATGATTGGTTAAAATTGGTTTTTAGTGGTTTTCTCGGTTTTCGCCTAAGTATGTGGTTTTCTTTGGAACCCTCCCCTATAAATAGATAGATAGATAGATAGAGAGAGAGAAGGGGGGCTAGCCTAGGAGCAACTAATAACGTTACTGTTTTATGACATTAAGATCATGGGTTCAAGCCGTGGTAAACAACTTTCTGCACAAAGTGTAGGGTAAGGTTGTGTGCATCAGAACGCGAAGCGATCCAGCCTCTTCCCGAACCTTGCCCAAATATGAGACCTAAGTCAAGCACAGGCTACGCTCTTAATCATGCCCTGGATAACTTTTATGAATTTCTTATCTAGGACAATAACGTAACAGCAAACTTTGAGTTTGTAAGACTAAAATCATGCCCTGAATAACTTAAACAAAAGTTCTTAATTTCATCATTTGATGCCTTGTGAAGCAGCCATCGTCTACAAAAACAGAAAACAAATTACCATTCAAGAAAGTTACCTTCAACAATTGATGATTGGATATTTAGATTTCTTTAGTATTAATAAAACGTTTGAGGCGGTACTTATAATCCAGAGCATAAGTTTTTACACTCTTTAAGCAACATGTTCTCATTACATCTCTAGAAGTATGCCAACTTTAAGCATCGGGTTTTCATTGTATCTCTAAATGTATGACAACTTTAAGCAATAAGTTTTCATCTTCCTCAACTCAATACCCTTTCCAAAAAAGAAAAAAAAAACTCTAAAAAATCAAGAAGGAAATTGAAGGGGAAACTATATAAATTAACCCTCATTCAGTTTTCCTTAGAAAAATTAAATATTACAAATAATTATAGAAAAATCAAATTAAATGTTAAATGAATTATTAAAAAAATACTTTGTATTATCGTCAGATTTTATTTTTCTTGGTTATGTTTTTTGATTGATCGTTTGAACCTTCTTTTCACCAACGCATTCTTAGAGAAAGAGCCACAAAATTTAACAACCAACTTATTGTGATGTTTTTTATTGATTCTTGTAATCTTCTTTTCATCCGCACATACTTAGGGAAAGAGCACGAAATTTCTTAATCAACGCATTCTTAGAAAAAAGAGTCACAAAATTTTTTAATCAACTTAATATGCAAGTAATAAAGTTTACATGTGATACGTTACATAATATGTTAATTATGTTGTATTTTTTGTGTATAAATAACTTCAATCCTGTATTTGAAATACACACGTGACATGCCCCTTACTATTGTCACGTGTGTTGATTTCATGAGCATTATTAATTTATTAGTAGGAACAAAACGTAAAAGATCTTTTTGTTAAAGGACTGACTTTGACAAATTTAAAAGTTAAGGGACCCAAATTACAAGATGAAAATGTTTAGGTCCCTTTTTATATTTCGAGCCGTTTATCGATATAGCCATTTTCTGCTTCGTCTTCCCAGGCCGTAAACCCTAATTTGCAAAAGAGGATTTTTGCTGGCGATAAAATGTTCTTCAGAGGGTAAGGCTTCCGTTCTTATTTATTATCTTCCAAGGCCTTTCTAGTTTTTGTTTTCCATATCAGCGTATGCGTTTACGTATGCAAAAGTTCCGATTGCTTATGATTTGACTTCAAAACCTAGGGTTTGATCTTTCACTCGTTTGTTGTTTCATTACTGATTATCTTACATAGTGATGCGTACAGTAATTTGTCGTTTCATTGTTTATATGCTTTTCCTAAGCTCGATCTGGATTAACCTAGTAATTTGTTGTTAATTGTTATACCTGTTGCGTATCAAATGTGAAATTGATAGGGATTTTGTATTTTGTAGCATGTTGACAGAGAAGAGTGCTTTAAACCATATATGATTAAGTACTAGAGAACTATTATGTATGAACTGTATTGTGCGTAATTTGTTGTGAATTCGATGAGCTAATATAAGGTTGGAGACAAGAAAAATAATCTAGTAGGTGAGTGAATATTGAGGAAGTCATACACCTTTTAAGTTATGAGCCTTGTGTAAATAATGAAATGTTGAAATTGGAATGTTGTTGGAATTGTAATGAATGAAAGGTAATAACGATTGTGCGATTTAGGTGAGATTAGTTTGTTCTGAGATGATGGAAAGAGAGATGATTATGAGTTTAATTGGCACAAAATCCTTTTATGCCTGGCCAGTGGGCATAATTGAGTAGGTGTTTTCAAATTTTTAGAGGAGGTAGATGTATAGATTTTTAGCTCCCAAATGTGCTATACAACCCAAGCGTAGTTAATTCTCCCAAAATTGTTAGGATTAAAGACGATCACACACGAACACACACACGCAAACACGAATGCGGGAAAAACACGAACACGAGATTTATAGTGGTTCGGTCTAAACTGACCTACGTGCACTTTGCAACTAGGGTTTATATTATTTCTGTGCTCAAGGAATTACAAATACATATGATGTTTAGTAACTTAATTTCCAAGTTAGGCCCAACCCGTGTAGAGCCCATTAGGGCCGGCTGCCCCATATGAGACTCCACACCCAACAATCTCCCACTTGGAGGCTCGAACTGCGCTCCACCGATTTTCATCATCTTGTACCTCTTATAATATTCCTTACCACTAGTTGCATCAGCCTTCTCATCAGTTAACCTGAAGGCGCGTTGAAGCTGCCCTGAGCTTCAACTCATCAGTCACGACCGATGACACATTCTTTGTCCCTGCCTGCTCCCACTGTAACGAACCTGTTACTCTGCTGGCCTCTGAGACAACTTGAGAACTCACACTCTCCATCATAAGCAAGTAATCCACTGGAGAGACTTTTCCAGTCGGAATGCTGGTCTTCTTAACCCATTGTAGCACTGGAGCTGTAACTGAAACACGACCTGTGCTCCCACTGTCACGATGCCCTCTACCTGGTTTAACCTTTCGAACTCGTTCATCCTGAATCTTCACTTTGACTCTGGGTTGCTCACTTGCAAAGCAAACCCTTTTCTGCCCACGAGATTCTATGAACCGGACTTTGTTTTTTTTCTGAATCGGGATAACCTCTCCCTCAGACGGTATACTGACCATATAAAGCGAACCTCTCTTTCTTCCTCGAGCCATGACAAGATTACCTTTAACCACCTTCCATTGACCGTTCCGAAACTTAACTTCGTGTCCTTGCTCATCCAACTGTCCGACAGAAATTAACGCTTTCTTCAAACCTGGAATTACCCTGACATCCTTCAAAGTCCATGAACCGGTTGAAGTCTTCAAATCTATGTCACCCATGCCCATAACCTCAAGAACATCATCGTTCGCCAATCTTACCTTCCCAAAATCCCCTTCTTTCAAATTCTGCAATGCTTCACTGCTGTGGGTAGCATGGAATGAAGCACCAGAATCCATCACCCATGAATCTATAGCATCCTCTACGCAACAAATCAACACGTCATCTTCTGCTTCAACCTGATTCACTTCCTTTTTTGCGTTCGGACACTGATTCCTAAAGTGTCCCGCTTCCTTACAGTTCCAACATATCACATCCTTACGAATCTTTGACTGACTCCTATTCCTGCTCCCACTGCCCCGATCTTTCCCTCTGCCGTCAGTAAACAACAAAGTATTTGATGATTCACCTGAAGTTCTGCGTCTGGCATCTTCTCCCATAAGCAGGTCCCGAATCCCATCAAATGTAAACTTAGTAGCGGAACTACTAATCGTTGTAACTGTTCCTGACCAACTATCAGGTAGTGAGGATAACAACAAAAGGCCTTGAACTTCATCGTCGAATTTAATGTCAACTGACACTAAACGAGACAGAATTGTATTGAGGTTGTTAATGTGTGTTGTTACTGATCCACCCTCTCTCATCTTGGTATTCACTAGCTCACGGATCAAGAAAACCTTGTTTGCTGCAGACGGCTTCTCATACATGTTAGACAGTGCTTCCATCATCCCACGCGCTGTAGTCTCCTGCAAAAGGTTGTAAGCAACATTCTTTGACAAAGAGAGCGTTATCACTGCCCGGGCTTTCTTATCTAACTTATCCCAATCTGCTGGTAACATCTTTTCTGGTTTTTCCCCACTCATCACTACATCCAAATCCTTCTGACATAGTAGTGCTTCAATCTGCATCTTCCACCACCCAAACTCCTTTCCATCAAACTTCTCAATCCTCGTTTTCTCGTTATCTGCCATTGCGAACTGCAACAAACTGAAAAAACAACCCGAAAAACTGACCTCGTAGAACGTGCAGACTGCCCGAAAATCGCAGCAGGGAAAACTGGACAGAAAACAACAATTGTTGACTTTTTCTGGTCAAACTTAGCAAGCTGTTGACTTTTCTGGTCAAACTCAGCAAGCTGTTGACTTTTCTGGTCAAACTCAGCAGGGGTACTGTAGATACGGCAATACTGTAGCAACGGTACTGTTCCGGCAGCTCTGTAGCGGGGCGGATACTGTTTACAGCGGAAAAATACTGTTCACCGCCGAGAAACACTGTAGTGGCGGCGGTACTGTTCACGCGTCACTGTAACGCACTGTAGCGGCGGATTACTGTTCACGACGTGGGTTACTGTTCACGGCAGCGTTACTGTTCATGCACGGGTACTGTAGCGACGTCAGTACTGTAGCGGCAGAACCCTAATCTGGCGGCGGCAAACGGTCGACGGTTCGTGTGATCTGATCTCGAGCCAAAGCTCTGATACCAGTTGTTAGGATTAAAGACGATCACACACGAACACACACACGCAAACACGAATGCGGGAAAAACACGAACACGAGATTTATAGTGGTTCGGTCTAAACTGACCTACGTCCACTTTGTAACTAGGGTTTATATTATTTCTGTGCTCAAGGAATTACAAATACATATGATGTATATATAGAGATTAATCTAGGGTTAGTAACTTAATTTCCAAGTTAGGCCCAACCCGTGTAGAGCCCATTAGGGCCGGCTGCCCCATATGAGACTCCACACCCAACAAAAATCATCAGATGAAACTATCTGTTCAATAAAATTATGCTCTAGTAACACACTTTATTTAGGTATAAAACGTGTAGATGAAGAAGGAATTTTAAGCGAGGTAGTCAAAGGCGCAACTGCGCAAAACGTGCACGCCCAAGACAAAAAACACAATAATAAAAAATATATAACATGCATAGAAGTTTAATAATTGACCCCATTCTAAAACTATAACAAGAAACCTATCAATAGAACTTCTTTTTAAATCAAAGTTCAAAAAGTAAAAAGAGATTTGATTTTTTTTCATCCCGCATTGCTTCATGTAAATGAAGTTCGCAAGGGCTAAAGGTGATGCTATAAAGGCGAGGCAGGTCAAAACACGGAATCATAAGCCTATGCTTTGACTGGATAAGAAACCAGAGCTGGTCTAGTTCAATTTTTTATTCTTTCAGGCCTGTTCAGGTGGTTCTGGCCGGTTCAGTCCATTCTTGGCGCCTGATGAAACCAAGTGCTCGTGTTGCCTCACGCCTGGACTGAGGCACTCAATTTACCTGCGCTTGATGCAGAAGATCGCCCTCGCCTTTCCTGAATGCCTAGCATAGTTGTCAAAGGCGCTAGGCGCATAGGCCTCGCCTGGGGCCTAGGTGCAAGGCGCAAAAAAAGCGAGGGCCTGAGAAAAAAAGCACACAAATAAATTTAAAAAAAATATATATTATGTAATTTATGTATTGAAAAATAATACTATTCTTCAAATAAAATAAAGAAAAGCTATTTTATAACATTTAATATCATCTAATTAGATCCAAAACTTCTAAACTAATCAAGATTCAAATGTAATTCCAGAACTTGAAATACAAAATGTTCAAGTACCAAAAGTTCAAATTCAAATACCTAAATGTTCAAATACCAAAACGTTCAAAACTTGAAAACCAAAAAGTTCAAAAAGTAGTAAATAGCAAAGGTTCAAATGATCATTGTTCTTCATGAGTCATCAAGAGCGTCATAAGGCGCTCGCCTTAAAATCAAAGTGCATTTACTGCGCCTCGCCTTAAAATTGCGCCTAGGCTCAGAAGGCGCTTTCTTTGATAGCTATGATGCCTAGCCGCCTAGGCACACTCCTGGATGTAACCAAGCGCTCGCGTTACCTGCGGGCCTGGACTGAGGCACTCGTTTTGCGTATGTTCAGGTGGTTCTGGACTGTTCTGTCTGGTTTGATACCTGGATGTAACCATGCGACCTGTTGCAGAAGATCATTTTGCGTATGTTGGGGTGTGTAGGCCTCACCTCCCCTGAGTGCCTATGCACACTCCTGGCTTGCTTTTGACTACATATGTTTTTAAGCCATGTTCTATTTTCATACATTTCTCTCATCTCCTCTGTCTGACTTCTCGGATTTTCCACTGTTCGTGAGCTTGTTCTGCATCACATGATTTGAAAACTGTTTTGAGAACAATATCCAAAACATTATCATTTACGAACATGCCTTAATTTTGCAGCTGCTTACTTTTATAATGGCGGTAAAATACATTCTTTACGGGAAGAGATTCATAATCGCAATCACAATAATGATTAGAGTTCTAGCCAAATTGGATATGTTCTATAGGAGATATGATTGATGGGACTTTCAATAGGAACTACAAAGAAAGCAAATGTTAAACGGAAAAAATAGCAATAAACTAAGATATAATCCTTTAAAGAGATTAGCCTACTCTACTCTCCTCAGTGGTGATTAACTTAAATTAATTCTAATCTTTCAAGATAAACTAATATATATTTATCCATAACTAAATACTGAATTTATCCTAGGTCTATCAGTATCAATAGTGTGAAATTATACTTTTGCATACATATACATGAATCATGATTAAAATTTAGGAAAATTCACATACTTTTTCTTTGTTAAGATGTTTTAAGAATGTCAACTTACAGATAATTTCTGGGAAAATACCTTAATAAACCAACATACTTTGTTATTTTGCTTACAAAAGTCCCTCAATCCATTTATTTCACATATCAAAGTCCCTTCACTTGCTAAATTCAAATGAATTTGTGAAATAATTGGTAATAGCCTGTTTATTGCTTATTTGGTGCTCATGTAAAATATAGTATGCCAACGTGAACAATCTACATGCAAAAGCCAGACATTTAGTATTCAAAGTATTGTATACATTCATTTCCTCTTCAATGTCATGTCCTAGATCACCCCCTTCACCCGAAGTCTCACCATCATCAAAGTCTACGTCATCATTAACAGTGTGATGTTGCGTATTCGCTTAACGAAGTTTATTAAAAAAAGGTTCATCAGCTGTACTGTTAAAAATAGTAACAAGATCCTCTTCAAGGTCCGTTGACCAGGAATCTGGCAGTTCCTCATTCTTAGTACTTGCTTCATAAGTAGTGTCTTTAAAATCATCCTCAGTACTTGATTTATAGGCAGTGTCTAAAATCATCCTCACCCTTGAAAAAACGTATAAAAAACACTGGCATGCATTGTTGAAACGAACCTCTCTAGTTTCTAAAAGTTCCCAATCTGAGGTTATATAAGAACAAGATTGTTGAAGTCATTTCACATCGAAACCAGCGATCTAAACCAACATCCAGATTAAAACGTACAGAAGCTGCTGTTGGGTTTAAACTAACATCCAATTTCAAGAATTCCACTGCTTGTGCATAAGTACTATTTGTTGTTTCCTTTGCTCTTTCACTCGCAATTAGGTTTTAATTAAATGTTAAATGCTTCTGTCAAAAAAGATAAAACGATAAGATGCTAAATAAATGTCCAACTTTGCTTAGGTTTTGTATTTTTAAAGAATATTATGTGTCACATAAATAAAGTAACCAGTTGCACCTGTTTCAAGTCTTAGTTTTTAAAAAAAGTTTGCAAGTATGTTCTAATTTAACAAGTGTAAGAAATGGGTTGAGGGACTCCTGTGAGCAAATTAAGAAAGTATGTTGGTTTTTATGGTATTTGCCCATATTTTCACTATGATAAAACGATATATACATATACGCAGGTTTTTTTTTTCATTTGTTGAATTTTGGTTTTACAATACACTAACTTGGTTATTTTTTTGTCCTAATCATATTTAAAGTAAATATGTGGATGCTGGTGAAGGGCGTGAAATGGGCCTAAAAAGACAACGGGTAATGGATCAGGGTTCATCATATTACAGTACACCACCAGCTTCAAACTTTATTTACAATCCGCCTGCCTACTCATATGTGAACCAGCCACCCTCTTTCCCGGTTGTTAGACTGCGAGGCCTACCGTTTGACTGTTCAGAAACCGACATTATCGAGTTTTTTCATGGTCTCGACATAGTAGACATCCTATTCGTCCACAAACATGGGAAGTTTGCTGGTGAAGCCTTTTGTGTACTCGGGTATGCTTTTCAAGTTGAATATGCGCTTCAAAAAAACCGACAAAATATCGGGAAACGTTACGTTGAAGTCTTTAGAAGCAATAGACAGGAATATTACAAGGGGATTTGTAATGTTGTTTCTGATTCACGCGTGGCCCGTTCGCGGTCCCCACGCCGTTCGCTCCCAAAGCGCGATCCCACAAAGGATGATGCACAACATACGGGTGTGATTCGTTTACGGGGTTTACCATTTACGGCCAATCGCGATGATATTGTGGATTTTTTCAAGGGTTTTGTTTTATTGGAAGATTCGATTTATTTTATGGTTAATTCAGAGGGAAAGGTGACTGGGGAGGCCTATGTGAAGTTTGAAAGTACAGAAGATTCTAAAGCAGCCATGATGGAGGATGGAACATGCATTGGAAATCGTTATATCGAGCTATTCCCCTCATCACTCGAGGAGTGGGAGGAAGCGGTTACAAAGGGCCGGTAAATTATACCTTTTCTAATAATTTGCTTTTATATACATCATGCTGTTTATTTATTATTAATTTTTGGATGGGTATGGTTTCCAAAACTGTTTATTTGCTGGTCATTGAGGGGTGTTTGAATTTGCATTTTGAAACAGGTTATCTGATTATTCCTGCAGTAATCAGTTTTTTAAATGTCCGGGTAACAAATTTTGCTTTTGATTATGTAGGGTTTAAATCACAGTCTTGGATAATCAAATTTATTGGTTACAACATACTGATTATCAAAGGGTAAAATAAAATTACCTAATTACCTCTTCTTTTAATCTAATTTGGATGACTTTTACTCCAATCTCAGATGTCATTTTTGGTCATCTCATATATTATTAATTTCTCAAATATTCTTATTTTTCCAAACACTACCATTATTACAACTTCAAACACGTCCAAAACTGTCCATTTGATTATTGATGATTGCGATTCTGATTATTCAATATCACATAACCACTTTTAAAACCCACATCCAAACATCCTATCCATTTTGCTAGCCTCATTTGACTTTTTATTATCCATTTGATGAACTTGTGATATTAATCATCTTTTTACTGGTAATGTAATGAGTTAATTTTTGGGTATCAGAGCAAATGTGCCAAAACCACCTGAAGAAGATACGACAGTGTTGCGCATGAGGGGATTACCATATTCAGCTGGAAAAGATGATGTACTCGACTTCTTTAAAGAATTCGCATTATCTGAAGACTCGATTCATATATCATATAACTCAGAAGGAAGATCAACAGGAGAAGCTTTTGTGGAATTTGCAAATCTGGACGACTCGAAAGCTGCATTAGCCAAAGATCGGATGACACTTGGAAGTCGTTACATTGAACTGTTTATGTCATCACCTGAGGAGATGAGGGATCCTGTTTTAAGGGGCCGTTGATTTGTTCGTCTTTTTTTATTAAAAAATATTTTATTCGACTTTTGTTGTACTGTGATGAATAGTATTTGAACTTTGAACTTATGTTATGGGTATTATGATGAGGAAAGATGGTTGTTATTTGAGTGACAAAATGGGATCATAGAGAAGTAAAATTGCATATTTGGGCAGCCTTTTTAAGCAAAAAAAGAACGCACATTTTCTGCAAATATTTTGCTGACATCCCAAAATGTAATTTCATTTTAAGTAAAAGTTTTGGTCCTGAACTCCAGATACAACTACTTTTGTAAAAAAAAATCGTACTCACTTTTCATTATTCGTTATAATCTTATAAGTATTAAAATTGTATAAAATTAACCTAGGTGAATATATATGAATTCTACTACTATTTAGCGATTATTTTAATTCTAAAATTAAGTTGAAGTAAGGTGATAGTGAAGAAAAGGTAAAACTTTCAAAAATTTTATTCAAGTCAAATTCAAAGAAGAAAAAATAATCACGAAATAATAACTAAAATTCATATATGTGATAATATGTTCTATTTAGGTTGTTTAATTTAAAAGTAAATTAATATTTATGATTTTTGTTTATAAGATAGGACACACCTAACGAAAGTTGAGTGAATCTAGAGATAAAAAAAAATAGTTGATTTTAACAAAATTATAAAAAACTTGGTTACTATTTTATGAATTTTTTATTTTGTTGGGATTGAGTGATGATAACAAGAGGCAAGAGGCATTTTTTTGTGAGGTTTGAGAAATGGGTCACGCTAGAGGGGCACAACAAAACCTGTTCCAGAACCGGACCCGAGGGTTCTACCCGGAACCGGTTCCTACCCGGTCGGAACCGAAACCGGTTTTGAAAAAAACCTGGTTTGCGCACCTCTATGTCACGCGTGAATGGGCTCTCGCTCATGAGGAAATTGCTGACTTCAAACCAGCCAATCACCTTTGAACACATGCATTTCATTTTTCTATTTATTAAAAGAAACCACTAACACTCACTAACCACACATCTTACTAACACTCATTAGTCATTAACCATACCTTTTATGTGAGTGAGGTGACGCCTATGTGATAACCACTTTTGGGTACCAATCACTAATCATACCCAATGCACTTAGTTGCAAGCTAAGATAGTCACTTCTATGTGTTTGAAGTTCTAACTATGTTGGACTTATGTTCTAGATTTTTATCCAATTTTAAATTGCTATCTCAGGTTGTCTTGAAATAAAGTCTTTTTTTTGTGAGGTTTGAGTAATACGTGACTTCAACATAACTAAAAATCAACCCATTTTTTAATCTTGAAATGTTACAAACTTTAAGAAGCTAAAGGTCCTATCTTAGGTCACATATTTCTATAAAAATAAATAAATAAATAAAAACTTAGTTGTCATCATCCATTTTCAAAACAAACCGCTTTTAAAAAAAATCATTTTATTTTTCTTATATACGAAAGTGGTTCGACTAACTATTCATTTAAAATCTATACTATATAATAAATAAATGTTTTTGCATGTCACGTGTCGCCTCCATATTCATTCTCACAATTTTTTCCCGTCTTTCTCTCCTATTTAATGCATTTTTATCTTTCAATAATAATATATATTTAAAGAAAAAAAAAACTAATTATACTAATAAAACACATTTATTTTAAATTATCTCTTATCATAAGAAATTTTAAAATTTGATTATATAACTTTTATTTTCAATCAAATACTAAATAAAAATCAAATTATATTAAAAAATAGTAATTAACGTATTTTCGAAACCCATTTATATATTAATTTTTACATATTTTGAATTTGTTATATATCCTTACTATATGCAATAATTTTTTTACACATGTAAAATATATAGATAAAAATTTTAAATTTTTATTTATTGATATATTTCACCTCTAGTTTTCACCCCGTGTGTAAACACGGGATCTAAACTAGTCCTAAAATAAACCAAAATGTGCAATAACACTAACTTTTGGTAGCTTTGAGAGAACTTTTGTTTTTTTTAAATAAGTTTTCATTAAAATTTATTCGGATAACAGAGCTGTAGTATTTAAAAATAACAAATAAATAATTACTCAGATTACCTTTAAAAACAAGCATGGAGCTTTTAAAAACAAAATTACGAATCTAATAAGAAATTATGTTTATTTCTTCTTATTTTAGATGGTTAATCTTGATTTCGACTCAATCATATCTTAGTAATTTGATTGGTTTAATTATATTTTCTGATTGCAAGTTATATACATATATATTTTTATTTAAATTAATAGATGCCAAGGTTTATGATTCTTCATTCGGGTTCTTGTTCTCTCATTTGAAATAAAGGTACGACCTGGAATTTTGGCTTTGACATTTGTCATTAATCATCATCGATTAAGAAGGAAAATGTTCTCTCGAAGACCCTCCCTAGAGAGGTGGCAGCAGCAGGTGAAGGGCCACCGAAGGAAAGAAAGATATGCAGATCCGGTTCAGAGGAAGAGCAATCAGGGAGAAGCCAAGGTCACAAAATTCTTCGTCTCAAACCTTCCTGAGGGCTGCAGACCTTGGGACCTGTCCCAGGTTCTGGAAGGGTTTGGGAATCTCTCCGGTGTCTATATCGCTAGAAAGAAAGACAAAGAAGGGAATTCTTTTGGTTTCGCTAGCTTCAAGGAAGTGAAGGATTGGAAGGAGCTAGAAAATCTCTTCAAGGTGTACGGTTGGGGAGGAACAAGCTAAAGATCAATATTGCAAGGTTTTCGGCTGAAAACTCAGCAGTGGAGGGGCACGCTAGATCGAAAAACTCAGCTATTACAAGTCTTTAGTGAGTTGTGACACTTACATCCGTCTTTAGTGAGTTGTGACACTTACATCTTTGTCGGTAGTATGGTTATGTCTTTTCTTGTATTTCATTTCTTCTTGTTCTACTTAAATCCCTAAAACTAATTTGCAATGCTCCTAAGACTTCCAAATCTACTCAATTACCTATTTATCCTTCTTTAATTATCTCGTAGTACTTCACCTTTTTCATATCATACATTGTGACAATTAGGGACCCTCACCTCCCGCTTCTTGTTTGGGTTACCGCTAATCATTACATTAATTGAAGATTTTGGTACCTCTAACCCATCGTTCCAAAGCCCTTTGACTCATTTCGCCATTTAAACCTTTTCTTGAAAATTTATTTTCTTGCACCATTAAACCCTTACATTGTGATGGTGCTCTTGAACTCACTTTTAAGTGGGCCAATTTATGTCTGATTTTAGAATTACATACCGTAAATAATGTCCCTACAACCCCCCAACAAAATGGGGGTGGTTGAGCAGAAAAACCGTTATGTGTCAGAGATTGCTCGAGCTCTACTTTTCAATACACATCTACCTCATAAAATTTGATGCTTATGCTACAACTCTTTTTCTCGTCAACTATTTACCTTATTAGACTCCTCTTCTTATAAGATTCTTTTTCGATCTCGAAATCACCACACACTTTTATGCAACTTTGGGTTTCTTTGTTATCCTCGTTGGGGATATCCGACCAGATAAACTTCCACCAAAATCAGTTACTTGTATATTTCTCGTATATGCCCCTAGTCATCTAGGATATCTATGTTACGATTCTCACACTCTTGTACCTATATTGTCACACCCTAAAACCTGGACGAGTGACTTATCGGTTTACTCATCAAACCATAACCAAAATTGTTAATCTCACTACGGAAATCTAAACCAAACAAAACAAAACTAAGTACCGAACATTCAACTTAACCAAACGTAAAATAAATTTTATATGTTCAACCAACTATCTATACCAAGTTTCACTATTTTCAATAGCCGAACGGACATGTTCGATTTGAACTAATAAGTTATGAAGGTTTGATGCTCTTTGGTCCAAGTTACACTTTATTGTGAACGTCAAGTTTGAGGAAGCATATTAGAGTACTTATATTAGTTTTTTAGCGGTGAACACACACTCTACTCTACATCTACTTTACTCTTAAAATCACTACACCTGCACTATAAAAGATTTGAACCCACAATCATTTAATTAAAAAATACACTACTTTACCACCAGAACGTCATCTAAGACACTATTATATTAGTTGGTTTAGTTGGTTTACATTTCGGTCATCAGTTATATATTCAAATTGCATTTAGTTGTAGACACCTCTATAGAGCCATAGAGGAGTCATCTCTCATTTACATATATCTAAAATTACGGTGTACATTGAATTTCTCTCTTTAAAAGCATACACTAATTTAACAAGCATAAATATTTTTCACATATTTGTACACTTTAACACATGTAAAACTATAAATAAAGTGTTTCTACAACCACTAGCTTAGGCTAGTGTCAAAGGTGTATACCCAAAAGTACTTCACTAATATGTATAGGTCTTGATTTCAAGTCTCCACTGTGACAAAAAAATAGGTCCATGTTAGGTCAGTGGTTTTTTTCTCACCTATGATTGATTTCCTCTTGATGATGGTGAAGCTAGATGATTGGGTGAGTCAGTGGCACGTCAGTGATTCAAATTGCCGTTAAAAAAAAGTGTTTCTACCCGTTTGAAGAAACGTGTCATAAAAAGGTAATTTTATTTTATATTTACATCTTTAATGCAGGAAAATTATAGATTTTGTGTTTCACTTTCATTTTTTTTTCACTATTAGATCTCCGTATGTATTATAATGATTTCTTCAAACTTACACATGCGAAGGAGATTTATGTCTCTTCATGTTTATAAATGTATATATATTTTTCAACTTATTCATATCCTTAACCATGTAAAAGATATTCATATTTTAATTACACATATATAAACTGTACGCAAATAATTGATAAACATGTACTATCTTTGCATTTGTTAGGGTAGTATTGTATATAAATTAATGATGGATTCAATTGAAAGTTGCAGTGTGATTATGTTTTCACGAAAAAGCGACAATATTGTTGATTTGTGAAAGGAGGATTAATATTAAGAGACAAAACAATGTTGTTTATTTGGTGAAAAACTTTATTAGTGGAAAGTAAGATGTGGTCTTGTTCTTGCGCATTACCTGGTCGATATGGCGTTTGGTTAATTAGTTGTTGTCGTGTCATTTGTCTTAAGTAATTGAACGCCATTAACGTTAATTTCCATCTAATCATGAAGTTCAAGTACCAAAGATAATTCTTCACTAATTCATCATTTTCGGTTCTTTTAAACTTTGACTTCCATTTCACGTGTGTATGATTTTTAATATTTTATTTGTTTATAGAACTAGATATTTGATTTAATATACTTATTACTAAATAAGGTCAAAAACCATAAAGAGCTTTTAGGTTATAGCTCAAAATGAACTTCTAGATCAAAACCTTGATTATCATCTTGGTTAGAGTTTAAGAAATCTCAATGAAATATCTTTGAAGGGTATTCACTAGGTCAATATAAAGAATCTATTCCAATATTATGATTGTTACCGCATTTTAGGCACGTGACAAACCATCAATGGCTTTGTTAATTATGTGTTTGATCAAATGGTTGAGATCATACATATTAAAATGTCAAGATTAAATAGGATGTCACTATCTTCAAAACGAATGAATACACTATAAATGTACATCTAGGATCCCTATGTCTCTCTCCTTGATTTGTGGTGTACACGCGTATAAGGAGGGGCTTTACACGTTAAAAGCATCATTAAAGTGTACATGAGGCTTTGCATCTTGTACTGTACTATTCACTGTCATGCTCTTTAAATAGTATATAATATATGGTGTCAATGTATGTTTTTAAATTTTTAACTTTTACTCTTGTTTACTCTTACTTGGGTGCTCGTTAAAGTAAATGTAAAAATATTTTTATTTGGAGATTGGCGAGAGATAGAATTCCGAATCTTCACGCTTTGTACTGTAGGAACGTCGTCACCCAATCCACTACTTGTTCTCTTTGTGGTGAAGACATTGAGACTTCTTAGCATATTTTCCTCTCTTGCTTGATTGCAAATCAGATTTGGTATGCGATCAGTTGACACATATGTGTTTCTTCCATTTTTGCTTTGTCCACAAAGGATCTCTTGGAAGTTCATAAGTTCAATACTGGAAGCCTGATGACAGAAAGTTGGTGCAAGCGGCTATTTTTTCTCTTGTTAGCGCTTTTAGAGATTAAGAAATGATAAAAGGATTCACTAACAAGACTGCTTCAATTGACAATTCTCCTTTGGGAAATCAAGACTTGTTCATCTTGTTGGTGAGTTTAGTTCCTATGTAATCATCTCTAGGGCATTTTTCACATCATTCACACTGTGACATTAGCGTCACATTATGTTTCACATTTGAATAAAAAATTAAAAAAAATTCATTATAGTCCTTCCACACTCGTGAACATATTAGATTTTCTGCTATTGAGTCTACGAGTCCATTAGATTTATTAGGGTTCTTTGTAATGTCTATAAATTGTAAGATAATATATTCAGTAAAGCAATTCAGTCTTTCATAATCTTACAACAAGTTGTCATAGATCGCAATCCACGAATAAAAACAATAGCAATGAAGTTATTTGTCCGGTAGGTTTTTTTGTCATTTGGCAGAAACTAGCATATGGTTGTAAACATCGACTTCTTTCACCTCTTTAAAGTCTTATGTTAGCAATGTGTTATAAAAAAATTAATAGAGAATAAAATTGTTATTCATCTTCCTAAAACAGTAAATTTATAGTTAAAAAGTCATGAGTATCTTTCGAAAAAACATAATATATTAATATAATTAAAGCATCTCTATGTTCCATAATTATCCACAACAAAATGTGTAACTTTTTATAGAAAAAATAAATGTTGCGCCTTTTTTAATAATGATGAATAATGTGAAAGTCTAGTAACATACTCCCTAATGCAAGAAGTCAAGAAGTATAACATCATTGTCTCAAGGTTTTCAATAAGAGTGAAATTTTGGTACTCAAGAAAAAGAGACAAAAGAAGAAAAGTATTTGGCACAACCTAGCGGTTCTATTGTCTTTTCTAGCTATTGAATCATCCTGATAAATAGTGTCATAGCGTTTGGATGATGGAGAAAAGTTTTTAGATCCAAAGGTCTAAATTTTATGGGCTAGTTAGAGTTAAATTTTTTTACCGGCATAGAATAAAATAAAAAAAACTACTCCAAATAGCAAGGTGTTAGAGGGAGGAAAAACTCAGTTACAAAGCTAAAACCGGGTTTTGTAACCAAACAACCCAGCTAATATCCATCTTACGGTTTCTATTCACATACCACAAAAACAAATAATTAACTATATAATCAAAAATCTTCTCCCACGTCTTCATGTTGCTCTCATGCACCGAATCATTCCGAAATCGCCATATAACCCACCATGTCAAAAACATTATAGCTTCAACCATATTTTTTTCTTTCTTTAGCATACCATCGAATCCATCCAAGTAACCAGAGACGTCGGATTCGTAGCAGCCAATAAGTCTAGGTCCAACCAAGATCCAACTACTTTCCAAACTTTTTTTTTTGCCACATCACAAACCCCAAACACATGATTCATTGATTCAACCTCTTTTATACAATTAGGACAAAGCAATGAAGGAATATCAATACATTTTCGACATCTCATCTTTAGCTTGATTTTACATATCTTGATATATTTTTTTATGTGTAATATGATTATTTTATGTCTCTAATTTTTCTTCTAGAACATGTATTGCTTTTTTATAGTCAGATTTAAGGAGGCTCTAGGTTTTTATTATATTTTATGTGTTTATATAAATAAAATAATCTAGCATGAAGAAAAAGAACATTTACTATGTTACTTACATCAAACATGATAAATTCCATTGGATGAGTAGTTGACAAAGAAAACAAATTAATGATGAGTTATATATCTATTACAAATTCGTTAACTATAGAAAATCAAACCTTCAATGATGGTTCTAGTTAGCCATTACCTTTCATTAAACATATATGTATCATCCATATAGAATTCTAACAAGTTGCCATTTACTCTATTTGTGGTTATTTTGACTATTTTACCCAAGTTTATTTTTTAAGCCAACTCTAGTTGAATATAGTAGCATGAACTCATTTAAGGTGTTTTCTAAAACTAGTTTTGACCCAACCCCGTTGTATATAAGAAGGGACATACCCGAGGTTCCCCTCCCTCGATAGCTCTTAGAGTTTTGGCTCTCGTGGTTGTATTAAATCAAGGACCAGACGGCTTGTCCGAGTCTCTATCATCGCTTATGTGTAGTTTAATATACACATAATATTTGCGGGTTTTTTTGACAATTTTGCTCAAGTTGATTTTTGATATAACCAAACTAACAAATTAACAAGGAGCGAGATCATGACAAGTAATAAACTGTATGGCTATTTAAATACTATATTAAATAATTATAATATATAGAAATATACATTTGGCATATTGTTGTCATTTTGATTGATGCAATAACAACAATAAATAATCATTATGTTGTAGATAGTATTTTGTTGAAAGGATACGTTAGGATTCATGACATGTGTAGGACCTGTTTGAAAGGTGTTACTTCGGTGCGTTCGAAATTTTAAACGCATTCGGATGAAATTGTGGGTTAGAGAGAAAATTTGTGTTTATGGGTAGTGTGATGTGATAGCTAACCTGACGCGTTTATGGATGTTTAAGTGGTTTAGCGTTTGAGATGCTCTAAAAGCTTTGTTTATAAAAGCTTGTTTTATATTAATATATAAACGGATTCCGGCTTACTAAATCCGGAATAAAGAAATAACACCGGAAGAAGAGGGTTTTTAAGCCACTCGACCAAACCAAAGTTCATTTTCCTATTCCTATTTGCATACCATAAGAACGAGTAATCAACAATGAGATCAAAAAGTTCCCGCTCCATATTGTATTAGGCTGGAAAATGGTTTTGTTCCTAAATATCCAAATGACCCACCAAGTCGTAAAACATATAGCCTGAGTCAAAGCTTTCTTCTTAGGAAGTAATCGAGAGCAGTCCAATACATCCATCAATATCCTTAGACGAACATCCACATGGAAGTCGATCTCCATCCAAGCAGCAATCAGTGTCCAAGTCTTGGAAGCAACCGAGCAATCACCAAGAACATGCTCCAGAGTTTCAACCTTATTCAAACAAATGGGCAATAAGATCAAAGGAATGTCTAGGCCTTTAAGACTGAGATCATATCTAGTAGGAAGACGATCCAAAAGCACCCGCCACACCAAGAGATTAAATTTCTTTGAAATGCACTTATTCCATCTAGTCACTCGATCACCAATAGGAAGAGTAGCTCGATCAATAACCAAACGCACACCTTTAACCAAGAAGACCGATTCCGAATGAAGGTTCCAAGAATATGAATATACCTCATCAGAAAACGAAATACCTCGAAGCTAAACCAACAAATCTGCGAATTGGGAAGATTCAATGCCGCCCCTAAGCTCTCGCCGCCAATCCCAAAACCAACCAATTGAATTCCTCATGTCCAAAATAAAACAATTTTTATCTTCACTATTTATAAACTTACAAATTTTAAAATCAATAAAAAAATAGTATGTTAATATTAATATCAACAAAATATAATGAAAAAGCTAATGATAAAAGAGAAGACTCATGTTTGATTGTCTTGAAAATATTCATAAACAAGAACATTTTTCATGTCTGTCATGTCATTGTAAATTGTTCATAAAAAGAACATTTTTTATGTCATGCCATCCAAACTTTTAATGCGTTATAAGATCTAAACTAGAAAAAAATCGTGTTGTTTAATTTAGATCCTTTTATAAACCAAAATGTTCTAAATTTGTTTTAACAATTCCATTTTATTGATTTTTTATTCATTATTATTAACTCAAATAATCAATCTACTCTTTTATATTTACACGTCTACTTATTATCTTGATCAAAATCAAAGTAAACGTGTCTTAAAGACGTTTATTATTTTATGAGAAAGTTAATCATTTTTCAAACATCTTTGTCCTATTTGCATTTTTTAATATAGAAAAGGTTAAATTCAAAACTTTTACCATTGTCTATGTGTAAACAAATGATTGATAACTTTTTTTTATTAACAAATATAACATGATGAAAATTAGTGGCCATTTTGTCTATTCTACTCTTAATTATTAAAAAAAAGCAATCAATTGTAAATGTGTGATTATTGATGATGCGTCACCGGTTACAAGAATGAGACTCATATATAGTCAATAACAAAGTATGTTCTAAAGTATCACATAATTAACCAATCTCCTTAACAATATTGTATCGTGCATCAATTGGTTGTCCATTTTAACCCGTTATTTATTATGTTGTTTTTCAACTTAAGCCAAAATATAAAAATTATTTACCCAAACCAACTCATTTCGCATAGTTAGGTCAAAATTGACGAGTCTAATCATGTCAGTTTTCAAAAATAATAGTAGGAAGTTTAGATGAAAATTGTATACTAAAGAAACAAAGAATTAAAGTCGAATATTGGCACCATGGTTTTATAGATAGAAACACTATTATTGTGACAAAAACGAATATGCATAGAATGCATGTTAATAAAAAATATTATTTAAGCTTTAATTTTTAAAGAAAATATAATTAAATTTTTTTTATAGTTTAATATATATGTTTCTTAAAGATGTACTTAGATAGATTCTTAGAAAAACAAGAAAGTAAATCATTTTTAGAAAAACAAGAAAAATAAAAATATTCAGAAGCCGAACAAGGCCCAAGTTAAAGCAAATGAGACTTGAGCTGGGCCGTGGGCCTACTGCTTCCAATTGAAGATACATAAGACCAATGATGTCATGTTGCCTTCAATTCCTCCCTCACTCTCGCTGGTGTTCAAGTGTTTCAACCTCATTCTACTATTTAGAGGTGTACAAACCGGGTTTGTTAAACTGGTTCAGGTTACGAACCGAGTCAGTTTGATGAAAGAAGGTTAGAACCGGGCTGAGAGTCAAACTCATTCGTGCCAAAACTAGACTTATGAATAGGACTCAACCTGACCGGGTTGGGTCAAACGGGTTCGGGTTGGACCGATCTTTATAAAAAACTTTTTTATATTTCTTTCAATTTAATGAATGGGGCGGTGTCGACGACCAACTCTCACAAACATCGGAAGGATGGTAAGGGGGAAACCCTAATCTTAGCCTCTGGTGTTTAAAGTGGTGGAAGAAAAGTAGAAGATTTTTAAGGGAAGAAGGTGTAGACAAGAGTATAAAGTACAACCCATTGTACATTATGCATTAAAACCTATATAATTACTATT
This sequence comes from Smallanthus sonchifolius, assembly GCA_023525975.1. Taxonomy (NCBI): domain Eukaryota; kingdom Viridiplantae; phylum Streptophyta; class Magnoliopsida; order Asterales; family Asteraceae; genus Smallanthus; species Smallanthus sonchifolius. The sequence continues at coordinate 57,997,874 of CM042044.1, read as the reverse complement.
TCTTTTCATGCTCTTAAAATAGATATATAATTATTAAAATAATAATAAAACAAAAGAAACTTCAATACCAGTTCAACACCGATTAGTTATAGCTATGTAAATAAAGTTTTTAATTATGTTTTTCATTGAGTTTGTTATATATATATATATATATATATATATATATATATATATATATATATATATATATATAGGGTGAAGTTTATAAGAAAACTAACATTTAGGGAGATAATTAGAGAACTCATCTTTAAAGATAAAAAAAGTAATAGAAAAATCATAACTCAAAATATAAATCAAAAACTAAAAAAGTGGTTCGGAGACCTTGTATCCCACGTCGTCCTCGTTCAAAGAAAAAAAACACTCGTAAAAATAGTCGGTTTAGCTTTAGGGTTTAGTTTAGCTTTTAGGTTAGGTTTTTGAATGAGGGGTGGGTGGGGGTTTTAGGTTTTTGGGGGGTGGGTGGGGTGGGGTTAGGTTTTTGGGTGGGGGTAGGGTGAGGGGTTTAGGCTGTTGGGGGTGGTTTACGTTTTTAGGGTGGTACTACACATATGCAGTATTACGTTTAGAGTTAGGTTTTTGAGGGTAAAGGGTGGGTGCGGTGGGTTTAGGTTTTTGGGTGGGGGTGGGTGGGGGGTTTAGGTTTTTGGGTGGGTGTGGGTGTGGTGGGTTCAGGTTTTTGGGTGGGGGGTGGGGGTGTGGTGGGTTTAGGTTTTTGGGTGGGGGTGGGTGTGTTGGGTTTAGGTTTTTGGGGTTGTGTTAGGTTTTTGGGGTGATACTATACATATGCAATATTGAAAATAATAAGAAAAAAAACGACGAGTTAATTCTTATTTTTTATAACGTTATTTATACTCAAATGAAAGATAAAGAAATTCTTGATTTAATGGTGCAATGTTTTTAAAAAAAAAATAATGTATGTAAAAGATAGAAATGTTTAAAGATTTATATATTTTAAGTTCCAATTTTACCCTTCCTCTTTAAAATTTCACCCCTTCTTTTCTTAGTGGTTATCTAGTTCTCTCATTAAAGTGAGTTCTTTCATGAACTCAACCCTATATATATATATATATATATATATATATATATATATATATATATATATATATATATATATATAGGGGAGGGATCAAGAGAAAACTACAAAGTTAGGCAAAAACCGAGAAAACCACATCATTTCAGGTAATTTTTTTATTTACGTATACGTATCCAAAATCAATTTTTTTGATTTACGTATACGTAACCGCAATTTTTTTTGTTTTATGTTTACGTAAAACTATGTGTAAAAATGTTTTTTGGTAAAAATGTTTAATATTACATTGATACTCTTATAAATAAATAAAATAAAATAAAACAAAAAATAAATATTATTATATGATTGAGTAAAATTGGTTTTTTAGTGGTTTTCTCGGTTTTCGTTTAACTTGTGGTTTTTTCTGGAACCCTCCTCTCTCTCTCTCTCTCTCTATATATATATATATATATATATATATATATATGACTTTGTTCAAATCAAAACCCACTTGTAGTGTGAAAACCTTAAAACTCTCATCCAATGGCTAATCTTAACTCAAACATACAAGATGTTGCCAAGTGTCTCTAAATTTGTTTTATATGAAAAAGGGCAAAAGTGTCATTTTACCCACACAGAAATCAGGTTTAACAAGAAGGTGACATGTGTCACCTCCCTTATCCACCCCATTTTATCTTTTTTTTTATAAAAAGATTTCTCCCATGTTTTCAAAATTTATAACTTTTTTATACTATGCTTTTTTATATAAAAATTATATCATTAAATCGATCACATTTTTATCTTTAATCTGGTTATAATATCAAAAAAAAATCACGAACGCCAGTATTTACATCAATGTAACGAAACATGTTCTATATAACAGGTCGTTACATCAATGTAATACTATAGTTACATTGATTTAATACTATCGTTACATTAGTATTAAACCATTATTTAAGACGTCCGTAATTATATTGGTATAGCTACCAATTACATTAGTGTAACGCATATCTATACGTAAGATACGAAAAATTGATAAATAGGCATCTCTTTACTTAAGATACCAATTACAAAAGTAAGATAACTCATTACAAACAAATCAGCTCAAAATTAAATCGTGAAAAACATATCTATACGTAAGATACCAATTACATAAGTTTATATAACTTATTACAAACAAATCAGCTCAAAATTAAATCGCGAAAAACAGATAACTCAACGCATAATTATCTACAGATAACAAATTGATAATAAAAAATAAAAAAATCCAATTCCATCACAAAACAGATTTCTAGAACTTCAATTTCATCTTTCGTGCACCAATAACCTAAAATAAATTAGTCGGAAGCCATGGCGTTTATGTATTACTTAAGAACTCACATTTTTCTCAAAGTTTGCTTACAGTGAAAACTAGACAGCTACGAACAGATTTCAAATTCTTACACTTATTCATAAACATTTCAATTTCAACTTCGATTTAGTCAATTAGTAATAGAAATGACCATTACAACACCAGAAAACACCGTAGTGAGGGAGAATCGGTAATATACATGCGAATCAACACAAAATACGGCAGCCATCGTTGAATTCCTCTTCCATATCCTTGATTCTTTGTTTGTTTATGAGTTTCGGCGCCCAAATCAACACAAAATCATATATATATATATATATATATATATATATATATATATATATATATATGGGCATGTTCTTTTAAGAACCAACCATATGTTGAGAACCGAAAGAACCGCACAAAACGTGTACATATCGCTTTAGTGAAAAAAGTAAAATTCAACAACAATGTTTTATTTATCTCTTCCCACTCTTAGTTTGAGTTTATCTCCTCTCTCCTAAATTTTTTTAAGAAAAGTATAAAAATATGCATATATGCATTCATTTGTGCATATAGTGTGAGTGCATATATGCATTTAAAAAAACAACTATAAATTCGAGGTCTTTTAAAACCAAACCTTAAACATATTGAAATGTACATGAATTCTAGTCAATTTATAGTATAAATAGAGCAAGAGTTAATGCGGTTCTCACGGTTCTTAACATATTGTTGGTTCTCAAAAGAACATACCCCTATATATATATATATATATATATATGGGAATGATCAAGAGAAAATCACAAAGTTAGGCGAAAAACAAGAAAACCACTAAACGATGTGTAATACTATGGACTACGTATACGTAACCACAACTTTTTGTGTTTTCTGTTTACGTATACGTAACACTATAGGTTACGTATACGTAAGCCAATATTTAAATGATTTTTTTGGTAAAAATGTGTAAAATTACATTGATAATCTTATAAATAAGTAAAAATAAAATAAAACAAAAAATAAATTTTATCATATGATTGGTTAAAATTGATTTTTTTAGTGGTTTTTTCGATTTTCGCCTAACTATGTGGTTTTTATTGGAACCCTCCCCTATATATATATATATATAGATAGATAGATAGACATACAGACAGACAGACAGATAGATAGAGAGAGAGAAGGGGGGCTAGCCTAGGAGCAACTAATAACGTTACTGTTTTATGACATTAAGATCATGGGTTCAAGCCGTGGTAAACAACTTTCTGCACAAAGTGTAGGGTAAGGTTGTGTGCATCAGAACGCGAAGCGATCCAGCCTCTTCCCGAACCTTGCCCAAATATGAGACCTAAGTCAAGCACAGGCTACGCTCTTAATCATGCCCTGGATAACTTTTATGAATTTCTTATCTAGGACAATAACGTAACAGCAAACTTTGAGTTTGTAAGACCAAAATCATGCCCTGAATAACTTAAACAAAAGTTCTTAATTTCATCATTTGATGCCTTGTGAAGCAGCCATCGTCTACAAAAACAGAAAACAAATTACCATTCAAGAAAGTTACCTTCAACAATTGATGATTGGATATTTAGATTTCTTTAGTATTAATAAAACGTTTGAGGCGGTACTTATAATCCAGAGCATAAGTTTTTACACTCTTTAAGCAACATGTTCTCATTACATCTCTAGAAGTATGCCAACTTTAAGCATCGGGTTTTCATTGTATCTCTAAATGTATGACAACTTTAAGCAATAAGTTTTCATCTTCCTCAACTCAATACCCTTTCCAAAAAAGAAAAAAAAAACCCTAAAAAATCAAGAAGGAAATTGAAGGGGAAACTATATAAATTAACCCTCATTCAGTTTTTTTTAGAAAAATTAAATATTACAAATAATTATAGAAAAATCAAATTAAATGTTAAATGAATTATTAAAAAAATACTTTGTATTATCGTCAGATTTTATTTTTCTTGGTTATGTTTTTTGATTGATCGTTTGAACCTTCTTTTCACCAACGCATTCTTAGAGAAAGAGCCATAAAATTTAACAACCAACTTATTCTGATGTTTTTTATTGATTCTTGTAATCTTCTTTTCATCCGCACATACTTAGGGAAAGAGCACGAAATTTCTTAATCAATGTATTCTTAGAAAAAAGAGTCATAAAATTTTTTAATCAACTTATTATGCAAGTAATAAAGTTTACATGTGATACGTTACATAATATGTTAATTATGTTGTATTTTTTGTGTATAAATAACTTCAATCCTGTATTTGAAATACACACGTGACATGCCCCTTACTATTGTCATGTGTGTTGATTTCATGAGCATTATTAATTTATTAGTAGGAACAAAACGTAAAAGATCTTTTTGTTAAAGGACTGACTTTGACAAATTTAAAAGTTAAGGGACCCAAATTACAAGATGAAAATGTTTAGGTCCCTTTTTATATTTCGAGCCGTTTATCGATATAGCCATTTTCTGCTTCGTCTTCTCAGGCCGTAAACCCTAATTTGCAAAAGAGGATTTTTGCTGGGCGATAAAATGTTCTTCAGAGGGTAAGGCTTCCGTTCTTATTTATTATCTTCCAAGGCCTTTCTAGTTTTGTTTTCCATATCAGCGTATGCGTTTGCGTATGCAAAAGTTCCGATTGCTTATGATTTGACTTCAAAACCTAGGGTTTGATCTTTCACTCGTCTGTTGTTTCATTACTGATTATCTTACATAGTGATGCGTACAGTAATTTGTCGTTTCATTGTTTATATGCTTTTCCTAAGCTCGATCTGGATTAACCTAGTAATTTGTTGTTAATTGTTATACCTGTTGCGTATCAAATGTGAAATTGATAGGGATTTTGTATTTTGTAGCATGTTGACAGAGAAGAGTGCTTTAAACCATATATGATTAAGTACTAGAGAACTATTATGTATGAACTGTATTGTGCGTAATTTGTTGTGAATTCGATGAGCTAATATAAGGTTGGAGACAAGAAAAATAATCTAGTAGGTGAGTGAATATTGAGGAAGTCATACACCTTTTAAGTTATGAGCCTTGTGTAAATAATGAAATGTTGAAATTGGAATGGTGTTGGAATTGTAATGAATGAAAGGTAATAACGATTGTGCGATTTAGGTGAGATTAGTTTGTTCTGAGATGATGGAAAGAGAGATGGTTATGAGTTTAATTGGCACAAAATCCTTTTATGCCTGGCCAGTGGTAGGTGTTCTCAAATTTTTAGAGGAGGTAGATGTATAGATTTTTAGCTCCCAAATGTGCTATACAACCCAAGCGTAGTTAATTCTCCAAAAATCATCAGATGAAACTATCTGTTCAATAAAATTATGCTTTAGTAACACACTTTATTTAGGTATAAAACGTGTAGATGAAGAAGGAATTTTAAGCGAGGTAGTCAAAGGCGCAACTGCGCAAAACGTGCACGCCCAAGACAAAAAACACAATAATAAAAAATATATAACATGCATAGAAGTTTAATAATTGACCCCATTCTAAACTATAACAAGAAACCTATCAATAGAACTTCTTTTTAAATCAAAGTTCAAAAAGTAAAAGAGATTTGGTTTTTTTTCATCCCGCATTGCTTCATGTAAATGAAGTTCGCAACGGCTAAAGGTGATGCTATAAAGGCGAGGCAGGTCAAAACACGAAATCATAAGCCTATGCTTTGACTGGATAAGAAACCAGAGCTGGTCTAGTTCAATTTTTTATTCTTTCAGGCCTGTTCAGGTGGTTCTGGCCGGTTCTGTCCATTCTTGGCGCCTGATGGAACCAAGTGCTCGCGTTGCCTCACGCCTGGACTGAGGCACCCATTTTACCTGCGCTTGATGCAGAAGATCGCCCTCGCCTTTCCTGAATGCCTAGCATAGTTGTCAAAGGCGCTAGGCGCATAGGCCTCGCCTGGGGCCTAGGTGCAAGGCGCAAAAAAGCGAGGGCCTGAGAAAAAAAAGCACACAAATAAATTTAAAAAAATATATATATTATGTAATTTATGTATTGAAAAATAATACTATTCTTCAAATAAAATAAAGAAAAGCTATTTTATAACATTTAATATCATCTAATTAGATCCAAAACTTCTAAAATAATCAAGATTCAAATGTAATTCCAGAACTTGAATAGAAAAATGTTCAAAGTAAAGTACCAAAAGTTCAAATTCAAATACCTAAATGTTCAAATGCCAAAACGTTCAAAACTTGAAAACCAAAAAGTAGTAAATAGCAAAGGTTCAAATGATCATTGTTCTTCATGAGTCATCAAGAGCGTCATAAGGCGCTCGCCTTAAAATCAAAGTGCATTTACTGCGCCTCGCCTTAAAATTGCGCCTAGGCGCATAAGGCGCTTTCTTTGATATCTATGATGCCTAGCCGCCTAGGCACACTCCTGGATGTAACCAAGCGCTCGCGTTACCTGCGGGCCTGGACTGAGGCACTCGTTTTGCGTATGTTCAGGTGGTTCTGGACTGTTCTGTCTGGTTTGATACCTGGATGTAACCATGCGACCTGTTGGAGAAGATCATTTTGCGTATGTTGGGGTGTGTAGGCCTCACCTCCCCTGAGTGCCTATGCACACTCCTGGCTTGCTTTTGACTACATATGTTTTTAAGCCATGTTCTATTTTCATACATTTCTCTCATCTCTGTCTGACTTCTCGGATTTTCCCATATTCACTGTTCGTGAGCTTGTTCTGCATCACATGATTTGAAAACTGTTTTGAGAACAATATCCAAAACATTATCGTTTACGAACATGCCTTAATTTTGCAGCTGCTTACTTTTATAATGGCGGTAAAATACATTCTTTACGGGAAGAGATTCATAATCGCAATCACAATAATGATTAGAGTTCTAGCCAAATTGGATATGTTCTATAGGAGATATGATTGATGGGACTTTCAATAGGAACTACAAAGAAAGCAAATGTTAAACGGAAAAAATAGCAATAAACTAAGATATAATCCTTTAAAGAGATTAGCCTACTCAACTCTCCTCAGTGGTGGTTAACTTAAATTAATTCTAATCTTTCAAGATAAACTAATATATATTTATCCATAACTAAATACTGAATTTATCCTAGGTCTATCAGTATCAATAGTGTGAAATTATACTTTTGCATACATATACATGAATGAATCATGATTAAAATTTAGGAAAATTCACATACTTTTTCTTTGTTAAGATGTTTTAAGTGATAATCGTCTGATTTCCTTTCCCTCAAAACAGATATAATGTACAGCATAAATAGCGATAGCCTCTAACTGACCTAGAGCTAAAATAGGAAACAAGAATAATACAAAATTTTGACTAGGCTAATTTACAGGATTTATAATAAACTACATAAATGCGAGATTGACTAATACGCCCCCGCAGTCCGAGCATGGGGATGAATGCGAAGACTGGACTTGAATCTCTGAAATAGAACTCTAGGAAGACTCTTTGTGAAGATATCTGCGTACTGATAATCAGCAGGAATGTGTAGTACCCTGATAGCGCCCATGCGAACCTTGTCCCGCACAAAATGAATATCAATTTCAACGTGCTTGGTGCGTTGGTGTTGGACAGGGTTACCGGAGAGATAAACAACCGATACATTGTCACAAAAGATATTACTTGCATCGCGGATAGGAACTGAAAGCTCAAGCAGTAAATTTCTCAGCCAGGTGACCTCGGTGGTGTTTGCAACACCACGATACTCGACTTCTGCGCTAGAACGGGAGACCGTGTGCCGTCGCTTAGAAGACCAAGAGAGAAGATTATCTCCCATAAATACACAATAACCAGATGTTGAGCGTCTCGAATCGGGACAACCCCCCAGTCGGCATCTGAATATGCAGTAAGTTTAGTGGACTTGGAGGGAGTGATCAAAAGGCCATGAGAGACCGTACCTTTTAAGTACCTCAGAATTCGTTTCAGAAACTGAAAATGAGGTTCACGGGGAGCATGCATGAAAAGTCAAATCTGTTGCACTGCGTAGGCGATGTCAGGTCTGGTAAAGGTCAAATACTGAAGTGCCCCTGGAAGGCTCCTATAAAGAGTGCCATTCGAAATCAGGTTTCCCGCTGTGGCACTCAGTTTAGAATCAGTGTCACAGGGAGTGGAACTGGGTTTGCAATTCTGCATGTGAGCCCGGGCAATGATGTCAGCAACATACGTTCCCTGTGAGAGGAATAAACCTCCAGATTTCTGAGTGACTTTGATCCCTAGGAAATGATGTAGTCGTCCCAAATCAGTCATGGCAAACTCCTTTGAAAGAGATGAAATAATGTCACGAAGGAGTTGGTTATCGGATGCGGTAAGAATGATGTCGTCCACATAGAGTAAAAGATATGCCATCCGAGAACCCTGTTTGTAAATAAAGAGGGATGTGTCACAAGAAGAGCTGTGAAACCCACACGAGATAATGTAGTTAGCATATCTTTGATACCAAGCTCGTGGGGCCTGTTTTAAACCATATAGAGATTTGCGAAGTCTGCAAACAAGTGACGGGTTGGTCCTGTTGGCAAAACCTGGGGGTTGGTGCATGTATACCGTTTCATGTAAGTCCCCATGTAAAAAGGCGTTCTTCACGTCTAGTTGATGAATAGGCTAAGAACGTGACACAGCCAAACTGAGAACGGTCTGTATGGTAACAGGTTTCACAACGGGGCTAAAAGTCTCATCACAGTCTAAACCAACCCGTTGACATTTTCCATTTACAACTAAGCGGGCCTTATACCGCTCAAGAGATCCCTTTGCCTGAAATTTATGTTTATAAAGCCACATGCAGTTAATTATGTGTGTGTTATCAGGTCGTGGAACCAGTTCCCACATGTTATTGTCTATTAAAGCTTGAAATTCATTGGACATGGCGTCACGCCAATTCGGATCAGAGAGAGCTTGGGTGAGGGATTTAGGAACAAGAGAAATGGATGTGTGGGAGGGTGACGTGGTATGAAAGGAGGCTGAACCGTTGGTTTGTGGCGTCCGCGTTTTGGAACGCGTTTGCATAGGATGTATAGGTGGCCGTGTGGATGGGGCAGGGGGTGCGGGTTGGGCTGGGGGTGCAGGTTGAGCTGGGGTAGAGGTGGTTTGATAGGCTTGGTGGACGAGGACAGGGGCTGCTGAGGGAGGGGGTGTAGATTGGGCTGGAATAGATGTGTTTTGATAGGCTTGGTAGGCTGGAACAGAGGCTGCTGGGGCAGTGGTACTGGTAGGGGCAGTGGTGCTGTTAGGGGCTGTTTTGGGTCGTTTGGAATAAGTGACAGTGTTGCTGGTAGAGGCTGTTGGGGCAGCGGAAGTGGTAGGGGAGAAGGAAGGTGTGGTGGAGCTGGTGGGGGAAGGTTGGGAGTATTGTTGAAACAAGAGGGGGGAGGGGTCAACTTGTAGGAAGGAGTAGTCATGGGTGGAAGAGTTGGAAATGGTTTGAAAAGGGAAAGTGTTTTCGTCAAAGGTGACGTGACGGGATAGGATAATTTTGCCCGTTGTTAGGTCGAGACAACGATAACCCCGATAGTCCGGGGGATATCCCAAGAAAACACGAGTGGAGGGAAGGCTAAGCTTGTGAGGGCGAGTGGCAGATTGATTTGGATAGCATGTGCAACCAAATACCCGTAAATGGTCATTGGTGGGATTTTTGAGATAGAGAGCGGAGAGAGGAGTACGGTTATGAAGAACTTTGGTAGGGAGAATGTTGTGTAGGTAAGCGGATGTGTGAAGGGCTTCAACCCAATAGGTGGGAGGGATGGAGGCATGAGTTAAAAGACACAACATGATTTCATTGAGTTGTTTGATCATACGTTTGGCTTTCCCATTTTGTTGGGAGGTTTGAGGGCATGAGAAGCGGAATTGAATACCGTGTGTGTTTGCAAAATTTTTGAATGAGGTGTTAACTAACTCACCCCCCATGTCACATTGGAAGGACTTAATATTGCAGTGAAATTGAGTCTTGACAAAATTGTGAAATCGGGTGAATTTGGTAAAAGTATCAGACTTGAGTTTTAGGGGGAAAACCCAAGTGTAGTTGGTGAAGTCATCAATTAATACCATGTAATACTTATAACCATTATTACTTAGAATGGGAGAAGTCCACAAATCACAATGCAAGATATCAAATGGCATAAGTGTATTTGATAATGAAGTATGAAATGGTAAACGCTTATTTTTAGACAACTGGCATGAATTACCAACATCCAAAGGGTTTGTTTTATTACAAGAAATAAAATTGGAACAACGAAGTAAGTCTAAAACATGCAATCCCGGACGTCCAAGACGATCATGCCAAGGATCGGGTGAAGATGAAGCAAGCAATGCAGAGCTGCAAACATTGAAAGTGTCGGTGACTGGGTATAAGTGGCTGGAACTATCGTGACGGCTCAGGATCCTCCCAGTCTTGTAGTCCTTCACAGAAAAACCAAAGGGGTCAAAATTAACATAGACCCAATTGTCTATAGCAAAACGGTGAACCGACACAAGATTTTTTATTATATTTGGTGAATAAAGGATGTTTTTAAGGTGTAGGTTGTGTGAGGAACCGGGTAGGGTAGTGTTTCCTGATCCGAGAATTGGTATCGATTGGCCATTACCAACAAAAATAGACTTAATAGGTGTAACATGTGAGGGAACCGAAACCATACCTGAGTCGGAGCTGAGGTGATTGGTGGCGCCTGTGTCCATGTACCACTGATCATCAGGGGGTTGCATTGACATGGCCTCAAAAGCAAATCCGAGTTGAGAAGGTTCTAGGGGGTTCACCTCAGTAAGATTTACCTGTGGTTGGGTAGTGGACTTTGTAGGTGGACAAACTGGAGGATTCTGCCATGGAAAGGTTGTGGGCTGATAAGGAGTGGCCCACCCCTGCTGGGTTGGATAGGGGCAGGGTGGTGGTGGAGCCCAGTATGGTGGCCAATAGTAGTTGGATTGGGCCGGCCAGGGAGGATAGTTACCACGAGAAGGCCCTCCGTTAGGAGAGTGAAACTGTTCCTGGTTACGGTTGGGCCGAGTGGACCGATTTGGGCCTGGTCGGCGCTGGTTGTAGGAGGGATGATTACGAGGCTGATTTCGGTTTTGACCTTCACGACGCTGCTGATCACGAGACTGATCACGGGTGGGCTGATCATTGATAATAGCTGCAGCAATAGGGTGATGTGGCTCACGAGCTTGACGGCGCTGAAGTTCAGATTGGAGCATACTGCATGCTTCCTCCCAGGCGGGCAACTGCTGATTAATTACTGATCCGATAGTGTCATACTCCGGAGGTAACCCTCGTACTAGCTGTAGCACCAGGCGACTCTCAGTCACGGGGCTCTCCACATCTGAAAGTTTGTCGGCTATCTCTTTCAACTTCTGGAAATACGCTTCAAGGGATGGTAAATCAGTTAACTTGAGATTTATAAACTCGGTTTCAAGGGCTGCAACACGGGAGCCCTTGTTGTTCAGAAAGATGTTCTTAATGCGGGTCCAAGCTTCAAAGGCGGTGGACTCTGTTTTCAAAACTCTAGCTAACAGCTCATCAGATAGTGTCCCATAGATCCACTGTAGAACGATGGCGTCAATTTTGTTCCAGGAATCAAACTTTGGATCTGTGGTAGCAGGAGGTTGTGTGCCGTCAATAAGATGAAGTACATCATAACCTCGTGTATGAAGCAGAAAAAGCTTGACCCAAGATGAATATGACACCTTGGTACCATCCAAGACACGGATTTTGTGTTGAATGTTTGTCACGGTGTAAACCGGGTGAAGGGCAGGGGGCTGGGTGTTACTGGCTGTCATGATGGGTAATGAAAAAGAAGGAAAAAAAATATGCAGGAAGCAGGATCAATTTTCCTGCTGTAGCTAACACAGCGGCGGCAGCTTTCAAAAAAACCCGTAGGTTTAGATGTTGGTGGCGGCAGTGTTAGGGTACAGAGCAGTGGGCTCTGATACCATGATAATCGTCTGATTTCCTTTCCCTCAAAACAGATATAATGTACAGCATAAATAGCGATAGCCTCTAACTGACCTAGAGCTAAAATAGGAAACAAGAATAATACAAAATTTTGACTAGGCTAATTTACAGGAATTATAATAAACTACATAAATGCGAGATTGACTAATATTAAGAATGTCAACTTACAGATAATTTCTGGGAAAATACCTTAAAAAACCAACATACTTTGTTATTTTGCTTACAAAAGTCCCTCAATCCATTTATTTCACATATCAAAGTCCCTTCACTTGCTAAATTCAAATGAACTTGTGAAATAATTGGTAATAGCCTGTTTATTGCTTATTTGGTGCTCATGTAAAATATAGTATGCCAACGTGAACAATCTACATGCAAAATCCAGACATTTAGTATTCAAAGTATTGTATACATTCATTTCCTCTTCAATGTCATGTCCTAGATCACCCCCTTCACCCGAACTCTCACCATCATCAAAGTCTACGTCATCATTAACAGTGTGATGTTGCGTATTCGCGTAACGAAGTTTATTAAAAAAAGGTTCATCAGCTGTAGTGTTAAAAATAGTAACAAGATCCTCTTCAAGGTCCGTTGACCAGGAATCTGGCAGTTCCTCATTCTTAGTACTTGCTTCATAAGTAGTGTCTTTAAAATCATCCTCAGTACTTGATTTATAGGCAGTGTCTAAAATCATCCTCACCCTTGAAAAAACGTATAAAAAACACTGGCATGCATTGTTGAAACGAACCTCTCTAGTTTCTAAAAGTTCCCAATCTGAGGTTATATAAGAACAAGATTGTTGAAGTCATTTCACATCGAAACCAGTGATTTAAACCAACATCCAGATTAAAACGTACAGAAGCTGCTGTTGAGTTTAAACTAACATCCAATTTCAAGAATTCCACTGCTTGTGCATAAGTACTATTTGTTGTTTCCTTTGCTCTTTCTCTCGCAATTAGGTTTTAATTAAATGTTAAATGCTTCTGTCAAAAAAGATAAAACGATAAGATGCTAAATAAATGTCCAACTTTGCTTAGTTTTTGTATTTTTAAAGAGTATTATGTGTCACATAAATAAAGTAACCAGTTGCACCGGTTTCAAGTCTTAGTTTTTAAAAAAAGTTTGCAAGTATGTTCTAATTTAACAAGTGTAAGAAATGGGTTGAGGGACTCCTGTGAGCAAATTAAGAAAGTATGTTGGTTTTTATGGTATTTGCCCATATTTTCACTATGATAAAACGATATATACATATACGCAGGTTTTTTTTCCATTTGTTGAATTTTGGTTTTACAATACACTAACTTGGTTATTTTTTTGTCCTAATCATATTTAAAGTAAATATGTGGATGCTGGTGAAGGGCGTGAAATGGGCCTAAAAAGACAACGGGTAATGGATCAGGGTTCATCATATTACAGTACACCACCAGCTTCAAACTTTATTTACAATCCGCCTGCCTACTCATATGTGAACCAGCCACCCTCTTTCCCGGTTGTTAGACTGCGAGGCCTACCGTTTGACTGTTCAGAAACCGACATTATCGAGTTTTTTCATGGTCTCGACATAGTAGACATCCTATTCGTCCACAAACATGGGAAGTTTGCTGGTGAAGCCTTTTGTGTACTCGGGTATACTTTTCAAGTTGAATATGCCCTTCAAAAAAACCGACAAAATATCGGGAAACGTTACGTTGAAGTCTTTAGAAGCAATAGACAGGAATATTACAAGGGGATTTGTAATGTTGTTTCTGATTCACGCGTGGCCCGTTCGCGGTCCCCACGCCGTTCGCTCCCAAAGCGCGATCCCACAAAGGATGATGCACAACATACGGGTGTGATTCGTTTACGGGGTTTACCATTTACGGCCAATCGCGATGATATTGTGGATTTTTTCAAGGGTTTTGTTTTATTGGAAGATTCGATTTATTTTATGGTTAATTCAGAGGGAAAGGTGACTGGGGAGGCCTATGTGAAGTTTGAAAGTACAGAAGATTCTAAAGCAGCCATGATGGAGGATGGAACATGCATTGGAAATCGTTATATCGAGCTATTCCCCTCATCACTCGAGGAGTGGGAGGAAGCGGTTACAAAGGGCCGGTAATTATACCTTTTCTAATAATTTGCTTTTATATAAATCATGCTGTTTATTTATTATTAATTTTTGGATGGGTATGGTTTCCAAAACTGTTTATTTGCTGGTCATTGAGGGGTGTTTGAATTTGCATTTTGAAACTGGTTATCTGATTATTCCTGCAGTAATCAGTTTTTTAAATGTCCGGGTAACAAATTTTGCTTTTGATTATGTAGGGTTTAAATCACAGTCTTGGATAATCAAATTTATTGGTTACAACATACTGATTATCAAAGGGTAAAATAAAATTACCTAATTACCTCTTCTTTTGATCTGTTGGATGACTTTTACTCCAATCTCAGAAGATGTCATTTTTGGTCATCTCATATATTATTAATTTCTCAAATATTCTTATTTTTCCAAACACTACCATTATTACAACTTCAAACACGTCCAAAACTGTCCATTTGATTATTGATGATTGCGATTCTGATTATTCAATATCACAACCACTTTTAAAACCCACATCCAAACATCCTATCCATTTTGCTAGCCTCATTTGACTTTTTATTATCCATTTGATGAACTTGTGATATTAATCATCTTTTCACTGGTAATGTAATGAGTTAATTTTTGGGTATCAGAGCAAATGTGCCAAAACCACCTGAAGAAGATACGACAGTGTTGCGCATGAGGGGATTACCATATTCAGCTGGAAAAGATGATGTACTCGATTTCTTTAAAGAATTCGCATTATCTGAAGACTCGATTCATATATCATATAACTCAGAAGGAAGATCAACAGGAGAAGCTTTTGTGGAATTTGCAAATCTGGACGACTCGAAAGCTGCATTAGCCAAAGATCGGATGACACTTGGAAGTCGTTACATTGAACTGTTTATGTCATCACCTGAAGAGATGAGGGATCCCGTTTTAAGGGGCCGTTGATTTGTTCGTCTTTTTTTTTAAAAAAAATATTTTATTCGACTTTTGTTGTACTGTGATGAATAGTATTTTGAACTTTGAACTTATGTTATGGGTATTATGATGAGGAAAGATGGTTGTTATTTGAGTGACAAAATGGGATCATAGAGAAGTAAAATTGCATATTTGGGCAGCCTTTTTAAGCAAAAAAACAACGCACATTTTCTGCAAATATTTTGCTGACATCCCAAAATGTAATTTCATTTTAAGTAAAAGTTTTGGTCCTGAACTCCAGATACAACTACTTTTGTCAAAAAAAATCGTACTCAATTTTCATTATTCGTTATAATCTTATAAGTATTAAAATTGTATAAAATTAACCTAGGTGAATATATATGAATTCTACTACTATTTAGCGATTATTTTAATTCTAAAACTAAGTTGAATTAAGGTGATAGTGAAGAAAAGGTAACCAACTTTCAAAAATTTTATTTAAGTCAAATTGAAAGAAGAAAAAATAATCACGAAATAATAACTTAAATTCATATATGTGATAATATGTCCTATTTAGGTTGCTTAATTTAAAAAGAAATTAACATTTATGATTTTTGTTTATAAGATAGGACACACCTAACGAAAGTTGAGTGAATCTAGAGATAAAAAAAAATAGTTGACTTTAACAAAATTATAAAAATCTTGGTTACTATTTTTTGAATTTTTATTTTGTTGGGATTGAGTGATGATAACAAGAGGCAAGAGGCATTTTTTTTGTGAGGTTTGAGAAATGGGTCACGCTAGAGGTGCACAACAAAACTTGTTCCAGAACCGGACCCCAGGGTTCTACCCGGAACTGGTTCCTACCCGGTCGGAACCGAAACCGGTTTTGAAAAAAACCTGGTTTGCGCACCTCTATGTCACGCGTGAATGGGCTCTCGCTCGTGAGGAAATTGCTGACTTCAAACCAGGCAATCACCTTTGGATACATGCATTTCATTTTTCTAATATATATTTATTAAAAAAAACCACTAACACTCACTAACCACACATCTTAATAACACTCATTAGTCATTAACCATACATTTTATGTGAGTGAGGTGACGCCTATGTGATAACCACTTTTGAGTACCAATCACTAATCATACCCAATGCACTTAGTTGCCAACTAAGATAGTCACTTCTATGTGTTTGAAGTTCTAACTATGTTGGACTTATGTTCTAGATTTTTATCCAATTTTAAATTGCTATCTCAGGTTGTTTTGAAATAAGGCCTTTTTTTGTGAGGTTTGAGTAATACGTGACTTCAACATAACTAAAAATCAACCCATTTTTTAATCTTGAAATGTTACAAACTTTAAGAAGCTAAAGGGCTTATTATAGGTCACATATTTCTATAAAAATAAATAAAAAATAAAAAACTTAGTTGTCATCATCCATTTTCAAAACAAACCGCTTTTAAAAAAAATTCATTTTATTTTTTTTATATACGAAAGTGGTTCGACTAACTATTCATTTAAAATATATACTATATAATAAATAAAGATTTTTGCATGCCACATGTCGCCTCCATATTCATTATCACTATTTTTTCCCGTCTTTCTCTCCTATTTAATGCATTTTTACCTTTCAATAATAATATATATTTAAAGAAAAAAAACTAATTATACTAATAAAACACATTTATTTTAAATTATCTCTTATCATAAGAAACTTTAAAATTTGATTATATAACTTTTATTTTCAATCAAATACTAAATAAAAGTCAAATTATATTAAAAAATAGTAATTAACGTATTTTCGAAACCCATTTTCATATTAATTTTTACATATTTTGAATTTGTTATATATCCTTACTATATGCAATAATTTTTTATACATATAAAATATATAGATAAAAATTTAAAATTTTTATGTATTGACACGGGATCTAAACTAGTCCTAAAATAAACTAAAATGTGCAATAACACTAACTTTTGGTAGCTTTGAGAGAGCTTTTGTTTTTTTTAAATAAGTTTTCATTATTCGGATAACAGAGCTGTAGTATTTAAAAATAACAAATAAATAATTACTCAGATTACCTTTAAAAACAAGCATGGAGCTTTTAAAAACAAAATTACGAATCTAATAAGAAATTATGTTTATTTCTTCTTATTTTAGATGGTTAATCTTGATTTCGACTCAATCATATCTTAGTAATTTGATTGGTTTAATTATATTTTCTGATTGCAAGTTATATACATATATATTTTTATTTAAATTAATAGATGCCAAGGTTTACACACGAACCTATTTTTATGGGGAAGCAAAAAATGAATCCTGAAAAAACACCAAACAAATCCCCAAAAAATTCAAATGCATGTGCACGTGTGAGATTGTGTATTAGAATCTGTCGAAAGATATATAGGGTATCCTAGGCCTTTAACCTGTCTAATACCTATAAAATATTTATATCATCAAAATAATACTATAATCGTTTTAATTATATATGCATAAAATAATATACGTATAGTTAAAAAAAATTAATTAATGTATCCTAAACAAGATAAATAGTAGCTTTTGTCTCTATTAAATAAGTCTATTGGGTCAAAATCAATACTTTTAAGTAGAAAATTAGAGGCATGACCTCCTCCGACCTCTTACGTGTTTCACCCTTGCAAAAAACTAGATGAAGCTACGGTTAGAGGTTAGAGTGACCTCTTATTTAAAAATGGAGTAAGGTGCATGGATGGTCCCTGTATTTTACCAAAATTTTAGATTTAGTCCCTAGCTTTCTAAAAGTACATGAATGGTCCATGAGGTTTGCACTTTGTAACGCATTTAATCCCAAAAATTTTGCCAAAAGTGCATGTATGGTCCCTGTGGTTTGCACTTTTAGTCTCTAACTTGGACCTTCTAAAACTTTTAGATTTGTTGGTTGTGGATTAAATGTGTTACAAAGTGTAAATCACATGGACCATCCATGTACTTTTAAAAAAATAGGGACCAAATCCAAAATTTTGATAGATCACATGAATCATCCGTGTACTTTACTCTTTAAAAATGGATACTAAAACTTTTTAAAATATATAAAGGGGTTTGATAATAATAATAATAAATAATAACAAAAATTATTAAAAAAAAACCCGTAAAGACCCGAGGTTGCGATGAAAACGTGGACATTTTCTTTTAAGAAAATCATATGATAAATTTATTATTTATAAAAATGGTTCCTTTTTAAATATTTTATATATTATGTCATAGATTTATGTGCCCTAAACAAGGGCAGTGGTATCCAATAAATTCAAATTATTCTGTCCATGTGATCTTAAAATCAAACACCAGACCTTAATTAAATAGAGTTAAGGAAGATAATTAGTGTTAAGTTTAGCATATAATAATAGAATAAATTGGCAATTAAAGCAGACAGAAAACAGACATGTCATTCGAAAACACAATATTTCTTATCATTATTGTGACAGATTTTTAGTACTTGTCTCTTTCCGATTTCAGACTACAACTCGTCTTTTACTTAAATAATAAGGAATATGATAAATCTATATAGATGAGATTTTAAGTGTCCTTTTGGATTCATTGCTCAATAGAAAATCTTGAAAATCCAATTAGTTAATCATTTCAAATTGCTTAAAATATATATTTAATTAATTAAGATAAGGGAAGTTTACGGTGTGATTTTGATAGTTTTAGATTAAATCGTGATTAGAGACAATAGCAGGACCCATAATCTAGTGGTCTATTGGTTGAGGTAAGGGCTAAAGTCCCAAGGGACCCGGGTTCGATCCCTGCCTGCCACCACCATTAATTTTCGCAGCATTGCAAATGAGACCTTCTTAGGCTGTTTCACTGGGTTTTACCCACGCCGATCCAGGGTTCTTGCCTCGGCTCTCACTCAAGCCCAGAAGTAGCCGTATTGAGTGGGATTTTTCCTTGGAAACTCTCCAACTCTGACGCCAGTGGGCCTGGTTAAGACAAAATATCGGCCGGAGTTGGACGATTCTCTCTCATGTGACGGGGGGTGCGACGTCACAACATTCAATGTTCGCCTTTAAAAAAAGTGGTCTAGTTGTATGTGTTTATCTTACACAAAAGTGTTGTAGGTTCAAATCATTATAAGTGGAATGTTAAGTGGTATTTATGCGTAAAAAGTTGTTAAAAAAGTAGTAGAGATTTAAACAAGTCGAGCTCGAGCTCGATTAACGTTTCAATAAGGTAACAGAAGACATTTCTAGTTAACGAGATGCCCACCAGGGGATCTACCCCTTGGAAAATGCTCGGGGCAGTGCTAGGGATGTTCATCATGAGCCGAACCGAGCCATGCCAGGGCCGCCTCGTATTCGTCTTGGTTTGGAAACGAGCTGAGCTAGTTTTTTTAACCTTTTTGAGAGAAGTTTTGAGCAACGAGCTATTTGAACATTCCTAGACTTAGTATTGGCAAGTGGACAACAGTTAATATGAGATATTCTGGCTAAATATATAACATACATTAAGGGACGAGTAGAATGATCAAAAAACATCAACCACTCATATACATTTATATATAGCCCTCCACCCCCCGTGCGGAACCCCTCTAGTTCCTTAGTACATGAAATAAGAACATTTTTTAATGAACGTGTACTCCACATTTCCCTACTCATATCAATGTTTATTCTTATTTCTCTTTGGTCTTAAGTAAATCAGGACTAACGAAAATGGTCCGATGTCATTAAAATTATCAACATTGAATACATCCTATTAGATCATGTTGTAGTTAGTGATATTCGATGTTATGTAAATAGGTTATCATATATAACCCCCTTTGGAACCCTATTCTAGACACATTATCAATATACAACTACATTTACACACATATAAAGGTTTATCTCATCCTTAATTAATACTGATTGTAAAATTAAAACTGAAATTAAATCAAAATTTCATTACAATTTAAGTTTACTAGGACTTCCCACTATATATGAAGGAGAGTTATCCATCATCCTTGTTTGTCTAAATTGATTTCGAGAACGAATTCTCATCAAGTGTGGAAAATTATAATACCGTAACAATCCAATGTAATATTTTCCATGTTATATTGGAAATAGATAAAGAAATGAATTAATTAGAGAATCCATATTTATATATTTTGTCGTATTTTATAGACTGTTGGGTATATATTGTAAAATTAGAAAGTCCATTTAATCCCAAATGAGAAGAATCTTCAAAATAAATGTATATATGAAATAAACATATGTTAATTAAGGGACATTGGGTCAATAACCTAAACTTATCTTTGCACGTACTTTAATTAAAAGGAAAATTAGAAATAATTTAAAAGAAACGAAAGATAATTGCTTTCCACTAGTGTTTTATAGCAATTATTATAATACTAATAAAAAAAGTTAAATAGCAAAAAATCCGGTTAGAGATTATAAGTCAATTTAAATGTCACATGAAAAAAAAAATCAAAACTAGAAGTTAAGATTTTTCCCACAGCATCTATAATACTAATCATCTCTTTAATTTCTTTGATGTCCAAAAAGAAAAAAAAAACAATAGTAATAACTAAGGGTGGTGGGAATGGATGACGGGTAGCCAACGGGTATACAGGTACACCGCCGCAAGGGTGGCGGTTAGGGGCGGGTGGAGGAGCACGGGTAGAGGTAGCGGGTATAGATGCCTGACGAAAGAAAGCGGAGAAGAGGGGGGAGAAGATCATTGAACGGGTATAAAGAGTAGTGTGGATGGTACTACTCCAACCATGGAAGGTAGTTTGTGATGGCAGTTTATCAAAATAAAATTGGCATATCTTTATCGATGAATTTGAAAGAGCAGTTTAAAGTCGGAGAGTACCAACCCTCGCTATTCAAAAACTTTATTAATCAAACCAATCAAGTTCTATTAACCATTTGACCATAAAAGAAAAAAAAGATAAATGTGTATGTGTGTTCCGGGCAGCGGGCAGTCCGCACGACTCCGGTCTATCACTATATATACCAACCACCGCACAACTTGCCCATCTCTCTCTCTCTCTCTAGGGTTTCAGATTGTTAGCTTTTTTTACGCGTAGATCTTCTTCCTCCTTTCTCGTACTTACGGTTTCTGCGTAACCTCTGGTTTCTAACACTTTCAACAGATTTACAACCGAATCTTTGTTTTCAAGATTATTCTAGTATTTCAAGGTTTTGAATTTTGAGGGCTTTGAAAAGCACTTACATCATCTATCCACTTTTCCATTTTCAGTCAAACAATTTTTTTTCCAAATTTAGGTTAGATTTCAGTTTCTCTCAGCCTCAACCGTTTTTATCTTTTTGATCACAACACAATTAAGATTCTTTGTTTCAATGGCTCCATCAAGAAAAAATGGCTTAAAAAATAAGAAGAAGAAGTTTGAAACGATAAAGGAGAGTAGTAATTCGTCAAAGAAATTAGATGAGATTAATATTAGCAGTAACAACGGATGTACAACTCCCAAAGCACAAAGGAACAAGATACCAGCGATTCTAACATGCCCACCGGCTCCAAAGAAACGTAGGCAGTTGGTTGCAAGCTGTACATTGAGACGACCCATATCTTTCTTTGATCCACCGGATATAGAGCTCTTCTTTGCTTCGCATTTGACATCGATTTATAATCATGTTCATACCCATGTAAGATGATCTCTAGCAAGTTACTATGAGTTGATTTATTTATGTTTCAATTAAAAGAGAGGAGATAGTGTTAATTAGTGTGTGAGTGTGGTATTCAATGAGCATCCATCTTTTTTTAGTTATTTGAGTTTGTGTGTAGGGTATGATCATTATGAGGTTAAGCTAGCTAATTGTATTTGCTAACTTTTTAAAAGTTTGAGCAATGAGTGAATGTATGGTTGGACTATATATATGTTAAAAATATTGGAGTTCGAATGAATATGTCTTCAATTATTTTCTCCTGGTTGGGGGTTTGATCCGAATTGGTGGGATAGTTGAGACCGATTTAGATTATATTCCAAGAGGATCGTGTTGTGTGTTTTAAAAAAATATATTGGAGTTCTAATGAATGTCTTCAATTCTTTCTTTTTCATTTTCATTTTCAAATCTATAATCGTACCATGAATTGCATACACACTCAAAAGAGATCATATATCCCCACCATATATGAATTTGTTTAAAAAGTTATGTTAATTTCCTCTCACATAAGATGGCCCTTAAAAATCTTAATTAATTAAAAATCTATTAATTGGTCCATATAGACTCATTTTGATGAGAGTGTTTATATATGTATACATCTCATTATAAGTATCCACAATCGAAAAGCTCTCGAAAACGCCTCCACGTGGATACCTAGACGGATTACCCCACAGCTAAAACACCTCTCAAAAACACCTTCTTCCCTCTCTCCTCCTGTCTCGCCCATTTTTTCCAAAAACGCTTGTCTTCTCTCTGTCCTCCACATCAGCACATGTTCTCTCTCTCTCTCGCCTCTACATGAGCTCAAAAAAGAGCATTGGAGATGTATAATGAATCTTATTACAAAAACATCCAAATGTTCAATGAACAAACTTGCATATACATGTGCGGAAAGCGTCCTTTTCGATATATATAACTGAAACTTTATTTATCAACCTAGAGTTCATAAACTTATACAAATCATTAAAATCAAATTGATGCATATATGATATGTATATATATATATATATATGTAACTAGTTTAGATCCCGTGTCTACACACGGGGTGAAAAATATCAATATATAAATTTTTTTAAATCTTTATGTATATATTTTATAACTGTAAAAATATACTACATATACTTAAGATAGAAAACAAATTCAAAGTATGTAAAAATTATATATAATTGAGTTTTGAAAAAACGTTAATTATTATTTAATATAATTTGACTTTGATTCACTATTTGATTGAAAATAGAAGTTACCTAATTAAATTTCAAAGTTTTTTATAATAAGAGATAATTTAAAATAAATGTTTTATTAGTGTAATTAGTATTTTTCTTTAAATATACATTATTAGTAAAAGATGGAAATGCATTAAATAAAAGAAAGAGACGGAAAAAAAATAAAAAGAATGAATATGAAGGCGACACGTGGCATTAAGAAACCTTTATTTATTATATAGTGTAGATATACATGCACTTACTTTATATAAGGGCCACCATGCACCCCAAGAAGCAATGGCCCCTTCACATAACTTTTGAGGCTTTAATCAATGCAATGAAAAAAGACTTGTACAAAAGGGGTTTTCACATTTTCCACTTTTGCAGTATGGAGTTATGAAAAAAAACATTAAAAGCTCTCTCTCCATCTCTTGTGAACCCCCCACCCCCCTCCCTTAATTAAGGTAAAAGAGTCAATTTGCATAGGACTAAATTAAGGGTGGGGTCAATGGACTTAATTGGAATGTTGTTGTTTTCAATATGGGTTAAGTTGAGTTGAAATCATGGTGTCAGATTGATGCTATCTGTTTGTCTGTGTTTAGGCCAGCATAAACTATGGAATCCAAGGGGCTTCTGTTCCCAACAGTCTTTAAGAGAGGTTAATGACTTATTATGTTTTATTTTCATAAAAAATAATATGTAGTTTTTTTTTAAAGGCAGAATTGAAATTAGCAAAGCAACTTGCATAAGCAAGAAATACAGTACATGAACCTCGAAAAATAAGAACAAAAATATACAGCTAAGGTAAGTTAAAACCTAAACTCGCACCAATTAACCCAATTCAGGTTATTAGCTCTAGCCCTATTTTTAGCCGGGTTTGTAATACGGCAACACCGCCGCAAGGGCAACGGGTTGGGGAACGGGTTAAGGACATGACCGGGTTTATTAACCAAAGAAAGATTTGGTAGAAAAGCAAATATGGGTTTCGGTTTCATTCGGTAACACCGCCGAAATTCGAGTAGTTTATGGTAAAAATGACGTGGCATTACATGACGTGTTTTGATTGGTTAAACCTGAAAGTGCGAGGTTAAAATCCCCTCCAACCTAAGGAGTGAAACACTTGCCAAAACAAAAAAATATGGTACTTTTGTGAAAAATGAAACAATATTGCATTCTTTTTTTAACAATGTAAATCTTTCTATATATTTTAACCATCCTATAATAGTTTACATCATTTAACTGGTGATCAAATCTTTGTTTTGGATTTAATCATGACGTTTAACTAACTATGACACTAATTTTACCAAAAAAGATAATACATTGTGGAAGTCATAAATTGATTTATAACCCTTTTATTCATGTGTGAATCATAACAATAAAAAATAATATATGAACGTCTTATAATATTTGATTAAAATCTATCTAGATCAAAGTAAATATATTAAAATTATATAGTGTTTTTTTTAATCTTCGTCGTTGATTATTTTAATGTAATTAATAAATATTAAATCCATCTATCTCTTTGTTAATTTTAATTAATTATCTTATATTGTTTTTTTTTCTTTTTCTTTTTGTTATTTTGTAGTTGATCGAGTTATGGATATCAGTCATATATAAAGGATCCATTTGGACGGTCAAGTTCAACTTTTCAACACAATTTGGTTGGATTCATGTTGAGTTTTGCAAATTCCTAATTAACATGAATTATTAGTCCTAAAGTTTTACAGAAATCATGATACAAGTTATTTCTTATGTTTTTTACAATTAAGGGACAATATTTTCCATGTTGCAATGCCCCACAAATATGCTATGATTCCGTTCATGAAAATATGTTTTCTTGAATTTACGCTTTAGGTAACAAATGATGATATTGTGAAATGTAATTATGGTCTACTAATTTTTCCAAATTCGTCTTATAAAGTGATATCTTATGGACTTGACAAACAATGGAATATATTTATTAAAGCATGAACTTGTCCAAACATTAAAACTTTTGGAAAAAAAAATAATAATTATTAAGTTCACTTTAGTTAGAATATTTCTTGACTAAACAAGAAATTACTTTCTATATAAAAATTCAAAATAAAAATGATCTAGATTTGAAGACCACATGTTTTCGGGTTTGTGTGTGGATTTAAACCCCTACGTACGTATTCATTAACGCTACTTATTATGTGGTTTATACTTTGATCATGTGTAATTAAGTTAGAGACGAAATAGGGATGAGATCGGTACCGTACATGTATCGAAAATATCGGTACAGAATTTATGGGAAAATGGGTACCGATACCGATTTAATTTGTTACGGTACCGGTACTCGTTACAAAATGTTCATCTCTAGATGGCATCGGTACCTAACCGATACCAATACCGAATTTATAGAAAAGTGGGTACCGGTACCGAATCTATCGATATGATATCGGTACCGGTATTCAGTACCAAATGCTTATCCCAAAAGACAAAGATCGAAAAATGATCATAATATAAAGCTCGTTTTGGCTAATTAGTCCTTTGTTATGCTGGTTTATATTACGAACGGTAAATTAAATGATAATTTGTAATTTTGCGAATTATTCTATAAATATTTTATGAAACATGATGCTTTGTATTTAACATGTGTAAATTTTTAATAAATATTTTAAGAGATGTTTAAGTATTTGTTTAATGTTTATTCAAAATATTATTCTATTTTCAATTTCAAGTAAGATTAAGATTAAATATATATTATATAGAATGGAATTTACAATTAAAAGAAAGCATATATAATCACATTTTTGTTAAAGATGATAATAAAGGAGTCGTCAGAAAATGTGTGATTTTATTCTCATTTAAGCAGTTGTACCTCATGTTATAAGTATTGGTACATTAACACCCTCCATTTATGTTTCTCACCACTTGGATGAAAGACTTCAATCACACATTTTACTGCATGGGAGGTGGGCCATTTTCATCAACTAAATTAGGTTAAGAATCAAACTAAAATGGATACAAATTGCAACATCATGGCTCACTTATGCCACATCTTATCATACTTATCGGACATGATTCTTCAATAAATTTCTGCATGGTCCTCTTTTTCTCCCCTTTCTAGGAGCAATTATATTATGATCTTTAATCATGAAAGTATATCTACATAAGGGATATTTATCAAAATAGCCATTTGACCATGATCAAATTTCAAAATAGCCATTAACCTTTTTTTTTTTACCAAAATAGCCAACCAATCAGGTCGTGTCATTTGTCAAAATGGCGAAAATTTGGGCCAAATTTTCGCTGATTTTCGCTAAAAATTTGATTTTTCGCTAAAAAAATCTGATTTTTCGCCAAAAAAAAATCTGAATATATTGAATTTTCGCCATTATTAAAAATGGCGAAAAAATATGGGATATTTTCGCCATTTATTATTAAATTATAATTTAATTTTTAATTTTAAAATATTATTAATTTTTTTAATATTTTTAAATTTTTGCCTTATTTAATATTTAATTATTTTTCAATTATTATTTTTTTAATTTTTGTAAAATAATAAAATATAATTTTAATTTAAAAAACGAATTTAAATAAAATATTATTTAAACAAATATTTATACCTCTTCCTACCATCCCTTCATTTTTTCACCACTTATCTAACAAACTTCATCAAATATTTATACCCCTCCCTACCATTGATTTTTTCTCCACTTATCTAAACAAACTTCATCAAATATTTATATCCCTCCCTACCATTCATTTCTTTCACATTCCATCTACTTAAACATTTTCTTCACTTATCCACTTTATAAAATTCATCATTTTATCCATCAACTTACAACTTATTTTTAAGTAATGTCTTGTAATATTATTTTATGTACCGGTGGAAAATGGGACTTTGTTAACGGTGTTGAGGAGTATGTTCCTTTAAAAAAAAATGTTTGCGACGTGTTTTTTGTGTTCCTAATAATATTAGTTACGTGGGTTTGAAAAATCTTATTTGTGAAAAATGTGGTTTTAGCAATGAAATTCGTTTTTCTTATAAAATGTCTACTTACACACATCCAATTAATTTATTGGATGATCATGATGTTTTATTTTTTTTAAATGTTGTTTTAAATCAACCAAATGAATTGTTGTCTTTGTACGTTACTGAAGAATCTGGTGTGGGTAGTAGTTCAGCTGTTCCGTCTAATGAAACTCCTGTTGATTTTAAAGTTCCAGTGTCTTCTTCGGAGTCTAATGTTGTACCTAACGTTTTTTTGTCTATGCCCGAGTCATTGTTTGATCGTACAACAAACGAAGTAAAAGTTCTTAACTCACACTCTTCACATATTTCTGAGGGTCATATTTTTAAAAACAAAGAAGAATTAAAACTCGAACTGGGTAAAATTTGCATTACTGAATGTTTTGAATATAAAGTTGAGAGATCTTCGAAAATCCGATTTGAGGCTTCATGTCTAAATGATGGTTGTGAGTGGCGTATAAGGGCGTATATGATTGAAAACACCGACGTTTTCCAAGTGAGATACTTTAAAGATCAACACACATGTTCAAGGACTCAGCCGTATCCTCATATACGTCAAGCCAATAAAAAGGTCTTGGGTAACTTGATAAAAGATCAATTCAAAGATAGCGGGGGGATATACCGGCCGAATGATATCGTTACGGATATTAAAGAGAAATACAAAATTGATATATCTTACTCTCAAGGTTATTAACCAATTATGAATATGTGGGTACGTGTATTTCCAAATATAAGAACCTCATGGATAATCGTTCCATGCCCCTAGATTATTAACCAATTTTAAAAGAAACGGATCCAACAAATTTTTAGGTTCTAACCCCTTGAATCCGACCTCAACCAATAATAACAAACAAACTTGAACAACATCCATCTCTTCTAAAGTTAGCAAATCATTTTTAAAAATATATAACAAATCTTCTGACTTAACTTTGTGACTACCAAATAACATTTTTTTTTTAAAAGGAGGACTTTGGTAATTTATGTGAGGTTTAAATTCATCAAATTTAAAACCAGTAATCAAACAAAATTCTCTAGGACCAAAAGTTAAAGTGCGGCCACCGATTGAAAAGTTTATGCCATCTTCTGGATTATCAGTTAATATCTGAGTTTGAAATATTAAATGAATTAATGATGCTTCACTGTTAAGAGATTCACATTTTAAACAATATCCAAAACATGTGTTACTAAAAATAATGAGTGCAGTTGGATATTTTTTTAACTTTTCATGAATTTCTTTAACAATTTTCATATTACATCTAATAGCCACCTGGGCGGCATAATAATGTTCCTGTATAAATAAACAAATATATATACAATTACTTAAATGAGATTTTATCAAATATTAAATATAAAGAAAAATAACTGTTAATAATAAAAGGGAACTTACATTAACATTCATTTTTAATGAAGCTGCGAGGAGAGAAGACTGGCGAAAATTTGGAGTGAATGGCGAAAATTTGAAGTGAATAGCGTGAATGGCTTGAATGGCGAATTTATACTATAAATGGCAAAAATATGTCAAATCCTAACGCTAGATTCCCTGAATTTTCGCTTTAAATTTTCGCCATATTCTTTGAATTTTCGCCACTTTTGGTCAAATCCGATCAGAGATGAAATTTTCGCCAGTTTTCTGAAATTTTCGCCACTTTTTTGAAATTTTCGCCACTTTTTTCAAAATTTCGCCATTTTTCAAAATTTCGCCATTTTCTATAAAATTTCGCCATTTTTCAAAAATTCGCCACTTTTCAAAAATTTCGACATTTTCAAAATTTTCGCCAATTTCAAAATTTTCGCCACACCCAATCGCTATTCGGTCCCAAAAAATTTGAAAAAAAAAATGTGGCGGAAATTTGCGGCGAAATTTTATGGCAAATTTTCGCCAATTTGGCTATTTTGGTAAAAAAAAAATAGTCAACGGCTATTTTCGCTTTTTGAATTAGTCAAATGGCTAGTTTGGTAATTTTCCCTATATTTATTATTAGGTTAAAACTCATGTATTACATGGGTTGAATAAAGATAACTTGTTGTAAACCAATAGTTTCTATGAAAATTTGTATGTTAGATGTTATTGGCGAAATAATTATTTTTTAAAAATATTTTATAAAAAGAATGAAATAAATGTTCAATTTATAAAAATAGTTTATGAACATGCATATTTTTTTGGATAAAAAAACGTTTTATAAAAATAATTATTATTTAATAGGAGAGAAAGGCGGGAAACAAAAAAAATTAAAGAAACTTGTGTAATTAATAGGAGATAGAAGCGGGAAAATAATGTTGAGGGTGAATATGAGAGTGACAAGTGTCATTCCAAAACCTTTATTTATTCTATAGTATAGATTGGGGAAAAATACGAAAATGAACATTTGACCAAGAAAATACTTAAAAATGGACATCCTTATTTAGCATACTGTTTCATGGACATTGGTCATGACAGCCGGTTAAAGACGGCTAAGCTAGCCGGCTAAAATCTCCGTGCAAAATTTTCATTTGTTAGAGTACGAACCAATAATATGGTGACACGTGGCAGACTTAACCGTCTAAATAAACAGGTTTAGCCTTTAGCCGTCTAAATAAACAGTTATAGCCGTCTATTAGACGGCTTAGCCTCCGAAAACATTTTTTGAAAATTTTGAAAATTTTCGGAGGCTTAGCCGTTTAATAGACGGCTATAACTGTTTATTTAGACGACTAAAGGCTAAAACTGTTTATTTAGACGGCTATAGCCGTCTATTAGACGGCTAAGCCTGCCACGTGTCACCATATTATTGGTTCGTACTCTGACAAATGAAATTTTATAATGGAAATTTTAGCCGGCTAGCTTAGCCGTCTTTACCTTTTTCGCAAGAACAATGTCCATGAAACAATAGGTTAAATAATTATGTCCATTTTTGAGTATTTTATTAATCAAATGTCCATTTTTATATTTTTCCCTTATTATTAATAACTTCATAGTCAAATAATACAATGTCACACATACTTTGTAATTATTACCAAACAATAAAAAGATAAATCTTATATAGTTTTAAAATTTATATATTTTAAAGATAAAATCATGAGAATAGCTATCTTGAGTATATAACTATATTACAGTGGTTATGCTAGAAAATTTTTATTTATGTGGAATAAGCAAATAAACTTCATTTATTTATTTTATATTCGTATATAAGAATAAAGTGAAAGTTATTATGAATAAATTACAACCTCTTAGTATATACTCAACCGCACAATATTTCAATTGCAAAAGTGTTATAGGTTTTTTTTTGAACGGCACAGTGAGAGAATCAAACAAAAGAAAGACAAAATGTTGGCATGAGGGACATGATGAGAGTGAGAGATGAAAAGTCATAAAAGAAAGCTAGCCAGTGGCTAAAGCTTTTTAATGTGTCCAAGACTTTTAGGGAGTATATAATCGAATAAATTTTGTTAAAAATATAAAAATTAAGGGTTCTAATCTTTTTCTAGTTAATTGTGTCTCCTATAAGTTAATGTGGGACCAACCCACTTGGTGTCTCTTGCCTCTTAGTTTAATAATCATGGATTTAAACTCAGGCATTGTAATGTGGCTCTCCCGGTTTGAGAGAGTAATTGCGGTTTTTAATGAAGTTAGCCTGTTAATTATTTAATATAATTTAAAAGTCAAAGTAGGAGCCCGTTAAATTTTTTTTTTGTGTCTACGTCTATTCCCTCCCCCTTCCTCCCTCTCATCAGACTTAAACATGTTAAACAACGTATATCTAATACACATGTATAAACTGAATTTACACATATGTAAACCAGATTAAGTCGTCGTTTCTTCTTCTTCTTTAGATTGCTAATTCATGGTTAAATATTGGGTTTGATATTTGTCTATATCTACAAGATTTCACAAGTAAGAGTTTGATATTAGGTGGTTTATTTTGATTTTACAAATATGGTTTTATTTTTACATGTGTATTTGATTTTACACGTGTGTTTGGTTCTTTACAAAGTGTAATTATGTATCATTTTTTTTAATTTATAAAGATTTGTGTATTTTTTATGTAATTTTTTTTATCCTGATTTGTGTATATTTGTTTTACATATATTTATTTGATTATTACACATGTGTGTTTTAGTTTTTACACATGTGTAAAATGTCTTTTCTTCAATTGTGGGTTATGATCATGGATCCAGAGAGGGGAAAGAGGAGAGAGTGTTTTTTTAAAGCCAAGAATTTAATCAAAATAGAAGAAAAAAATCTAATTACCTTTTTACCTCTCTAATAAATAAAAGACCATTTTTTTCAAGATAAATAAAAAATTAGAGGTTTATTTTGAGTCACTCTTTTTATTAGCTTTATAAATGAGTGACTAGGATTTGATTGTATGTTTTTTTTACTCTAGGTGTCTCTCTTTATTGCTCACTGTCATCATTATTGTTATCCTATTTTTTTAGCATCTTGTAGTCCAGAATCTAGTGGTGTAGGTGAGAGACTACGTAAGATTCCATAGCTTGTTAAGTTTTTTTTTTATTTTACAACGAACTTCACTTAAATAAAACACTAGCTTAGTCTAGCAGAGGTAAAGGTATATCACCAAGACTTCATCAAAATGTGGAGGTCTTGAGACTTGTGCAAAAAAGGGGGGGTCTAAGTTGGGTCAGGAGGTTTTCTCATCTATGATGGGTTTCCTCCTGTGAGGGTTGAGATGATCGGGTGAACCAGTGACCCGTCAGTGATCCAAATTGTCGTTCAAAAAAAAAGCCGGTGGATAGCACATATACAAACGGAAAAAAAAATAGAGGACACAAAAACTGAAAAAAGACTAGAACACAGTGTTAAGTAAGCGTGGTAAGAACCGAGCCTAGAGTAAAAATGGTTTGACTATTTAAATAGGTTGTGCA
Source organism: Smallanthus sonchifolius (assembly GCA_023525975.1). Taxonomy (NCBI): domain Eukaryota; kingdom Viridiplantae; phylum Streptophyta; class Magnoliopsida; order Asterales; family Asteraceae; genus Smallanthus; species Smallanthus sonchifolius. Next base: position 57,965,919 of record CM042044.1, on the reverse strand, counting down.
TGGTTTGCCTTCAACGAGCTAGTTTCAGAATTATATATCTAATAGGCGAGTTGGTTTGAAACCATGGCCGGTTACACGGTTGAAACAATAAACCAACCATTTCTATATTAGATCTCTTGTCCGTCTCATATATTATCCCTAAGGGTATGAATCCTATAGTTGGCGGGTTTAACTTGTTAAATTTAATGAACCTGAATAAGACCTTAACTATAACTCAAACACACTTGAAATAAAACATGTAAAATGAAAGACGTCCCATCTAACCTAGATCTAAACGGGTTGACATGTTGGCAAGTTGGATTGTAATCAAGGGGTAAACGTGTTATAACAAAGTTGTAAACATATTAAATGGTCGTAAACGAGTTGGTGGGTTGAACTTATACATTTTTCTTATTTTTTCGTTCTAACTTTAAAAACATTAACGGGTCCAACTGTTCAATTTCAGTAAACATGACTCATTTATTCATCAGGTTACATAAGTCAACCTGAATACAAGTTTTTTATTAAACTAACTCAAAATCTAATTATTTTCCTAGTGCATTTTTCGTGTTTCAAAATTGAAATTGATTAATTTAATACATAAAACATACGTAGCTAAAGTTTGTGTATTTGAGGCCAGACGTGTGCTCACGAGTGGCTAAGCACGTGAGTGAAAACAATGAGTAGAAACGAATCCTTGGAATGAGGAACCTGAATGAATTCAAACTTTATTTTTATAAAAGAAAAGTTCGCATATGGATTGATGTTTTCTTTTACAAATTTTCACTTTCACAATACTCCAAATGATGTAATTTCCTCAGTAGACATAAATTATTAAAACCAGTACAATATTCTTCCACATACCCTTTTGCTTTGATTCCCTGCTTTAACTTTAGATTGGTAAAATAATTTTTTGGGTATAAAATACCAAGAAAACATTAAAAACTTTTCTGGAATCCTAGGTTGCTCCTCCCTTTTTCCACAAAGACCCAAACATAGTGTCACAAAGATTTCTAAATTTAAGAGAGTTAAATAATATAATTATCTTTATGTATATTTACACAAATTGTGAAATACATAAAATTATTTTGCGTAACTATTTTATATTCGCTTATAATTAAAAATTGATAAAAACGTGTGGGTGCGATTAACTGGGATTTAGTCGTGTGTTTGAATCATGATCTTGTAGAGATGAGTGTGTGTTTGTGACTATTATAAACTGATAAGAACACCAAAGCACAATGTAACTACAATCACTATTTTATTCATGTAAGTATCAAAGATTTACGATAAAAGATAAATTACAAGAATTTTTAATGATATACAATTGTTCACCCCTTGGAACGTGTCTAAGGGGTGAGGTTGCTACATGGTGGCTAGGGTTTTACCTCACACACTTATACACTCCATAAGGAGGATGGAAATGGTATTTATACACTCCATGAAACCCTGATACACAACCGGATACTAGGAAAGTCTATTTTACCCTTGTATGAGACACCAGCAACGAGTCTTGTTTACTGACTGATTTTCTTTAGTAACCTTAAAGTCAGTAGTAAGTTTAATTAAGCCTTCAGTAATAACTACTGCTTAGTAGTAACTTGAGTAGTATTAACTCAAGTTAGTCCACAGTAACTTGTCTTTAATACTAAGTTGCTTTGTAGATTAGTAACTTAGGTCTTCGTGAATTTTCTATTGGATTACATGATATTCCTAAGATATCTATTACAATATTTTTCATCGAACAAACCTATAAAAATCAAACCTTACAAAAATGTCTTGGAATTCACATTACCACAGTCTATAAATATGTAGATATGTCCCTCCTGATATAATACATGATATGATTTCTTTAAAAAAAAATGGGTTGTATAACACTTGTACAGGCTCAAGAAATAAATAAGACCCCATTTTTTAAAAGGAACCTGCTTTAAAAAGTAACTGGATTATGTATATTTCAATATAGCTTGGTTGGTTTACAAAGAAAAGTGTTATATTAGTTTATCCATAACAACGATTTATATATTGCTACCAATGTGGTTCTATACTCTCGATACATTTAGCTCAATTTATTGCTAATAGTCGGGTTCTATTTACAGTAAGGTTTAATTAGAACCAAAATAAAATAAAATTTGAAGTCTATCACACTATATATAAACCTGAAGTTATCTTTCTAGTAAAAGATAAGTATTCTTTATTTGTTCAGAATCAGTATGTTTCTCTCTATTTTTTATTTGGGTTTTTTTTTATTGTTTAAAGGTTTTTTGGGCTGGTTGAAGTAGTGATGGGCTTACTGTTCCAGTTTTTTTAAGGCCCATTGTATGAAGCCTTTTTCGCTGCATTTAGGCCTGGAAGAGTCAGGCTGCACCTAAAAACACCAACATATGACCCGTACCCGTGACTCGACTTGACCCGTCAAGATTAACCCAACTACCCCCACAAAACTTTACTTCGTCTTTTCTTCAAATCAATTAGTTCTTCAGCTCACTCTATTATTTTAACCAATGGCCCAATGCATAAAAAGTTAACCAGCAGTCTTTTCTCACTTTGCAAAATACAGCCAAATTTTCTTCTTCTTTTTTTCTATTTTAGGTTACTTGGAAGTGTAATATCCAAGGTTTTGCCGAGGTATAAATTCCGGTTATCAACGTTCAATTCTTTGTAATCCGTCTATTTTCAATTCTAATGAACGTACCCATGTTATTAAACTTGATCCTTATTAAAATTGATTTCTAAAAAAAATATATATAAATATAAATAGACTTATATAAATATATGTGCATATAAGTATTCAAACAAAAATAGATAGAAACTTTATAAGTTTATATTTATAATAAACTTATTAATGGTAAATACTCAAGCTTATAAAATTATAGAAAACTTATTGATTTTATAAAGATAGAACACATTTATAAATCCAGGGGCTAAATCTGTCAATACCCAAAACCTATATTAAACTAAAACTCCAATTTCCAACATAAAATGATAAACTTTCAAACCTCGGGGACTTGTTGTGCCAATCGCCCAAACACCCGGAACTCAGATCAGTTGCGAGTTCAAGTCTCGCAACACCTGGTTTTCGCCCCCCTTTAATCGAAATCGCGTTTCCAGCTAGGTTCGATGCACCTCGGGCTTCCATTCGCGCATGCGACCCTAACCCGAGGTAAATCAATGCTGGATTTCAACGGCACCAATGCGTGGTTTCGGATTCGGATTTAATTCCCTCAACCGTAAACCCCCTAACCAATTGAGCATTAAACACCAAATCGATTATAAATACGGGTATGAACTCATAGACGACACCACACCCAAGCTCTCTACACTCTCAATTCGTGATAATCGAACCCACAGTACTCGACTGAAGTTGCGTCGGCCGTTCCCTAAACCCAGACCCGACCTCGTCCTTTCGATATTGTTTCAGGTAATTTCAAAGGCCAAAGGCCTCGTTTTCGTGTATAGATAAAAAGCCATCTGTTTAATTTCATTAACAGAGGGCAAATTGATTCGTAATTGAGGTTTTGATTTCTAGGGTTCATACGATTTGGGGGCTGGTTTGGGATTCTTTTTATCAATTTTCTTTTCCGGATAAATCACCAGCGAGGCTCGTAACCGGGTGGTTTGTGCGCTTGTGTGTGGACTCAGGCGGCCCGGGTTCGAATCTGGCCAGCCTGAGTTTTGGTCTTTTATTTTTTTTATGCATTTCTAATAAGTTTTAAACCACTCCTTTTATTTTTATAAAAACTGTTATGATTTTATAAACTTAAAACTGAAGTAAACTTATACTTTTAATTCCAGAAGGTATTTTAATTAATTAAAATTTCTTTAATTTATAATATTAAAAACCAAGAAAATATAAAAATGACCTAAACTTTTTATAAAACTTATAAAATAATCTAGAATTCTTTTATAAAACCAGAAAATCTTAATTACTATTTAATTCCTATAATAAATAAATTATTATACTTTAAACTTTGATTTATTTTATAAACTCTAATTAAACAGAAAATTTATATAAATTTTATAAAAATCATAAAAAACTTTATAAAATTTATATTTATAAGTTGAAAATCAGGAACTTTCAAACTTATAAAATTTATAAAGCTTAAATTAATTAACACTTAAAGCTTAAGTATTTATTTGATTAAAACAAGAAAATAAATACACTTTTATCGATTTATTTATAAAAAATTATAGAATACTTATAAACTTAAGAACTCTATAAAAACATTTATAAAACATAAACTTATACTTGAACACTTATAATTTACAAGAAAATCATTTCTAGCTTCTAAACAACTCTTTAAATATTATTTAGAGTTATTTTGGCAATGAATCCTTAATAAACACTTAAATGATTTTGAGTGGTTTATATAAATCATTAGATAAAGTAATTATTTCCAAACTCCTTTTAATAATTATTCATTATCCTTTTAGATAATTATTATTACTCTTTATATTTAATAGTATTCACTTTTTTTTTAATTTATTCTTAATAATTATTTACTACTTATAACTTAACAATTATTTATTTAGTTTTTTAAAAATATTTTGTATACTTAATAACTATTTATTTATCCTTTTTGATAACAACTAGACATTCTAAGTAATTATTTAACCCTTTAAATAATTATTTAGTTATCCTTCGCTAAACTATTATTTTATAAATACTTAATGCAACACAATCACTACCGCCTTCTCATATGAAACCCTAGAAAGTCTTGAAATCCTATATCTTTGTCATAGACTTTATGATCTAATCCTTAAACTTTAGACTTATCATTTAGGCTTGTTGTGAGGATATCTTTCCTCGAAGCTTTACTACACTCATCCTTAGTCGGTCACTCTTACATCCTTCTCAATGTGAGTATACTTAGCCCCTTTTTATTTTGTTTTGATTTATAAACTTTGGGGTGGAACATGTTCAAACTTTTAGACTTGTACGATTCAAACGTAACAAGCTTATATGCTTTCTATGTGCCATATGCTTTGAGACTTGCAATGCTTAAATTAAACTTAAGACTAGCATGTTTATTAACTTTGGTCGAGCCTACAGTGACAATAATAGATCTATTGCATTTGACCAATCCACCTAAATTGATTGACCCTTCGGGGGGAGCCCATGGTGATTGTTACTGAGACTTGCAATGCTTAAATTAAACTTAAGACTAGCATGTTCATTAACTTTGGTCGAGCCTACAGTGAAAATAATAGATCTATTGCATTTGACCAATCCACCTAAATTGATTGACCCTTCGGGGGGAGCCCATGGTGATTGTTACTGGAATTTAAACTTTAAACTTTCAAGGGTAACCCTCGGGTTATGCCTAAACTTGGTTGGAGGTTTGACGTGCATAATGTCTAACTTGTTTGTTCTCACATTTATACTTAGATGCAATAACATAGTGAAGTGTAAACCTTTTAAATACTTTGTTAAATGGTGTCAAAACGTTTGTATCTCACAAACTATTTTTAGTTGACAGTTTACTTAACATGTTTCAGATGCTCAAGTTTGATGATTATCTTGTGAACACGTAGGATGCTTGGACCTAGAAAGACTATCAATTAAATCTTATGTTTTATTATTATTGTTGAACAATATGTTTTTCCTTGTTATGTTTGAACCTTTAAATTCCATTAATGAAATATTGAAACTTTATTAATCAACCTTGTACTTTTAAACAACCGCGTCCGCCCCGATGTATAATTCGCCGTCGATTGGGATGTGACAGGAAGTAGCAAATCAAAGAACCATTTTTTATAACACCCACACCATAAATTAAGAAAAGCTGAAAGTTCCCAAAATGGAAAAAAAAATTGAAGTTCCTTACCTTAAATACAAATTTTTAAAAGTTTCTAACACCCATAATAGAATTTGAGTAAACTTTTATTACTTAACTAGTTTATAATCCCGTGTATTACACGGGTTGAATAAAATATAATATAATTTGTTAATACGTACACTCGTCAAAATATGTATTTAAATAAATGTACTTTGACGTGACAATTATAAGTTATGTTAAGTTAATTTTTAAAATAATTTTTAACTGGGATTAGTTTTTTTATGTAACTAATAAATGTATTTCAGATTAAATTTATTTGGTTAATGATATAATAGCTATCCATAATTAAATAATAAGTATTCATAATTAGATTTATATTAAGTAATTAAAAATATATTCTTTTAATATCATTATTTAATATGGTTCGCGTGTTATTTTATTGGGGTAAATGGTTTGGCGGGAAAAAGAAAGTGAGATTGAATGATATAGTGACACGTGACAAAAAATGTAATCATTTATTAGATTAAGAATTATGTGGAAACATAAATGCATTCAATACAAAACCAAGTCTAAACAAAGAAAAATGAGAACCAAAATAAACATTTGTATATAGTGGTGATTAGATGTAGTGGGAGAGAACAAATGGATGGTTAACAATCTTACGTATCATATTTAAAACAAGTACAAGTGGTTTTACCGTTTTCGTAATTCTCTACTTGAAATTGATTGTGTTAAACAACCTGACCAAATCTAGTTCTCTAAGACTCCCATTGTTCATTAGCTCTGACATTATGGGGGATGACATAGACTCCATGCCCATTGAGGTTGTTGTAGCGGTGGTGGTTGTGGGGTGGTCAGGGTTGTGGTTTCAGAGGAAATAAGTTCATCATCACCAAAAATGTTGGTAATATCATTAAAATCCCAATATGTAAAATAACTAGGTTTTGTTATGACAGGATTTATTTAAATATCACCCGAAATCATTGCAATCACAAGTGACATTGCCGGCCTTAACGATGGTGATGCTTGACCACAATTTAGGCCTACTCGTATCATATGAGTAGCATGTTATTCACCAAAAGATGACAAAGATGGATCTATGATCTCCAAATGTCGGTTACTTTCATACAAACTCCATGCCTGAAAATACCATAAATTCTTTTGATTATTACATATGAAATTAAGGAATTTTTTTTCATGCTTCTGGCAACTAGCATTATGGTATAGTCAAATGTTTAGATGTGGCGGTTTCTGTTGGCCCAGATTTTTATTTAGAGAATAAAGTTTACAACTTGAGACTCTTGATTTCATTTTTTTTAAAGGCGAATATTAAATGTTGTGACGTCGCACCCCCCGTTACATGTGAGAGCCTTGTCCAACTCCAGCCAATTTGTTGTATAAACCAGGACCACTTGGCGTCAGAGTTGGAGAGCTTTCAAGGAAAAACGCCACCCAATACGGCCCTTTCCGGGCTTGAGGGGAGAGCCGAGGCTCGAACCCTGGATCGGCGTGGGTAAAACTTTGATGCATCAGCCTGAGAGCTAGGCCTCATTTGCGATGCCGCGGAAATTAATGGTGGTGGCAGGGATCGAACCCAAGTCCTTTGAGACTTTGGGCCTTACCTCAACTACTACACCACAACCTCTTTGATAACTCTTGATTTCATTTAATCTAAAGACTTACATTAAACACAAAAGAAACTCTTACACCTAAAGAAAAGGAAAACGACTTACCCCACTAACCCATTACTTTGACTCTCTAGTTAACTACCCATGACCTATTAAAAGATTAAAAACATATGACTAAATTAGAACTCCCTAATGACCCGTCAAAACGAAACCCGGTTCAGCTGCATGACCCATACCCGTTTGACACATATCCATTAAGATTAACCCTACAGTTTCAACCCATGGGCTAATTTAGGTTGTCTTTAATCTCAAATGGGCCAAATCAAAACATTTAGATAAAAGGGGAGTGAGTCAAACGGGTCAAACAACTCACTGAGGTTGAAAGTCATCCGATATTTTGTGATGCAAAGATTTTGATGATTATTGTATTTATATTGTTTATGAAATTATAATTAAAGCATTAACTACTTGTAAAAAAAAAAACTACAAGTGTTAACGGATCAACCCAACCCATCATATTTCCATGTCAAAGAGATTTGTGTCTATTACCAAGTCAGTTGGGATCCTCAAGCTGGTGATAAAATCCTAATAAGAACATTATAATAAATATAATTAGCATTTACTTATTCCATAAAGATTTTAAAAGAAAATGTAGTTTTGGGACAAAAAAATGAGTACATGATATGATAGGCATATTTGTGTGGTTAGCAAGTGTTGAGGGAATCTCGCCATCCACAGGTAATTGCAAAATTTAGTAAAGATTGTATGAATTACCTTCTAATCAGATGCATGTTATTTACTTCACAATTATGTGTGTATGCATATATAACTCATATATTCAAATAAGAACATACATTTGTTCCATCTTAATTAAGAGGCACTCACAACATTGCTAGTTCTTTGAGAGTTCCAAGCTCCCTAGGTATATATAGTACCAAAGAATTGATTGTGGGCACCCCTATTAAGACGAATCAAATAAAAGTTAACTAAAAATATATATAATCGGAGTATCATAGCTAAAAATGTACATTCTTTACTTACAAAATCACCATTGCAGAAAATTTTCCAAGATACCCGTGAACATTGGCGGACCTAGTTAGGTTTCGATGGGTCAGCCGACACCATTAAATTTTTTTTATTTTGTTATATATATGGTATATTTTCGAGCGACCCCCATAAAATTTTGACACCGACCCTCAAAAAATATTTTTTTAGGATTATAGATTTTATAAATAAAAACCAATTAAACCAAACCTTTAAACTTGTAACAATTGAGCCATATAACCTATTAATTATAAAACTCTTAAATCAAACCTTTAATAGTTTAACCCAATCACCTTTAAACAAAATAGGGCTCAAATAAAACATAAACCCATAAATAAACCCAATACATATTTAAATAATTTAAACCCAATTAACTATTGAAAAAAGAGTTGATAGTTGTGTTTGTTATATTGAAAAAAAATTGTTCAGGAAAGTTCCTATAGATAATGTAATGGTTTGGTTTCAAAAAATGGAAACATGTAAAGAACAATTATAGAGATATTGTTTTTTAATTATGCATTTCTAATGACAAACATCGTATTATTATTGTTCGTTTATAAATTTGTTAGTTTTCATCGGTTTATTGTGTGACCCGGCCCGACTCGGGTCGGAAAAAATTAATATTTATGCATTGACAATTGACTCCAAAAAATCTCCGACCCCCATAAAAAAAAATTCTGGGTCCGCGCTGCCCGCAAAGGCATTCTGGTCTATTTTCCTACAGAAGTGAAAGATATTATGACGCTCATACACTAAGGATACCATTACTTTTGTGATGGGTAAATGAATATGAATAAAACATTTCAATATTGCATTAAAAATTATTAAAGAACGAAAGAAAAAGGCATACAATACGGCGAGATAAGTTAAAGCAGCAAGTTCTTCAGGAATAATCCCTTGCCTAGATGCATAAGATGAGAAGTCTTGGGATAACACATAAATAACATAAAGACTTTATATAAATTCATCTGAAAAACTCATAACTGCAGTTTGATAAAAAAATATATATGTAATCCAAAGCAGGAATCATCCACACATATGACCGAATACATATATAATGTCATAATTTGTTAGGAAAATTGTATTATCAAGGTAAAGATAATCAAATGAATCTTGGATAACTACTTTTCAAAAGAATACAGCATTTTTCTTACTCTTGTTTTTATAATCTTTTTTTTATTTTTAATAATATAAATAATGGGTGTAACGAGAGAAAGTTATTATAGTCAAATCCGACCATATTTAACAGCGTTAATGGATGACGTTAGAGAATCTCAAACCTCCCTCTCCCTCTAAGAATTTTACTAGAAAAAAAATTTTTGCCCCTCTTAAACCAAAGTTTATTCTTTTTTTTTTGCTCCCTCTAAAACGGAAGTCCCCTCTAAAATGAGGGTCATGTACTGTCGTCCATCCTTAAAAATGTTGATATCTCATCTAAGGAGTCATCTGAAGTCATTAACACTTAACACGATTGCAATTAGAAATTTAGAAGACCTTAAGTCACTCGACAATCATCTAATTATTTGTTCTTAATCCTTAATTAAGCAATTTTTTGTTTATGATATGAACTATGAAGCATAACTTTGGGTTAGGGAGTTATGTTGTTAGCCGTTTGGTAATCATAAGCCCATGGAAAACCAAAACATCGGTACCGTTATATAATTGTTTTTATGTGATTCGATCTCCACAACCAGCTCAACGTGTAACATCCATGATTTTGAGCCCATAAATTTTCCTCAGTCAGTCATTTTAAAAACACTTGAAGTCCCATACCTATTCAAACTTTATATGTTATAGTAACTATTATTTTAACATACAAAACTTCCACTCACCTATTATATCTTTACTATATATATATCACGTGTATCTATACATATGTTTTTATACAAGCAAACAATTCCAAACGTATGAGTTTTATTTTAAACTATACATTCATATCCGTTGAATATATATACATTTTCAGTTCCAAATCTAGATGTAACTCTGTACATTTGATTTTATTGGATAAATCCACATTACAATCTATAAATTCATAAAAATGTAATTTTCATAGTGTTCTAAACGAAAGTAAATTTTAAAAGTGTATATATTAGTATTTACAAAGTTAAGTAAAACTTTTAAAGAATCAATATATACATATATAAATATATAAATTTAAACATTTGGTCTTGAACACTCCCTTTTGAACATTTGGAACCCTCAAGTTGAACCTTTGACCATTTGGACTTCCATTTTGAACCCATTCAATAAAAATTGAACTTATCTTGACTTGGAAAAAGTCAACAAGAACAACATTCATCAGGGTTGACTTTAAAAATTCAAACATGCCCGATTTGGCCTAACAAATCGACCATATACGATGACTTCAGCCCATGGATTTCTCATAACAGTTATTTCGAACCTTCCTAAACACAATAACAGTTCTAATTTGGTCCAAGGCGCGGTAGAATTCGAAATTCGAAATAACTTTGACAACCCAAAGTCAAACTGAGTAAATTCTACTACCAATAACAGGGATTTGATGCGTTTGAGTCCGAAAATCACGCGAAATCAATGCTCTCACGTATTCGGTACCATATCTCGACCCAATTCATTACCAAATCGTCGAATTTATGCGTAATGAGTGTTCACAGCTGTCTACGGCGATGACTTAGTCGAATCATGTGTTTAGGATCAAATTTCTGGAATTAAACCTCTCATCACTGTCGCAAAACCCTTCCAAAACTCTCCCCATCCTCATTCGATTTGCATTTCACTCCTGGAACCCGATTGAACAACAAGAGCATCGAATCAAGAGCCCCACTCGTTCACCCTCTACACGCAACCATATCAGGTATTCCTTGTCTCGATTTATTCGTTTCTACCTCCTGATTAAAAGCCCCATGTTTGTTGGATCGATCTTTTGCTTAATCGGGATAAGTTGGGGCTAGGGTTTTCAGAATTCATATTGGTGACGAAGGGACTTGAGACTTAAAGGTTTTCTATGTTTTCACCTGATATTATGATAAAACATGAGCCTGGATCAACCGGTTAAAACGCTTGCCTCACACAACAAGGGTCGCAGGTTCAAACCCTACAGACCCCTTTTATTTTTATTTTTACTTGTTGCTTGATTCTTTAAACTAACACATATATTAGATCGTTGCATACTATTATCATTGTGTTATGGTCAAAAGCAAAACGCATTTCTTTATAAACTTCAAAGACTTTTTCTAGTTATTACGTTTTCTAAAAAGTATACATACATATATATATATATATATATATATATATATATATATGTTTTTGATTTATTTTATAAAAACGTCTTGATTCTCACAAGTAGTATATGAGCATCATCATCTTGAGTATGTATTAACTCGTTACCTTTATATACTGCAAAATCATGACAAACGTTAGTGTATTTTCATAAACCCTATTTTATTACACAAAGCTTTTAAAGTTATAAAATGGTCATATATAGTATAAGTTTTATTAAATGAAAAGGTTATATATATATATACATATATATATATATATATATATATATATATATATATATATATATATATCTTAAACCTTCAAAACGCCATGGTCTATAACATATTATTATCATTCATAAAACAACTTTATTTAGTGTTACTAATAACATAAATTTTAATAATTGTTTTATGATTATATATTTAACATATTATTATCACTTTCGCAAATAGTACGGGATTAGTAGTCATATGACTCGTTTAGTAATTTCATTTTCATAAATAATAATAATAAAATTTGCATAACTAATTTCTGTATTTCACAATATACCCGTATAAATATTACTACATAATAATAATTCATCATAATCATTATTTTAACCTAAATGTGTTAATAAGACATTTGTCTTAATAAGATATTTAGTACATCAAATTTGCAAGTATTACCTACTATCAACACCTAGCTTGTTTTTATTAAAAAAATCTATAAAACAACAATTATAGACCTTAGTCGAATTCCCGATCACCTGTCCAAAACCCTATATCCCCAAAGTGTCCCGTTGTTATTTTCTTTTAATCGTTCATTACGTTAAATAACATATCCAATTTAACTTAGGGCATCTTTAATTCTTGTTGCTACGAGTTACAAGTCCAACATTTTACTTATCAAAGTGAGTATTACATAGCCCCTTTTCACACTTTTACATTTTTTGGGTGAAGCATGAACTCTATACATACAATTGTTTACATTTACACAAACTACGCAAACACAAATCCTCTTTACATTCATGTGTGCAAATTTGAGCTTTATGTTTGAGTACTAGGTGTGTTAACTGTTTGTGTGCAATTTATGTGCAATCATTAACTATTCAAGCCGACGGTTAACAATGATAGATCTATTGAGTCTGACAAACCCACCCAGATTGGGGTGATTGTTACCGACAACACAATTTACATGCTAGTTACAAAGGTTTGATTGTACTTTGGTTACACAATAGTTGCTCCCCATAAATGTCTTATTTTATCATGTTATGTAAGGATTTGTTTATTCACATCTATATACTATCTACATACAAACCTGTGTATGCTCACCAACTTTTTAGTTGACCTTATTTTATTCATATTTCAGGTGCTAATGTGTGAGTTGATCAAGATATGCTACACTTAAGTTTGGACTTAGTTAAATTTAAACAAAGAATATTATGTATTTCATTTACATACTTGTATGAATTTGGTTATGTTTGATTTGTTTGGAATGAAATTTGGATGATTAATATATTGCAATTTAGTCAACCTTGTGCTCATGAACAGTCTACATGTCCCGCCCCGACGTATTCCGCCGTCGGTTGGGGTGTGACAGATTGGTATCAGAGCCTTGGTTATAGGGAATTAGGTTATTAGACGCTTTTGACTTAGACTATAACCGTAGGACACCCATACAATGCCATGCTACTACATACTACATGATTTCTCATTGTGTGAATATTCCTACATACTATCTTAAGTAAATAACTACCTGATACAATATTTAATAATTTATGTGTCACACTGCCTGATAATTTTTGTGATATATTCATGCTATTTATTTGATTCATGTAAGTGCTATCCTAAGTTTCAACACACACTTATACACACTTAGCTTTTCATGCACCCTTAAACTCACACATACAATGTCACCACCTCTTGTGATCTAAATCTAAACTATTGGGCCTAAAGCCCATTAATAATAAACTAGAAGCCCACTTACCCTCCAAGAAGAAGAAGCCTACTACAATATATAAGCCTCACTTTTGGGTCTCAAAGCCCAGTCCACAACAATTCTCATCATAACCATGAGCCCAACAATAGTGTTATGAATACATAATGGCTGGAAGAGTGTGTAGACCCATGAGGGATTCTGACCAAGGAAAGACAGGGTACTTAAGTGTGTCTTAGTGACCCACCCCTCTTTCCTAGGAATTCTCCTCAGGGATGCATTACTTATAGGTCAAGTGTAAATCTAAGATACTATTGTGAAGACTCGGTGTTATGACTAGTCAAACTCTAAACCTATGAGAACTCTTATATTTAACACTCGGTATTTTATTATCACTTACAACCTTTTCTTTGTTTCTCTGCTAGACATGGACTCCTACTCTCATTCCTCCCCGGTATACCGTCCCGGAGCAGAGTCTGATTGGGAAGAAGACATCAGGTCCCCCGTGTATCGGTCACCACCACCCCAGCTGTCAGGCCAAGGTTTGATATAAGGGCAGATTGGGCTAGGAACACCGGCCCAAGACTTCGAACACCTAGATCACCCCCATTAAGAGACCCGTATCTGGTGCCCGACCCATATCAACCTAACCCTTGGGTAAGGTATACCATGGCACCCACTAGTGCTATGGGAATTCCAATCAATGACATTCACCAATATGTGAGGACCGTAGAGTTTGAGAGGCAAAGGATGGAGCATGAGGTAATGCACGACTTGCAAGGACAAAGAATGGATAGTCTAGCAAACCAATTAGGGTACCAAAAGGAATTAATCTCCATCCTCGAAAAAGAAATATTGGAGCATCGCACGGAGACAGCTAAAGCTGAAGCCAGGTCGACTACCCGAGTGACCATAGCGGTGCTCGTCTTGGGAATTATTCTCCTTCTAGTGGAAAGCTACAAGAGACGTTAACAAAATTATTTTTCCATTATTTATTGTCTTTAAATTTTCAGTTTGAGAACTATTTCCCTATGTTTTGAGTAATGTTTAACATTTCAGCACTTAATCAATTTTATATATTTCAACTCTAAAGTTATTATTCATTGATTTGACCCGTTGAGTGTGAATCACACCCATCATATTTTCATCAAAAATTTCCCAAGTATCACCTTCTTCATTCAATACAATTTAATACACTACCGGCAATCTCCTTCATAAACAAATCATGCTATTAGATTTAAACAACCTCTTTATTTTCAAACCAAACTTTTAGAAAGTATCATAAATATAAATTTTTTCATAAAAATTTTAGCTTTGTAAAGGAACTTATTACAACATATTTTATAAAAATATTATTTTAAATTGATAAATAATTGTGATTTTCTTCATTAAAGTAATTATTTCTAAGCCCTGGCTAAATTAATATACAACTACTTGTTTAGCCAATAATTCCTCTTAAATATTCTCCTTATAATAATTGAAAAGTTAATAAAAAAGTTTTCTCTATAAATTGTCTATTTATTTAATCATTTAAACTCAATAGTTTCACTACTTTATATATCTACAACCAAGAGCAATTTGCAATTTCCTACTTTCAAACAAAGATCAGTTCTTTGTAAATACATTTCCCATGATATTTTCAGAAAACTCCTCGTTACCCCATACCTTCAATAATGTATGAGTATACTTGCCACTTTAAGAGACGACCCATTTCGCATAGACGTTAACCATCCTCACAAATCTCAACGAGATTTAAAGAGCTAGAACCTAACTATCACATTTTACATGAATGCCAAATAACACGCTCCCCCACAACACCTGACCACATACAAAACTCGTCAGTTTACGTCGCACACGAAAATCAATAACTTACGTATGCACGTTCACAAGATACACAACACGATCACATAACACACGAAACTTGTTCATTTGCAATACACACGCTACCAGATTAAACACATAATACATGAAACTTGGTTGTTTGCAATATACATGATACATAACAATTGGTTATTTGATATACAATATTTGATTGACCACATTGAACATGAAACTTATTTGGTTACAAGTTACATGATACTACATTACTTACATTACACATGAAAGATTATTGGTTTATAAAATACATGATACTAAGTTGTTAACACCATACATGAAATTCATTTCTTGCAATATACATGATACCTAACAATGGGTTGTTTGATATACAATACTTGGTTGACCACATTGCACATGAGACTTATTTGTTTACAAAATACATGATGCTAAGTCTCTCACGTTACACACGAAACCTATTTTATTACAAGCTACATGACGCTAGATCATACATGAGACTTGTATGTCTGCATTATACACGAAACTAAGTGGTTTACAATTGTTGTAATTGATTGATTACATTATACACAAAGAATGGTCATACACTTTGTTTACCAAGGTGGAAAACCATAATACATAGGAGCTACTCGGGGTTTGACGTATTCTTGTTCAGACATGAGAAAGCTGTAACACATTAAAACAACTCGGTGTTTGACGTATTCTTGTTCAAACACGAGTAAACTATGGAACTCTAGGTTATACTACCTTATTACCCTTTAGTTGCTAACTGACATGCCTACTTAAGGACATAGTTACTTTTTAGCAACTCTTATGTGAAAACAATAGACATGAACTGAGTGAAATTGTGCCCCTATTGACCCGCACACAACGGAAGGATCTATACGGACCATGCGATGATTTGAATAATTACGGGTGCACACGGAATTATAAAGTTCAGCGCATGGAAAAACATAGTGAAGCTTGCTGTGTGTTATGACCTAAAACCTATCGTGATATATAACAAGGAAACTAATGTGATATGACAAGGGCATGGTGGATACGCCGATGGTACTTCCTATATATAAGTGCCCTATCATATTATCAAGAGTAGCATTGTTCGTGTCACGTGAAGTTTTATGTTATTTTGACCTAGACCAATGTTTGTGAAATCGGTTACTCATTAACAACTCTTGAGCATAATAGACTACCTTTTAAACAAACCCCGATGATCAAACTCCGTTTGAATCCATTCCCAGTGATGCATTTCATTCTTAGAATCCAAATGTTATTCGATAGTTTTCTCTTTAAACTCATAACTAAATTCATTATCATCATTCATATCCGACTTTGAGTATCAAAACCTGTGTCTTATCACCCATTATACTCATTAAACCAACCATCATAACATAATGAGAACCCAAATCCCCACCTATTTTCCTGATTCAGTTGACTCCACTAACTAAATTTCGGGACGAAATTCCCTCAACGTGGGGATACTGTAACATCCATGATTTTGAGCCCATAAATTTTCCTCAGTCAGTCATTTTAAAAACACTTGAAGTCCCATACCTATTCAAACTTTATATGTTATAGTAACTATTATTTTAACATACAAAACTTCCACTCACCTATTATATCTTTACTATATATATATCACGTGTATCTATACATATGTTTTTATACAAGCAAACAATTCTAAACGTATGAGTTTTATTTTAAACTATACATTCATATCCGTTGAATATATATACATTTTCAGTTCCAAATCTAGATGTAACTCTGTACATTTGATTTTATTGGATAAATCCACATTACAATCTATAAATTCATAAAAATGTAATTTTCATAGTGTTCTAAGCGAAAGTAAAATTTAAAAGTGTATATATTAGTATTTACAAAGTTAAGTAAAACTTTTAAAGAATCAATATATACATTTATAAATATATAAATTTAAACATTTGGTCTTGAACCCTCCCTTTTGAACATTTGGAACCCTCAAGTTGAACCTTTGACCATTTGGACTTCCATTTTGAACCCATTCAATAAAAATTGAACTTATCTTGACTTGGAAAAAGTTAACAAGAACAACATTCATCAGGGTTGACTTTAAAAAGTCAAACATGCCCGATTTGGCCTAACAAATCGACCATATACGATGACTTCAGCCCATGGATTTCTCATAACAGTTATTTCGAACCTTCCTAAACACAATAACAGTTCTAATTTGGTCCAAGGCGCGGTAGAATTCGAAATTCGAAATAACTTTGACAACCCAAAGTCAAACTGAGTAAATTCTACTACCAATCACAAGGATTTGATGCGTTTGAGTCCGAAAATCACGCGAAATCTCTGCTCTCACGTATTCGGTACCATATCTCGACCCAATTCATTACCAAATCGTCGAATTTATGCGTAATGAGTGTTCACAGCTGTCTACGGCGATGACTTAGTCGAATCATGTGTTTAGGATCAAATTTCTGGAATTAAACCTCTCATCACTGTCGCAAAACCCTTCCAAAACTCTCCCCATCCTCATTCGATTTGCATTTCACTCCTGGAACCCGATTGAACAACAAGAGCATCGAATCAAGAGCCCCACTCGTTCACCCTCTACACGCAACCATATCAGGTATTCCTTGTCTCGATTTATTCGTTTCTATCTCCTGATTAAAAGCCCCATGTTTGTTGGATCGATCTTTTGCTTAATCGGGATAAGTTGGGGCTAGGGTTTTCGTAATTCATATTGGTGACGAAGGGACTTGAGACTTAAAGGTTTTCTATGTTTTCACCTGATATTATGATAAAACATGAGCCTGGATCAACTGGTTAAAACGCTTGCCTCTCACACAACAAGGGTCGCAGGTTCAAACCCTACAGACCCCTTTTATTTTTATTTTTACTTGTTGCTTGATTCTTTAAACTAACACATATATTAGATCGTTGCATACTATTATCATTGTGTTATGGTCAAAAGCAAAACGCATTTCTTTATAAACTTCAAAGACTTTTTCTAGTTATTACGTTTTCTAAAAAGTATACATACATATATATATATATATATATATATATATATATATATATATATATATATGTTTTTGATTTATTTTATAAAAACGTCTTGATTCTCACAAGTAGTATATGAGCATCATCATCTTGAGTATGTATTAACTCGTTACCTTTATATACTACAAAATCATGACAAACGTTAGTGTATTTTCATAAACCCTATTTTATTACACAAAGCTTTTAAAGTTATAAAATGGTCATATATAGTATAAGTTTTATTAAATGAAAAGGTTATATATATATATATATATATATCTATCTTAAACCTTCAAAACGCCATGGTCTATAACATATTATTATCATTCATAAAACAACTTTATTTAGTGTTACTAATAACATAAATTTTAATAATTGTTTTATGATTATATATTTAACATATTATTATCACTTTCGCAAATAGTACGGGATTAGTAGCCATATGACTCGTTTAGTAATTTCATTTTCATAAATAATAATAATAAAATTTGCATAACTAATTTCTGTATTTCACAATATACCCGTATAAATATTACTACATAATAATAATTCATCATAATCATTATTTTAACCTAAATGTGTTAATAAGACATTTTGTCTTAATAAGATATTTAGTACATCAAATTTGCAAGTATTACCTACTATCAACACCTAGCTTGTTTTTATTAAAAAAATCTATAAAACAACAATTATAGACCTTAGTCGAATTCCCGATCACCTGTCCAAAACCCTATATCCCCAAGGTGTCCCGTTGTTATTTTCTTTTAATCGTTCATTACGTTAAATAACATATCCAATTTAACTTAGGGCATCTTTAATTTTTGTTGCTACGAGTTACAAGTCCAACATTTTACTTATCAAAGTGAGTATTACATAGCCTCTTTTCACACTTTTACATTTTTTGGGTGAAGCATGAACTCTATACATACAATTGTTTACATTTACACAAACTACGCAAACACAAATCTTCTTTACATTCATGTGTGCAAATTTGAGCTTTATGTTTGAGTACTAAGTGTGTTAACTGTTTGTGTGCAATTTATGTGCAATCATTAACTATTCAAGCCGACGGTTAACAATGATAGATCTATTGAGTCTGACAAACCCACCCAGATTGGGGTGATTGTTACCGACAACACAATTTACATGCTAGTTACAAAGGTTTGATTGTACTTTGGTTACACAATAGTTGCTCCCCATAAATGTCTTATTTTATCATGTTATGTAAGGATTTGTTTATTCACATCTATATACTATCTACGTACAAACCTGTGTATGCTCACCAACTTTTTAGTTGACCTTATTTTATTCATGTTTCAGGTGCTAATGTGTGAGTTGATCAAGATATGTTACACTTAAGTTTGGACTTAGTTAAATTTAAACAAAGAATATTATGTATTTCATTTACATACTTGTATGAATTTGGTTATGTTTGATTTGTTTGGAATGAAATTTGGATGATTAATATATTGCAATCTAGTCAACCTTGTGCTCATGAACAGTCTACATGTCCCGCCCCGACGTATTCCACCGTCGGTTGGGGTGTGACAACTGAAAAACATCGATACCGTTATATAATTGTTTTTATGTGATTCGATCTCTACAACCAGCTCAACGTAACTTCATACGTGTCTTTTAAGTATTTAACGACGTTTTTTTTGTGCTTAGGCACATTAATGTCACCGCCACAACCATTTAAGGTCCGCCTCCAGCCTTTTATCATTGTAGGTTATATCGACAGAGAGTCACGTGTTGGTACCGCTATGAATGAAACCTATACCGATTGAAGAACGTCGGTGTCGTTAACAATTTTCTATCCATGTTTCAGTATTCACAACCAAGCAGCCACAACTTCTTGTTATTATTACCGCCGCAACGTGTATAATGAAGTTTACAAAATGGTATTGATGTTCCGCCAACACGTGAGGCCAAATACCAGTTTTAATCATAAGATGTATTGTTTTATATATTCTAATAATTTTATCTAAATCCTGATAGTTTTAAAAAAAAAATACTAATTCAGATATTTTAGAGTAATGTGATAAAAATGGTGCAAAAGATAGTCATGGTTTTGTGCATGAAGTTAGCGCCATGTGTACAACACTATTAATAAACCACGACTTAGGTCCATGGTACATACATATATGTGTCAATACTAATGAAATGCCACCCATTTACACCAACATTTGCATGACTGACACGTGTCCCACCGCCACCCTTCTACTTAAACTACAATCTTCTACCAACTCAATCCACTCCAACACACTTTACTAATTTAACCATGGCAACAAGATGCTTGTTTTTCCTACTGCTAGCAGTTGTAGTGGCACTAGTCGTCGGAGTTAACGGACAAGATAGAAGGGCCAGCAAAGTCTTCCCGCCGGAGGAAGATTACGGCCGTGGCCGTGATGATCGTGGTTATGGTGGTGGTGGTTATGAAGGTGATGAAGATTACGGCCGTAGCCGTGGCCCTGATGATCGTGGTTATGGTCGTGGTGGTTATGGAGATGATGAAGATAGAAGCGCGAGCAAAGTGTTCCCGCCGGAGGAAGATTATGGCCGTGGCCGTGATGATCGTGGTTATGGTGGTGGTGGTTATGAAGGTGATGAAGATTACGGCCGTAGCCGTGGCCGTGATGATCGTGGTTATGGAGATGATGAAGATAGAAGCGCGAGCAAAGT
The DNA here is from genome assembly GCA_023525975.1 of Smallanthus sonchifolius. Lineage (NCBI taxonomy): Eukaryota > Viridiplantae > Streptophyta > Magnoliopsida > Asterales > Asteraceae > Smallanthus > Smallanthus sonchifolius. Next base: position 57,944,795 of record CM042044.1, on the reverse strand, counting down.
GTTCCCGCCGGAGGAAGATTATGGCCGTGGCCGTGATGATCGTGGTTATCGTGGTGGTGGTTATGAAGGTGATGAAGATTACGGCCATAGCCGTGGCCGTGATGATCGTGGTGGTTATGGAGATGATGAAGATAGAAGCGCGAGCAAAGTGTTCCCGCCTGAGGAAGATTATGGCCGTGGTCGTGGCCGTGATGATCGTGGTTATGGTGGTGGTGGTGGTGGTGGTTATGAAGGTGATGAAGATAGAAGTGCGAGCAAAGTGTTCCCGCCGGAGGAAGGAAGTGGACGCGGCGGACGAGGCGGACGAGGGGGAGGATCGGAGTTCCCGCCGGAGGAAGAACGTGGTGGTCCCGGCGGTGGTGGAGGGAGGAGGGGATGGACGGAGAAAAGGAGGTATATATTGTCGGAATCAAAACGGGTGGTGGCTACGGATGCCGGTGGGATGAGGGTGGTGAGGGGTGTTGGCAAGAAGCATACCGAAAGCCCGATGCATATCGGGTTCATTACGATGGAACCGAATAGCATGTTCAAACCGCAATATCTTGATTCTAGTTTGATCCTCTTTGTTGAATTAGGTATTATTATAATAATCCTCGATTACTCGTTAATTAATTAATTTCCAAATTTAGTACGATGCAATTATTTAAATTATTGCGTAGGTGAGGCGAGAATCGGATCGATCTATAAAGATGACTTTGTTGAGAAGGATTTGAAAACCGGAGATTTGTATAGAATCCAATCGGGTTCGGCGTTTTATCTGGTCAACACAGCCCAGGGTCAAAGGCTACATATTATCGCTAGCATCGACACCACTGAGAGCAGCGATTGGAGTTCCTTTGAGGTACCTATATGGAAAATTACCAAAATAGACATTTGATTAAAAAAAGTTCTTAAAATAGACCTTGACTTTTAGCCAAGAAATACATAAATACATAGACTTCTACATTGGAACAACTAGCTAAACAGTTGACCCGGTGTTTTCCCGGCTAAATTGCCATCTTTTCGTTGGCCGGCATGGTTGGCCGCCTAAGGGCCAGAAACCTCCACCTTATAACGGGTGGCTAAGTGTAAAAACTCCCGGTCAAGGGCCTTTTAACGGCCTGGGTAAGTGTAGAAACCACATGCTCACGGCTAAATAGCCTAGACGGCGATGGGCCGGCTATTTAGCAGTGATTTTTGTCACGTGTCGACATCTTATTGGTGCAGACCTCTAATTGATTTTTTGGCAAGCCAGCAGTCCAATGTGGAAGTATATATGTTTTTCAAAAGTTTATTTAGGGAATTTTGTTTGGTTAAATATATATTTTGGTAATTTTCTCCCTACACTACTAGAAAAGTCAATGAATTTTCTAAAATTTTGAAACAAGTGAGGTAAAAAATTCTAACCATTTACAATAACTTGCCAAAGAAGACTAAATTTAGCGACGAAATTCTGACCATTTACGGCAACTTTATAAAAAAACTCTATTTACCGATGAAATTCTGACAACATACCCGAAAAAGAATTAGAAATTCTGACAACATACCCGAAAAAGAATTAGAAACCCGAACACTTATAAACATGAAAAATGTCTTAGAAACCTAGACGAAAACTTTTAAAAAAAATTATTTCACTTTCAGTCGGAAAGTTATAAATTTCAATAACTGACAAAAAATAAAAATTCTCACAAATTTAAAAAAAAAAAAAAATTTAAATATTATTATTTCATTTTTGGTTGGAGGATAACTTTCTAAAAAATATTTGTTAGATCTTCAAAGTTTCTATAACCTATCACCGTTTACAGTTGATAACGGCTATAATTACTTCGATTTGCAGTCGTTCTCCCTCAGTGGAGGAACAAACCCGAGATCGGTGCTTGCCGGATTCGATACCCAGACTCTAGCGACGGCATTCAATGTGAGTAACCCACCACATTTACCAGATTCTTATTCGGGTTTAAAATCATAATTGTTCATTTATTCTTGTACATATAGGTTTCGTACGATGCGGTTGATGAGTTGCTATCCAGCCGACAAGAAGGTTCCATTGTGTTCTTGAACCCCGACAACGAGCCTAGAGACGAATCGAGCAAGTGGAAGCGGTTCTTAGAGCTGAGAACACACGAAAGGAAAACGCAGATGAAGAGAATAGTAAATGTAGGACCGAAGACCGACGAGGAAGCAGATACGTCCACCACGTGGTCGTTAAGGGAACTCTTGATATCCTTGCTCGGAAAGAACGAGGATAATGTAAAGTCAAAGTCGTTGGATTCATACAACATCTATAACGATCAAGAGGCCGATTTTAGAAACGACTATGGTTGGAGTATCGAAGTCAATGGTGACAAATACGACCCACTTAAGTGGTCAGATTTCGCTGTCTATCTCGTCAATCTCACCGCGGTAAATTAACAAACCATATTATACACTTAGAAATTAAGGGGTGTTTGGCATCCATGATTAATATACTTAAATATATAATTAGTTTGAAATTACCTGAATATGTTTAAATAATGTTACAGGGGTCTATGATGGCACCACATATTAATCCAACAGCAACAGAATACGGTGTCGTATTAAGTGGAACCGGGAACATTCAAGTGGTGTATCCAAACGGAACATTAGCCATGGACGCAGAAGTGACCCAAGGCGACGTGTTTTGGATTCCACGTTACTTCCCATTTTGTCAAGTGGCTTCACGGTCAAGTCCGTTTGTGTTCTTCGGGTTCTCGACATCTGCACGAAACAACAGCCCACAATTCTTGGCGGGTCGAGGTTCGCTCATGCAGACCATGATGAGTCCAGAGTTCGCAGCTGCTTTTGGGAGGAGTGTAGACGGTATGTCCGAGATTACTAATGCTCAAACTCAAAGCACCATCTTGCCGTCGGCTTCCGCATCACCAGGCGGCGGAGGTGGGGAGATCCCGCAGGGAGAGGGCCAGGGCGATCCTGCGGGCCAGGGTGAGGGTGAGGGCCAGGTGGCTCCCACGGGCAAGGGTGAGGGTGAGGGCCAGGTGGATCCCACGGGCAAGGGCGAGGGTGAGGGCCAGGTGGATCCCACGGGCAAGGGCGAGGGCAAGGGTGATCCAACCGGCAAGGGTGAGGAGGCACCTAAAATAAGGATGAAGAAGAGCAGCTTTGCGTAAAATATGGCAATGGGGATGGAGTAGTACTTGTTTGGTAAGTTTGTAGCCAGTGTGTGTAGGAAGCTCGATGAGCTTGTTTTGTATGTTTGTGAATGTGTTGCTGACGTTTTTGCGTGTTTTGTGTTCCGAGATACTTGGAATTCGTTTATTTTGTAGTAAATAATAATGGTATGTTGTTGATGATGGATGATGATTTCAACATATGACAACAGCCTAATATACGTTGTTATCTCATGATTAACAGCCTTCTAAAGTTTCTTTTTTTTTATGAGTATGGTTTATTGGCATCAAGTGGGAGGCTTCGGGTTCCATGGGTACACGGCCGCAAGGGTCCTGGGTAAGGGTTCGGGTACATATACCTGTTTGTTTTGCTTGGAAGAAGTCGAAGCTGTTCTTTGGCGGGAAATAGAAAAAAAAATCTTTAGGGTACTTGGGGTTGTGTCTCTAGGGATGTCAATGGATCGTGTTTGGGTTGGATATTGGTAATCTCAAACTCATATCTGATTATAAATTCTTGTCTCATACCCGATTCATTATCCATCGGGTTTTTTCGAGTAATTACCTGTTGGGTTTCGGATATACCATGGGTATCGGGAGTTGAATTTGGGTAAATATTTATGGTAACTTTCTTTTTTAAGGGTAAATGGTTTTATAGTGTCCTTTGTCATTGACATTGGTATTTGAAAGACTAATTTTGAAATTAATGTTTTGTTTGGTTTTTTTAGAAGCTTTTTATAAATAAAAATTATAAAAAAAAAAAGAGATTTGATAGATCTTAGTTTTTTAAGTTGGTTTAACTTGTTTCGATTATAAATAGATTATGAGTTTTATTGTAACTTGAGTCCTGTTTTTTTTTTGTTCTAATCAATTGTTTTCCGATTCCTTGTGTTCTAATCAATTGTTTTGTCATCTGCGCTAACAACTCGATCAAAACCAACCTGCGATCGTGTAGAGAATCTAATGATCGAACGGGATGGTTCGTACGCGATTCCTTCTGTTCTTGATCAAATGTTTTGCCATCTGGGTGAACAACTCGATCAAAACCATCCTACGATCATGTGAAGAATCTATTGATCGAAAGGGATGGCCGTACAACAGACCAAAGAAAAATGGAAAGGTTAATTAGATAGAAAAGTGATCATGGAAAGGTTTGTTACCAACTACTACAGAATCAACATGAAGCCTTTCTTTGCAGACTCAGAAACCAACGACGACGAATTACACAGTGTGGTCGGTCATGATGAGATCAATATTGAAAGCGAATGGTTTACAAGATACAATTGATCCAAAATAAAAAGAGATTCGACTTGGCAGTCATCTTCCAAACCTTACAGGACAAACCTTAGCGGAAGATGTTATGCTTCATATGGCCAGTTATTCCGAACCGAAGGACATATGGTAGGTGCTAAGAGTAAAGTACTTAGGTGTAAAACGAGTCCATAAGGCTAGCCTTCAAACATTAAGTAGCGAGTTAGAAGAATTAAAGATAGACGAGTCAGAAACAATTATCCTAATCCTATGTTGGGTGGACTGGTAAATATTCGAAAATAAGGTTATGATAAGAAAACATTTGGTTCTCATTACCAGATAAGTTGGGTGAAGTACAATCGAAATACAAGATAGACGATCCAAAGACCTGATCCAACCGGTTTTGCAGGGGACCCAATTACAACACATTTGAAACCGGCAGTTCCCCTCTGCTTCCTGTTATTCAGTTTTACATAGGAACAAGGTAAGCCTGACCAAAACCGGCCAAAAACGACAACCAGAAAAAACCAGGTCAAAAATCAAACTAATAACAGGACAACCACCTCACCCGGATGTGGTTTCTCCTCAACTCGGTTCCATTGTGATACAGGTAAAACCTAACCCAATTGGGGAACCGGTTCTAGAATAAAAGCCCAGTTGGTTGTAAATTGCAGACATAAGGAAAGAAAATAGCTAGAAATAGCTTGAAACAAAAGATGTCTAGTAAAAGCATAGAAGTTCAACATACGAATCAAACAAAAGGTGGCCGCTGGATAACTTGCACCTCTGTCATTAAGCAACAAGTTGCTCAATACCTCCATCCATCCTCACAAATGAGGCTAGAGTACAGAAATGCAAGCACCAAAAAGACCATAAACCAAAAATTCTTAACAACCAAAAGAAAACATTGTCCCAAAATAAAATAAAAACATTCAATATTAAAACACTCAAAACCCATCATTTAGCTCCCTTCTTGACTGCAGCCTTGGTCACCTTAGCTCCAGTTGGGTCCTTCTTGTCAACATTCTTGATCACACCAACAGCAACCGTCTGACGCATGTCACGAACAGCAAACCGACCAAGGGGTGGGTATTCCGCGAAAGTCTCAACCACCATGGGCTTAGTTGGAATCATCTTAACCATACCTGCATCACCGTTTTTCAAAAACTTGGGTTCTTTCTCAAGCTCTTTCCCAGACCGCCTGTCAATTTTGGTCAACAGCTCAGAAAACTTGACTGCAATGTGAGAGGTGTGGCAATCCAGAACCGGGGCGTAACCATTTCCAATCTGACCAGGGTGGTTCATGATGATGACCTGTGAGGTGAAGCTGGCTGCACCCTTAGCAGGGTCATCCTTGGAGTTGGATGCAACATAACCACGTTTCAGATCCTTAACTGCAACGTTCTTGACATTGAACCCAACATTGTCACCAGGGAGAGCTTCGGTGAGAGCCTCATGGTGCATCTCAACTGACTTAACTTCAGTGGTCAACCCAGATGGACCAAAAGTGACAACCATACCAGGTTTGATAACACCGGTTTCAACACGTCCAACAGGCACAGTTCCAATGCCACCAATCTTGTACACATCTTGAAGTGGTAGACGAAGCGGTTTGTCAGATGGTCTTTTGGGCTCATTGATCTGGTCAAGAGCATCTAGGAGAGTTGGACCCTTGTACCAGTCAAGGTTTGTTGACCTCTCAATCATGTTGTCACCCTCAAATCCAGAGATGGGTACAAATGGAATTTTGTCTGGGTTGTAGCCAACCTTCTTCAAGTAGGATGAGACTTCCTTCACAATTTCATCATACCTTGCCTTTGAGTACTTAGGGGTGGTTGCATCCATCTACAAAGTTTTAAAAAGTAAACAGAATTAACATTCATCATAAGCTTACAAATCCTATCCATTTTACTTGCAAAACGGTAGAGATACAAATTTGTTGCAACAGTGAACATGCTAATAACAACGACAACAAAAAAAGGTCTCACCTTGTTGCAACAGCAGATCATTTGCTTCACACCAAGAGTGAAAGCAAGCAGAGCATGTTCACGGGTCTGCCCATCTTTGGAAATTCCAGCTTCAAAACCACCAGTGGTCGAGTCAATAATCAGAACGGCACAATCAGCTTGAGAGGTACCAGTAATCATGTTCTTGATGAAATCACGATGCCCAGGAGCATCAATGACAGTACAGTAATACTTGGTGGTCTCAAACTTCCACAGAGCAATATCAATAGTGATACCACGTTCACGTTCGGCTTTTAGTTTGTCAAGAACCCAAGCATACTTGAAACTTCTCTTGTTCATCTCTGCAGCTTCCTTTTCAAACCTCTCAATCACACGCTTGTCAATACCACCAAGCTTGTAGATTAAGTGACCCGTCGTGGTTGACTTGCCAGAGTCGACATGTCCAATGACCACAATGCTGATGTGAACCTTTTCTTTACCCATTCTGAGAAACCTAGCCCAACAGTTTCAAAATAATATCAGTAAGCTCACATATAAGCATATTCCATAATACTCAAAACAGAAGCACAAATCATTGCTAACTTAAAGAAGGCGGATACATTTACTCACCAAATTCAAAGGATCAAATATGTGTGTATATGTATATATACAAATAAACATGTATATAGGGTGAGGTTCAAATGCTAACCATTATATATGTGATAACAATGATAACCACCCTAAAACATAGTGTTATGTAACAATTATCATTTTTGATAGTGTTACATATGTAACACTAAGTGTCATGTATGTAACATTGTGTGATACGTATATCATTTCAAGATATATGTTCTAATAGTATTTAACAACTAAAAGAAAAAATAATTTATAAATTATGTGGTTATCACGATTATCACATAAAAAAACTGGTTAGTATTTGAACCCTTCCCTAAACATGTATACATATATGTATATTTGAAACACATGACTAACTGAACATTTACCAGTATAACTGAAAGTATATTTTACTTAGATCTAGGAAAAAGACATACATCTGGAATTATCAGACTATAAACTCATTTCTCAAATCCACAGATTAAAAGTTAAAAGCGACAATCAGAACAAACAAATAAATATAATTATGAACATATCAGCCTGTATATCTATCAAATCTGCGTAAACAGACAAAATACGAACAATTACTTAATCAAAATCAAGTGACTTTAGCAACGAACAAGCTCAGGTATATTTAAAACTCATCCGATCGCTTCATCAACAAGTTAAATCAACAAGCATATGTACTAACAGATCCGTACAAACGAATTCATATACAAAAGAATCTAATCAGAAACCCTAGAAATACACAAACAGAATCCATACAATAGAGCTTATAGCGAATTAAGATCGAACAAGAAGACAAGTGAAACGAGGATTGGGGATAACCTTGGTGAATAATCTGGTTGCGAAATTGAGTGGCTCGCCGATTCGTAAAGTGTTGTGAAAGAATGAAGACTGCAAGGAGACTTTATAACAGATGGAAATCAAGGTTTATGCTAGGGTTTTTTAGAGACCGTTGGATTAAACGATCTGACGGTTGTAAAAGAGTGCGGGTTTGTCATATCGTTTTGATCCGTGGATTCCACATTAATGCCCTACTCCCTGGCCGGTTTTTTATTTATGTATATTTTGCATCTAAAAGATAAAATAATTAATTTGCAAATCTTTAATTGCTTGCATTGACTTAAAAAACGATAACTTTTTTTAATATTTTCGTCTATATTAATTAAAGGTGTTTATAGTTTAGCGAGTAAAAGGATACACCGTTGCAACCATAGCGGCTTCAGCAGGTATAGAGTGGCGTGTTGGGTTTGCGGGTAAAAGAACCCGTGGAAAGTTTGGTGAATTGTGGAGAATATAACCGTTTAAAAAAAAATAATTTACCCTTATAAGTACATACTTAATCATTTTACTCACTACATAAAAAAATACATTTTTTTCTAAATACAAACCATTTCTCTTGTATCCACTCAACCAAAATATGAATCGTACGTTATACTTCCCACCCGATTCATCGGAAGACTCGCTCGACTTCGTATTCGGCGGCGATAGTATGCAATTTCTATGTGATATTGCCGCCGAAGCCAAAGAGGAAGACACAACTACATCATCAAGGGCGTATGTACGCCATGATCGTAAACAAGCTCTACAGATTCTAAAAAGAGATTATTTCAACGAAAACCTAACACACGAAGAAGCGACGTTTCGAGATAGATTTCGGATGTCGAATAGGTTATTTTTAAAAATAGTTGGCGACGTAGAGGCTAGGTTTGAATATTTTTAAGAGGGTGAAGACGCTAGGAACAAGAAGAGTTTCACGGCGCTACAAAAATGCACATCGGGGATTAAACAACTCGCAACCGGTAATCCTCCTGACGAATCCAAAGACTATTTAAGTATGGCTAGGAGAACCTCAAGTGAATGTCTATAGCATTTTTGTAATGCCATAATTCAACTATACGGTAACGAGTTCTTACGCAGACCGACAAGCCACGACATTGCACTTTTGTACAACGTGCATTAAGTAAAACATGGTATTCTAGGTATGGTCGGTGGCATCAATTTTACACATTTTGTTTGGCGAAATTGTCTAACAAGGTTGCGCGAACAATATATGAGAGGCGATCACCAATACCCGACGATCATGTTAGAAGCGGTGGCTTCAAATGATTTGTGGTTCTGGCATGTGTTTTGTGGTACACCCGGCTCTAACAACGACATAAATTTTCTCCAACAATCGTCACTTTTTACCAACGAGGAGCTTGGAATCGCACCTAAGTGTCCATTTGTAGTTAATGGTCGTTGATACTATCTTATGAATGGGATATACCATACTAGGTCTACATTTGTTAAATCGTTCCCATATCCAACAATCCGTATGGAAAAGGCATTCAAGAAGGTGCAAGAATCGATAAGAAAGGATGTCGAGAGAGCTTTCGGTGTGTTAAAAGGGAAATGGGGTATACTTCGTTGACCAAACCGACACTTAAAATTGGCGAAGATTAGGAACGAGGTATATACTTGTATGATATTGCACAATATGATCTTAAAAGATGACGGGAATGCAATATCACCTATCTATATACGGGATCCTTCAGTCGAACCAGTTATTGACGATAACTTCCTTTCGTAGTTGCACGATGTAGCTACACGTATTAGTCTTCGATTTGATCTTGTTGAACATATTGCGAGAAACACCCCGGATTTGGACGAAGACTAGATGAATTTTTATTTAATAATTACTTTTTGTATTATCTTTTTATTTATTGTTATGTATTTTTAATTAATTAATTTTTTGTTTTTTAATTTGCTTATTAATTTGTTTAAATTTAAAAAATAAAATAAAAAAATAAGAGGGTTGGAGGGTACTTGAAGGGTACCACTCCCACCTTAGAAGGTAGTTTGGGATGATAGTTTGTCAAAATGAGGTGACATTTTTTTATTAGTGGGTTTGAGATGATACTTTGAAATGGGAAGGTAACCACTCTCACCTCCCTAAGTAGCCGTTTAAACTGGTCATCAATTTGTTTTGCGGTCAATTTTTTATTTTTATTTTTGAAAGGCGAACATTGAATGATGTGACGACGAACCCCCGTCACATGGGAGAGCCTCGTCCAACTCCGGTTAAAATGTTGTCTTAACCGGACCCACTTGGCGTAAAAGTTCGAGAGCTTTCAAGGAAAAACCCCACCCAATACGGCCCCTTCCGAGCTTAAGGGATAGTCGAGGCTCGAACCCTGGATCGACGTGGGTAAAACCCTAGTGCATGAGCTTAAGAGCTAGGCCTAATTTGCGATGCCGCGGAAATTAATGGTGGTGGCAGGGATTGAACCCGGGTCACATGGGACATCGGGCCTTACCTCAACCACTACACCACAACCCTGGTCATTTTTTTATTAAAATGAAAATTCAAATACCAAACAATTTGGTTAATCATTAATCACTAAGGTATAATTAATCTCATTGGTTACTAAGGTATAATTAATCTCATTGAATTTTTTTATTAAAATGAAAATTCAAATACCAAAGTGTCTCAACCGGTTAATCATTAATCACTAAGGTATAATTAATCCCATTGGTAAATTAAATATTTTATTCCGTGTTCGTATGTTTTCGTAACCCAAATCCTGTCGAGGTTTATTTTGTGTTGAATCGGTTTCGTTCCGCTGCGTTTTAATAATAATTACTAAATAATTATTATCAATCTATAATTATTTATCAACCGTTTTTTATAACTAGTATAACTGATCACCACTGACGAAACTCAACAGTGGTATCAGAGCCAAGTTACGACATACGAATCGGATCCGGTCTTTTAACCGGTTATAGATTACAAACTTGAACTTGTTTAAAGTTTCTGATCTAGATTCTTTATTCTTATTCTATTCTTGCCATGGGTCATTAATATAAGAATTTATTACATCCAAAATACTAATTAACATTTAATTTGCTTATTTAACAGATGTCTACTGAAAAAGAATCTCACTCCTCCTTCTCTCCTAAATTTTTGCTTGAGAATGAAAAACCGAATGACACCAACCTCATCTTGAACTCTCTCCCTAGTTCTTATGACAACTTCGTAATGAACTTAAATATGAACACATGGGAGAAGACTATGCCCGAACCGCACGGTATGCAGGAAACGGCCGAGATGAGCATATCAAGTAAGACTAATCAAGAGTTGATGGTCAAATCTGGAGGTGTTAACAAGCCCAAAACCAAGAAAAGGGGTTATAACATCAAAGATAAGAATCAAGTTGTTGTTGCTGCCAAGATTGCCACCAACAATAACAAGCAAGTTGCAAAAACACCCCCTCCTGAGGAGCGTCAATGTTTTGAATGCAACAAGATGTGGCACTGGAAACGTAACTGCCCGAAATATCTAATTAAGCTGAGATCGAAGAGACCCAATGGTGAAGGAACCTCTTCAAGCATTTCTATTTATGTTATTGAACTTTTCACTGTCTCTAGCGACACATGGGTATTTGATACCGGATGTGCTTATCACATCGTTAATGTATTGCACGAGCCTGAAAGGTGGAAGAAGCTGAAAAAGGCGACATGGAACTCATCGTTGGTGATGGGAAGAAAGTACCAGTTCTTGCAACTGGAACATTAACCTTTCATGTCCTTCTGGCCTTGTAGTTATCTTAAATAATTGTTTGTTTGCACCTGGTTTAACCAGAAACATTATTTCAGTTTCCTTATTGTTTGAACAAGGTTTTAAGTACGTTTAGTGGAATTTTTATTTCTACTTACTTAAATGATATTTTCTATTTTGAGGCTAAACCTCGAAATGGTATTTATGAGGTTGATGTTCAAACTAATAATAACATATACAATCTTTTTAAACGTATCAAATCTAGCATTAATGATACATTTCTATGGCACTGTAGACTTGGTCACATAAGCAAGGCCCGCATGAAAAGGCTCCAATCCAAAGGGATCCTTGAATCCACCGGACAGGACTCCTTTGAAGACTGCAAGTCTTGCTTAGCTGGCAAACTCACTAAAGGATCCTTCACCGGTATTGGTGAACGAGCCAAGGATCTGCTAGGACTCATACACACTGATGTATGTGGCACTTTCAGAACCATGTCTAGAAATCGTGAAAAATACTGTGTTTCATTCATCGATGATTACAGTCGATAGGCTTATGTCTATCTTATGAAACACAAGCATGAAACTTTTGAAAAGTTTAAAGAGTTTCAATACGAAGTGGAAAACCAACTCGGTAAAACGATAAAGACACTTCGATCAGATCGAGGTGGTGAATATCTCAGCACAGAGTTCATCAATCATCTAAAGGAGTGTGGAATAATTTCACAACCCACTCCACCTGGCACACCCCAACTTAATGGCGTGAGCGAGAGGAGAAATCGAACACTACTTAATATGGTTCGGTCGATGATGTGTAGAACAAATTTGCCTCACTCTTTCTAGAGTAATGCTCTTATGACCGCCGCCCGCATTGTCAATCTGGCAATGACTAAGAAGGTAAACAAGACTCCGTATGAGATATGGCATGGGTCTAAACCCAATTTGTCTTACCTTAGAGTATGGGGATGTGATGCATATGTCACCAGCGATTCTGATGACAAGCTCGATCCTAGAGGCGAAAAGGTTGTTTTCGTCGGATACTATAACAGAAGTGGATATTATTTCTACCATCCTGATGCAAATGTTATTTCCATCAAAAGGAAGGGACACTTTCTCGAGAAAGAAATTCTTGAACGGGGAACTGGAGATAATATAGTGGATCTTGAAGAAATTCGAGAACCACAAACAACCGCTGATGAAGTCGGAGCGTCTAAACAACAAAAAATTGTTGCTGATGAATCAGACATAAAAACAAGTGTTCACAGAAGTGTAAGGACTCGCAAAGAACCTGACATATACCTATGGCATCTTGAGGGTACCGAAGTCCTATTAGTAGCCGAGTCTAATGACGAACCTACTAACTACAAATATGCTATTTCAAATCCAGAATCTGCAAAATGGCTGGAAGCCATGAACGCTGAGATGCAATCTATGCGTGACAATCAAATTTGGGACTTGGTTGAGCTCCCCCCCGAATCTCGGGCAGTAGGGAGCAAATGGATTTTCAAGAGAAAAACCGACATGCATGGAAATGTATACACCTATAAAGCACGGCTAGTTGCGAAAGGTTTTACTCAGACTCAAGGTATTGAATATGATGAAACATTCTCGCCCGTTGCTATGATCAAATCAATCAGGATATTGCTTGCCATAGTCGCGTACTATGACTACGAGATATGGCAAATGGATGTCAAAACCGCTTTCCTTAATGGACATCTCTCTGAAGATGTCTATATGGTACAGCCTGATGGTTTTGTTGATCCAAAATATCCTAATAGGGTGTGTAAACTAAATAAGTCCATTTATGGACTCAAACAAGCATCTCGAAGCTGGAATCTTTGTTTCGACCAAAAGATCAAAGAGTTTGGTTGTGTCAAAAATGAAGATGAGCCTTGTGTTTACAGAAAGGCTAGTGGGAGCACTATATCATTCCTCATATTGTAAACAACATCCCTATGCTTAACGATGTTAAACACCGGTTGGGAACTTGTTTTGCAATGAAAGATCTTAGAGAAGCAGCTTACATTCTAGGAATCAAGATCTATAGGGATAGATCTAAGCGACTTCTAGGGCTAAGTCAAGGCACATACATAGAAAAAGTCATGGCACACTTTCATATGGAAAACTCCAAGAAAGGAGGTGTTCCTATGACTAAAGGCACCGTGCTTAACAAATCGCAATCTCCTTCAACGGACATTGAAACTAAGCGTATGGAAGCAATTCCATATGCTTCGGCGATTGGTTCTATCATGTATGCTATGCTATGTACCAGGCCTGACATCTCGTATGCTTTAAGCATGACAAGTCGTTTTCAGCAAAGTCTTGGCATTACCCATTGGACTCCTGAAGTACTTGAGAAGGACTAAAGACATGTTCTTAATATTTGGAGGAGTGGAATATGAGCTCACTGTAAGATGTTACACTGACGCCAGCTTCCAAACTGACCGAGATGACTTTCGCTCACAATCAGGATTCGTATTCACTCTAAACGGAGGAGCTATCTCTTGGAAGAGCTTCAAGCAGAGTGTGGTGGCGGATTCAACCACTGAATCTGAGTATATAGCTGCATCAGATGCTGCAAAGGAAGCTGATTGGATGAAGAAATTCATAACCGACTTCGATGTGGTTCCAAGTATTCGGAAACCAATCGAGATATTTTGTGATAACATAGGCACTATTGCCCAAGCCAAAGAGCCCAGATCTCATCACAAAGCCAAGCATATTCTCAGAAAGTTCCACTATATATGGGAAATTATGGAACGTGGTGACATCGTGATAAGCAAAGTAGACACAGATCAAAACCTAGCGGACCCGTTCACTAAGCCGATGACTCAGGAGAAGCATGATCAGCACAGAAGTCTATCGGTCTTAGTTTTGCTAGCGATATGTTTTGATTTAGTATTTGGATGTACAAACATTAAATTGTTGTACTTTTGAATTCAGTTTGATTTACTAGTTAAATGCAACTTTGAATCTTATAATTGTGTTTGATTTTAATACGTTTAATCCATGAATCTTGTATTCTTAATTATCCGTAGTCGATCAGAATCGTGGGAACGACTCTGAATTAAGACTATTCTGAACTTGGACTCAAGTAGTTGACTTCCAATTTCATAGACCTCATCTTGGATGACGTTGGATGTAACTCGCTTCAAATCATCTTCATGGATTTTAATCATAAGATGTTTTTGATATTGGTATATTCATTTAGTATCCTCTGACTTGATATGCATATTAGAACTTTCGTTTACCAAGGACTGTTCTTTAATCACTGTTAACCACTGTCACGTAACTGCCAGTCATAAAGGCATTGGTTAGGAACAGGTCTGAAGTTCAGTGGGAGCTGTATGTAGTCGATAAGGGATTATGTACTCTTACATGATACGTAACAGTTAGATATCGTGTGATCGGTGTCGAAGTGACCGATCAAAGATAAAGAAATAGAGTGTCCTAATCACCTTAAACTAGTTAGGGTAAGAAGGGTGTCGAACCACGAAGAGTTTGTGGTCGGTGCTCAACTTCAATTGACAATGCAAATTATGAAGTTACAACGGGTCTTTCTGACCAAACACAATCAATGATTTTAGTGAAAACTTTATAAACTCAACAAACAAATCAAGTACCAAACAAAAAGGTTTAAGTTGTAAACAATAATTAAAAGGGTATCACACCCGGGTTTCAAGTTCACAAGTAATTGGGAATTATCACACCAACATTTGAGTTCAAACAATCGAATGGTTATTCAAATCTAATTAACCAAATCTAACCAAGAACATCAACATTCATACATCATCGGCAAATAGTGTAAAACAATATTTACGAATGAAATCGAGACAAATGTATGCAATATAGAATTAGATTAATCAATAGATTCAACATAAATCAAAGTTCATAGCAATTATCATCTAACGGGGTCAATGGTGCAAGAATTTATCGACTCCCGTGAGTTCATAACCATACTAAACACAAAGATTCAAGTGTTTCAAACCAAACGATTACAAGAATTGTTTCTCAAAGCTAGCACATGATAAAACCCTAAAAACTTACAAACAATCCACCCGGGAATGATTACCGGTGGATTAGCCGCTCATGGTGGTGGAAATCATCTTCAATCTTTCAATCGGATGTTAGAATCGTGTTCTTTATCCTCCAAGAACTCCAAAATCGCCTCAAGAACTGTGGTGTAAAAGATTGATTCGAATTTGGGGAAGAAAAACCTAATTAACCATTGAAAATCGGCTGTTTCGCCCAAAACCCGCGTCTGAAACGCACCCAGCGTAGGCTTACGCCGGGACTCTGATGCTGCTGTGAAGGAAGACTTTAGGCGTAGGCCTACGCTGATATGGCGTAGCCTTGCGCTGAGTTCATCGGCGTAGCCTTACGCTGATATGGCGTAGCCTTACGCTGAAGGTCTGATGCTCCTGTTTGAAAACTTGGTCCGGCGTAGGCTTACGCTGTAGCAGCGTAGCCTTACGCTGACCCTGCATTTTGCCCCGTTTTCTCCGTGTCTCTTCCGACTCTTGCATCTCTCGCCTAATATCTTCCAAAATCATACTTTAAGCTTCCAAAACCTGCACATGCATGACTACACAAAACCTTTGTATTCCACATATCAAATTGCATAAATATAACATATTACACCTTTTAATACATGAAACTTTGGCCACTTATCATATCCCCACACTTGAGTTTTGCTTGCCCTCAAGCAAAGTCATTTGCTTTTAAATTCACATTACAAATTCTTAAATAATTGTTTTTACTAAACATAAGTTAAGGTCCACGGTCATACAAAATTCATAAAAATTAAACTCTAAACAGAATTACAATCCAACAAACCATCGATGAATTTTTTTAAACAACAGGAAATATTGGAACGCGCTTAACTCATATCTAGCTATGTCTTTGCATGCACACACCCCTCACAATTAATCACTCCACTCGGCTTCATATATGGACTAGCGATGATGTGCTAGTATTTTTCACTCAAAACCAAACAATGAATCACATTATTATAGGCTTGCAAATTGATCACATCTCCACCTACTAACACAACTAAAACGCACAAATCAAAAGGTCTTTTAAGGGTTGTAATGTAGGCTAGGGTTACGGGTATGGATAAGGATTTTTAAAGTGGCTAAAGGTGAGTGGAATTCAACTAATAAAGTTACAAATCAACTCTTAAACCTTCAAAATTCTACCATGGGTATAAATGACCCACCAACACTAAATTTCTTATTTCTTCAAACTATCAAATGAAACTTGAGTTAAACTGACCCAATAACATCTTTTATTGTAGCTCAACTAATATTCAAGACCTTTGGGCACATGTTGACCCAATACTATTTTTTTTGTATTTCTTTTTCATTCATTTTTTTTTTAATTAACTGCAACACCCTAAGTTAATTGAATTTCCAACTCACGGGTTTAAAAAGAAAAGGCTAAAAGGTGAATGGGTTAATGTTGTGGGTTTTGTCAAAAGAAAAGGTATAGACTCAGAATGGGTATCTAGTGGATATTAACGGGTAAAGGCATAAAAATGGCTAAAAATAAAAAGGTTTCTCCTACTGCCTTTATCATTTTTGCACAATCAATTGGTTCAAGGTTTCAACATGTATTCACAATATGCAAGTTCTAAAATATGAAACAAAGTGGCTAAACACTCAAATAGGAGAATATAAATCAATTTGGCTCAAAGTCTCACAGAAACGGTGGAAAATAGGTTACCGACATGTGCATGCAAACCGTCGCCTTCAACTTTGTTACTCCCAATTCCAACATTTCCAATTTATTATATATATATATATTTATATTTTTTTTAACATTTGTTGGAAAAACTTAATCGAGTAACTTAATGAATTAACCATGACCAAAGACCTCTACCAAACACTTTGTAAAACAATTTTGCAAAAATTTGTATGGTTTCCAAGATTTTCCACATCCCCACACTTGAACCTTACATTGTCCCAATGTAAATAGTTATGAAATGTCAAAGTGCGGTTAGTGGGTGCAAAAGTAACCAATACCCAATGACTCCCGAGTCCCAATATCCAACTCAAAGATTCTCATAACCATAAGCACCAACCCAATCACAATCAACCAAGTTTCAAACATAAACACACCAAAACAAACAAAAACAAATTCGTTCAATCAAAGCAACATAAATATGAGAAAGAGTACGTGGACCTGATTAGAGGTGATCATAGAGTGCTTGAACCATCACCAAAAATGGACTCGTAAGTCTTCCATGAGTCTTCCCCACACTTGAGTGTTGCTATGGTGACGAAACTAAAACACACAAAACAAAACAAAGCAAAGACAAAATACAAGCAATCACAAGCCGGGTTGCCTCCCGGTTAGCGCTAAGTTTATTGTCCTCAGCCCGACATTACCTCCTTAGGGAGGTTGAAACACAAAATTGCTTCCATTGGCTCCCTCACCACTTCGGTTCTTATCACTCCAACTCCAAGATTCATCTCTCGTAAATTTCACATCACACAAATCTACTTTCTCGTTCAGATGTGGACATGGTCGGGTGGTTTCTTTTCATCTTTCAACCTCTCAGTTTTCTTCTCGATTGCCTTCGGCTCGTCTTTCACATTAAACCTGTCAAACATGATACCTTTGTTTTTGGTGTCACCCTCATTTGCCTTGGCGCGAGGATGACCCACGTTAGTAGTGACTGCTTTTGAACACTTATTTTCAACCGAATATGTAAATGAATTTGAAAAAATATTAATGTTCAACTTACGCTTCCCAAAGGTCATGTCAACAGTGCCGGTTCGGCAATTGATTTGTGCATTTGCGGTTGCCAAAAACGGTCTTCCCAAAATCACTCGTGACTCCTCCTTAGCAAGTGGTGCATAATCAAGCACTAAGAAATCTCCAGGATAGTAGAATTCTCCAATCTTCACAGCGACTCTCACTAATTTCCCCCGAGGACGTGTGCATGTAGCATTTGCTAACACCAACGTGGTGTTGTATTCTTCTAATGGACCAAAATTGTATTGGTCATACACGCTCCCTGGTAGAATACTCACCCCCGCTCCATAATCTAGCAGTGCCAACTTAGTTTTGAATTCCCCAATTTGAATAGGAACTAAGGGTTCTCCACACTTAATTTCCTCCTTTTCTCCTTCTTCATTACCATGAGCCACATCAATTGCACTAACATGATGTTGTGGCTTCAATGTGTTGTCAACTGGCAGTTTACCTTCATTTTGTTTTAGCAAATATTTCTTCGGCCATTTGCCCCACTTGTCTTTCCAACGCCACAAAAGACTTGTCTCTCATTTCATTCTCCCTTTTTGACTCTTTCATCATCTCCAACAGTGCATCCAGTTTTGAATTAACCGCGTCATCACCCCCCGATGATCCACCTTGTTGTTGATGATCTTGATTGTAATTCCTTGGGGGGTAATTTGTGTTCCGGTTATTGTTATATGAACTCCTTTGGTAACCGCCCGAATTGTAGTTCCCTTGTTGACGAGGTTGGTACGACGAAGTACCTTGATTTGAACCTTGGAAATTTGGGTTCAATTGGTTTGATGCATCCCCGTATTTGAAGTTGGGATGATTCCTCGAGCTAGGGTGATAGGAGTTTGAGTTTGCATCATATGGTTTTCTATCACCAAAAACTTGGTTCACTTCTTCCTGTCTACCATCTTGCAATGGGCAACTTATGGCCTTATGTCCCAAATCTCCACAACTCTCACAGACATCAAAACGGGCTTTCACTCCCGCTACTTCCTTTTTCTCTCCTTTTCTCAATAAGGCCAACTCTTTCTCCATAGAGGTTAACCTCTCTTTCGTCTCATAATCCGGGGCAGATTTTGATATTGGGTGTTTGGCTCTTCGGCTAACCGATGCTTCGGATTTTGAACTTTGGCTCATTTTTTCTAAGAAATCCCAATCATCTTCTTTAGGATTAGACAACAATGTCCCATTACTTGTGGACTTTAAATACTTCCTCTCCTCTTGAGTCAAACCATCCACAAAACATTTTACCAATTCCCACAACTCAATTTGATGGTGGGGGCATTTCCTCAACAACTCCTTGAAGCGTGTAAAAGCTTCATGTAAAGGCTCACCTGTTTGTTGTTGAAAGGTCCGAATCTCAATTCGGGAGTCATCTGTCTTCGCAACCGAATAGTACTCATCCAAAAAGACTTGTTGCATTTCATCCCATGTGTGGATGCTATTGGCCGGCAATGTGATGAACCATTGCTTTGCTCGATCTTTTAGAGAAAACTGGAAAAGTCTAAGTTTGAATTCGCTTTGATCAAAATTCTCATCCCCAATTGTGCTACAGATGGCAGCAAACTCGGCTAAATGGATGTATGGTTCTTCGGTGACCATACCATGAAAATGTGGGAGGACATTGATGTAATTCGGTCTTGACTTGAACCTCCTCATTCCTGGAATTGGTGGAACAATTGGAGAAGCATTCTCCGAAATAGCCGGTCGAAAACGACCATTAACTCCACCCATAGGGGCTACCGGTTGTCTTCGGTTTTCATTATTGTAGCCCCCATTAAATCTCCTCCCTTCCTGTCTAGGAGGATACCCAAATCTCTCTGGTCGACCTGTTCGACCCATTGGTTGTCTCGCCCTTTGGTGAATATAATTCACCTCTTCTTCCTCTCCAAAGCCTTGCCCCTCGTTATACTCTCCATATTGGCTCCTCTCACCATCCTCATACTCGTAATCGCCAAACCCTTCACCATTCCCAACATCTTCATTATCGTCATACCCAAAATATTCACCATCTTCATCCTCCCAACCCTCGTTCTCATTGTTTCCGGGAGGGGTTTGATTTTGTTGTGGTCCCCTTCTTCCTTGGTACGTGGGATTGGTACGGATGTTAACGGGTCGGTTTTGTTGAACTGGACCCGACCCACGGGGTTGGTTGTTATTGATGGGTATAGGTGGGGTTTGGGTTGAGGTTCGGTGAGGTGGAGTTGGTGGGCGGTTAGGGATAGGGCCTCTGTTTGGAGTTGGGCCACGGTTTCTTATGCTAGTTCCAGAATGACTGCTTCGACCATCCATTGATTATGGTTCCGATGAAATAGGTTGTAAATTTTGTTGTTGGATTCGGTTTTGCCTTGCTATCCTCTCAATTTCTGGTTCAAACACAAGCGGTGAAGTTCTCCCGGATGAACGGGTACGCATGCACTAATCTGTCACCTGCACACACAAACAAACACCACGCGTAACACAAAAATAGAAGAAGATTGACTAAACAAAACAAGTAACAAATAGTCACAAGAGTCAACTAAAATAAAACACCAAGCGCACACACTCCCCGGCAACAGCGCCAAAATTTGATCGGTGTCGAAGGGACCGGTCAAAGATAAAGAAATAGAGTGTCCTAATCACCTTAAACTAGTTAGGGTAAGAAGGGTGTCGAACCACGAAGAGTTTGTGGTCGGTGCTCAACTTCAATTGACAATGCAAATTATGAAGTTACAACGGGTCTTTCTGACCAAACACAATCAATGATTTAAGTGAAAACTTTATAAACTCAACAAACAAATCAAGTACCAAACAAAACGGTTTAAGTTGTAAACAATAATTAAAAGGGTATCACACCCGGGTTTCAAGTTCACAAGTAATTAGGAATTATCACACCAACATTTGAGTTCAAACAATCGAATGGTTATTCAAATCTAATTAACCAAATCTAACCAAGAACATCAACATTCATACATCATCGGCAAATAGTGTAAAACAATATTTACGAATGAAATCGAGACAAATGTATGCAATATAGAATTAGATTAATCAATAGATTCAACATAAATCAAAGTTCATAGCAATTATCATCTAACGGGGTCAATGGTGCAATAATTTATCGACTCCCGTGAGTTCATAACCATACTAAACACAAAGATTCAAGTGTTTCAAACCAAACGATTACAAGAATTGTTTCTCAAAGCTAGCACATGATAAAACCCTAAAAACTTACAAACAATCCACCCGGGAATGATTACCGGTGGATTAGCCGCTCATGGTGGTGGAAATCATCTTCAATCTTTCAATCGGATGTTAGAATCGTGTTCTTTATCCTCCAAGAACTCCAAAATCGCCTCAAGAACTGTGGTGTAAAAGATTGATTCGAATTTGGGGAAGAAAAACCTAATTAACCATTGAAAATCGGCTGTTTCGCCCAAAACCCGCGTCTGAAACGCACCCAACGTAGGCTTACGCTGGGAGGGCGTAGGCTTACGCCGGGACTCTGATGCTGCTGTGAAGGAAGACTTTAGGCGTAGGCCTACGCTGATATGGCGTAGCCTTGCGCTGAGTTCATCGGCGTAGCCTTACGCTGATATGGCGTAGCCTTACGCTGAAGGTCTGATGCTCCTGTTTGAAAACTTGGTCCGGCGTAGGCTTACGCTGTAGCAGCGTAGCCTTACGCTGACCCTGCATTTTGCCCCGTTTTCTCCGTGTCTCTTCCGACTCTTGCATCTCTCGCCTAATATCTTCCAAAATCATACTTTAAGCTTCCAAAACCTGCACATGCATGACTACACAAAACCTTTGTATTCCACATATCAAATTGCATAAATATAACATATTACACCTTTTAATACATGAAACTTTGGCCACTTATCATCGTGACGCCCTCGTGATTCAAACTGGTGAAGTGTAAGACCTTACCCAAACTGACTGTGTTTGATTGGACCACTATGGATCTTGAACGAGAACAATAATAATTGAACGCTACATGAGAATGAATCTAATTCATGTCTCATTGATTCAATTGATGACTTTTACAGAAAGGATAAATGACGATTATTACCATAAGTCTATTGTCTTGCAATAGCAAGATTTTTTGGTTAATAACTTTAAAGTGTCATACCTTGTTAGGGGCAACCATGTGTAGCTGGAACACCGTTGGCTGCCTGCGTTAAGGACTTAATCAAAGGACGTCCAAGTGGGAGACTGTTGGAATTATATGTCCGGTGACAATTATTTAATGCTACTAACTGAGTTGTGACCCGTAAGAGTTACACCTAGGGAACGAACATTAAATCCACTTAACTGGTAATTACGAACTGTTAGCGAGACGATATATTTTATATATATTCGTTACACGGGATTTATTATTTATACAACTTTATAAATAATAATTCATATTTATTGTTTTAATCTTTTTATTAAAAATGTTTTTTATCTCGTATTGGACTTTAGGCCCAAAAATAATTAATAGGATTTATAATTATATATATATATATATATATATATATAATAAGCCTAATTTTTTTTCTAACCTAACAATTTGGTCAGCCGCAAGTTTTTATAATTCGTTGAGTTGTTTGCTTTTCTCCCAAGGGAGCTAGCGACCAAAATGAAGGAAAAGGCCTTCTGCCTTTGTGACTTCCGGAACCACCAAACCAACCCAAGCCGGACCCTGCCCCGCTGCTGTCCCGTTTCCGGCTAGCCCCGACGCTTTCTGTGTCTCGCGTTCAGTTCATGATCTAGCATTGGTTCGTTGTACTTCGATGTCTCAACCGGTTAATCATTAACCACTAAGGTATAATTAACCTTATTGGTAGATTAAATAGTTTATTCCGTGTTCGTATGTTTTCGTAACCAGATCCTGTCAGGTTTTATTTTGTGTTGAATCGGTTTCATTCCGCTGCGTTTTAATAATAATTACTAAATAACTATTATCAATCTATAATTATTTATCAACCGTTTTTGATAACTAATCTAACTGATCAGTACTGACGAAATTCAACACAGACAATTGAAATAAAAGGAAGAATCTTATTGGGTAAGTTATGATTTTGGGTCTTAATCATTTGTGTACTTGAGCATGTATATGGATAGTTCATTGTTGATGTCTAAAACATACACAACTAACGAGTCACGCTTAATCAAAACGACACGTTATTCAGTTGTGTTTCACTCAATTATCATAAGAGTATATTATTTTACAAAATGAGCTTACATTGAATTCGCACACTAGTACTTTGATTAAAAACTAATAATTCTAATATAATGATAATTACAATTGTATCCCTTTTGGTATACTAAAGAAGAAAAAAGAAGATGGTATGGGAAATAAGGGGGATGCTATGGGAAAGGAGGATGAGGAGGGGGGGTATGCTCGGGGAAAGGAGGATGAGGAGGGGGGGTATGCTCGGGGAAAGGAGGATGAGGAGGGGGGTATGCTCGGGGAAAGGAGGATGAGGAGGGGGGTGCTATAGGAAAGGAGGATGAGGAGGAGGATGCTATTGGAAAGGAGGATGAGAAGAATGGGTATGATCAAGAAAAGTAATTGCTTTCACTTTTAATTTTGGTTTTGAATTTTTCATTGTGTCTGTTGGTTTTGAATTTAATTCATCGATGCATTACTTGAACATATGACGGAAATTGTGCTATTAGTCCTAAAATCACACAAATTTCATCGAATGTCCAAGTAATGATTGATAAATCAAATTCAAAACCAACCGACACAAATAAAAATTCAAAACAAAAATTAAAAGTGAAGATAATTACTCCACTCCTCAGCATCCTTTCCCATAGCACCCCCACTCCTCAGCATCCTTTCTTATAGCATTCCCTTCCTCAGCATCATCTACAATAGAGTACAATCAAAATATTTTAGAATAAATACCTGGGAATAAGGTTGTGGTAAGAAAAAATTTTGATCTCATTTCCCCATATGTTGGGGGGTGTGTGGTGTGTGTGTGGGGGGGGGTGGGCAAACAGAGCCGGATCCAACCAGTTTTGCAGCGGACCCAGTTATAACACATTTGAACCCCGCAGTTGCTCTTTGCTTCCTGTTATTCAGTTTTACAGAAAACCCAGGGTAAGCCAGAACCGAACAGGCTAAAAACAACTAAAACAAGAACACAACCCGGTCAACAGTCCAACAAATATAAGGTCAACAACCCAACCCAGAACTCGGTTCTATTGTGAAAAAGGTCAAGCCCAACCTTGTTGCGGAACCGGTTCCAATAAACCCGGTTTGTGCAACTGTAAATTGCAGGCATAATAAGAAAAGAAAATAGCTAGAAAAAAAGATGTCTAATAAAAGCAAAGAAGTTCAATATAAGCATCCAACAAAAGGGGGCCCTGGATAACTTGCATCTCCGTCATTAAGCAACAAGTTGCTCAATACCTCCATGCAGCCTCACAGGTGAGGCTAGAGTACAGAAATGCAAGCACCAAAAGAACCATAAACCAAAAATTCTTAACAACCAAAAGAAAACATAGTCCCAGAATAAAATAAAAACATTCATAATTAAAACACTCCAAACCCATCATTTAGCTCCCTTCTTGACTGCAGCCTTGGTCACCTTAGCTCCAGTTGGGTCCTTTTTGTCAACATTCTTGATCACACCAACAGCAACCGTCTGACGCATGTCACGAACAGCAAACCGACCAAGGGGAGGGTACTCCGCAAAAGTCTCAACAACCATGGGCTTAGTTGGAATCATCTTAACCATACCTGCATCACCGTTCTTCAAAAACTTGGGTTCTTTCTCAAGCTCTTTCCCAGACCGCCTGTCGATTTTGGTCAACAGCTCAGAAAACTTGACTGCAATGTGAGAGGTGTGGCAATCCAGAACCGGGGCATAACCGTTTCCAATCTGACCAGGGTGGTTCATGATGATGACCTGTGAGGTGAAGCTGGCTGCACCCTTAGCAGGGTCATCCTTGGAGTTGGATGCAACATAACCACGTTTAAGATCCTTAACTGCAACGTTCTTGACATTGAACCCGACATTGTCACCAGGGAGAGCTTCGGTGAGAGCCTCATGGTGCATCTCAACTGACTTAACTTCAGTGGTCAACCCAGATGGACCGAAAGTGACAACCATACCAGGTTTGATAACACCAGTTTCAACACGTCCAACAGGCACAGTTCCAATGCCACCAATCTTGTACACATCTTGAAGTGGTAGACGAAGCGGTTTGTCAGATGGTCTTTTGGGCTCGTTGATCTGGTCAAGAGCATCTAGGAGAGTTGGACCCTTGTACCAGTCAAGGTTTGTTGACCTCTCAATCATGTTGTCACCCTCAAATCCAGAGATAGGTACAAATGGAATTTTGTCTGGGTTGTAGCCAACCTTCTTCAAGTAGGATGAGACTTCCTTCACAATTTCATCATACCTTGCCTTTGAGTACTTAGGGGTGGTTGCATCCATCTACAAATCAATTAAAAATAAACAGAATTAACATCCATCATAAGCTTACAATTCAATACATTTTACATGAAAAACAGTAGAGATACAAATTGCAAATTTTATACATAAAACCTTGTAAAGCAATTTACTGAACAATCAGCTTAAATATAAAAATAAAGATTTTTCAAAAATAAGTAGCCAAAATGATTTTTTGGCCAGCCGACCCATATTAAGAAAGACGTTTTCACGCATTACAAGATGCACCATTCTAAAAACAAAAGTCTCACCTTGTTGCAACAACAGATCATCTGCTTCACACCAAGAGTAAAAGCAAGCAGAGCATGTTCACGGGTCTGCCCATCTTTGGAAATCCCAGCCTCAAAACCACCAGTGGTCGAATCAATAATCAGAACAGCACAATCAGCTTGAGAGGTACCAGTAATCATGTTCTTGATGAAATCACGATGCCCAGGAGCATCAATAACGGTGCAGTAATATTTGGTGGTCTCAAACTTCCACAGAGCAATATCAATAGTGATACCACGTTCACGTTCAGCTTTTAGTTTGTCAAGAACCCAAGCATACTTGAAACTTCTCTTGTTCATCTCTGCAGCTTCCTTTTCAAACCTCTCAATCACACGCTTGTCAATACCACCAAGCTTGTAGATTAAGTGACCCGTCGTGGTTGACTTGCCAGAGTCGACATGTCCAATGACCACGATGCTGATGTGAACCTTTTCTTTACCCATTCTGAGAAACCTAGCCCAACAGTTTCAAAATAATATCAGTAAGCTCACATATAAGCATATTCCATAATACTCAAAACAGAAGCCAAACCAGCACAAACTTTCCATAAAGCTTTATAAAAATATCATTGACTTCAAAAAACATCAGTCAAAAAAAGCTAAAAACATAATGAATTGAAACTATTAATTCAGCACCAAATCATTGCTAGCTCCAAAAAAGCAGTTACAATTACTCACCAAATTCAAAGGATCAAATATGTGTGTATATGTATATGTAAACATATAAATACAGATATTTGAAACACATGATTAACTGAACATTTATCAGTACAACTGACAGTATATTTTACTTAGAACTAGAAATAAGCATGCATCTGGAACGACTGACCGATATTAACAATTATCAGATTATAAACTCTTTCTCGAATCCACAGATTAAAATTTACAAGCGACTTGCAGAACAAACAAATAAACCTGTTTATGAACAGATCAGGCTGTATATCTATCAAATCTGAGTAAACAAACAAATTATAAACTACTTAATCAAAATCAGGTGACTTTAGCAACAAGAAAGCTCAGGCATCTTTAAAACTCATTTGATCGCTTTATTAACAAATTAAATCAACAAACATATATACTAACAGATCGGTAGAAACGAATTCATCTACACAAGAATCTAATCAGAAACCCTAGAAAATATCTACAGAAACAGAATCCATACAATACAGCTTATAGCGATTTAAGATCGAACAAGAAGACAAGTGAAATGAGGATTGGCGATTACCTTGGTGAATAATCTGGTTGCGAGTTTGAGTGGCTCGCCGATTTGAGGAGATTGATAGGAGTGTTGAGAAAGAATGAAGACTGCAAAGAGAATTTATAACAGATGGAAATCAAGGTTTAGGCTAGGGTTTTTTGAGAACCGTTGGATTAAATGATCTGACGGTTGTAAAAGAGTGCGGGTTTGTCGTATCGTTTTGATCATCAGCCGTGGATTCCACATTAATGTGCCCTACTCCCTGTCCGGTTTTTTCTTTATGTGTATTTTGGATATAAAAGATAAAATAATTAATTTACAAATCTTTTAATTGTTTGCATTGACAAAAAAAAAAGGATATTTTTTTTAACATTATTGGTCTTTATTAATCGGAGGTGTTTATGGTTTGGTTTGAAACTATGTAGCTGTTTAAACCAATCATCAGTTTGTTTTGCGGTTGATTTTTTATTAAAAATTAAATTCATCGTTGATTTATGAAATTCCCAGTCGTACCGAAAAATTTGGTTTATAATTTATATATTGAATCCGTTCATAAGAAACCAAAGCAACGGTCCCTCAGGAAAAAACCACACGTAAGGTACCGTATGATTTGAGGCTATGTAACTTTTTATATTTTTTGGGCTTTTTATTATTTTATGTTGGATTATACCCGTGATTAGGTATTACTTAACAATAAAATACACAAAGTCTATGTTTTAAGTTTTAAAGAGTTTGAACATAATCGATTCTTTATCTTGATCATATTTTATGTTTGTTATTATATATGTCCCAAAAAGTTAAACCATGAAACTAAACAGTTAGTAACGATTTGGTTTGGTTTTAGTTTTTAATTATTTGGTTTCGACTTATTGTGTTCAAAAACCGTTAATAATAGTCTATATGATGGTTTAACCTAAAAAACATACAATAAACACTACTCAGTATTAACTTTTTCCTTAAGGGTTTAGTCCCTAAAAATAACTTTGTTATAAGCAAATACAACAATGTACTTACACATTATTTATAGGGGTATTTAGTATAAGAGAAATGATTTGTATAGTAGGAATTATAAGTAATAACTTTTTATCAGAAGATGAAAACCAAACTATTTTTCCTGTTATTTGTTGAATTGGAAATAACAAAAGAAAGAAGAATGAGAATTTTACAATGCGATGCTCTAATTTATTCGGAGAGTTCATCCCCCTTTTATAACAAGCTGTTAATAACTAAATAACAACTTATCTTTCAGAATAACAACTTAAAAACCATATACAAATGTTGTCCCTAAATCACTATCCTTGGATATATTCATTCTTTAATATTTATTCAATGGGTGTTGTGTAAAAAATAAAGCTGACATAACATGTCAGACACGATCTGTTAAGACACGATTACTTGTGGTGTTAGACACGAACAAGACACGATAACTAATCGTGTCATTTTTTTTTCAAACACGAGCACAAACTTGTTAAGTAACAGGTTAACACGATAAGACATTTTAGGAACCTGTTTAAAGACACGATAAATAATACATATGTAGTGAAACACAAATTGCCAAAAACGAGCATAAAAGTCTTGATTAATACATAATCTATAACATATTTGAAACAAAAGTCTAAAAGCAAATATAATATGTTAATTATTTTTAATCAAAAAATATAAACAGGTATTTAACAAGTTAACATGTGTTTAACCTGTAACAGGTCGACCATCGACATGTTTAAGACACGAAACTTGTTAACTCTGTTTTGTTTTGTGTCGTGTTAATATGTGCGTGTCATAAATTGTCAGCCCTAAGAAATGACTAAAATCCCATTAACTTATGTGACACGTCTTCTAAAGGATTCTAAACCGTGATCGTTCTTTAGACGATTTTTGGAACCATAGTTGTTAATCTCCAACTAAGTTAGGTATTGTCTTCTTTTCATTATCAACAATCTACGTTCTTGGTCATTGGTTATCTAATTTTGATTTATTCAATCTTTTTTTTTCTTTTTAACATTTTATTTTTTATATATGACCAATCAAATGTTGTGTAGGTTTTCTATTTGATGTTAATATCCTTCAGGCCATTTGTAATGGGGCAACACCCCTCGTCATCTCAGCATAATAACGCCCTCAACATCACCTGCATTGACGTTTTTGGCAGGGACTTGAGCGGAGTAATGATATATTATTTAATTTAAGAACCAACAGAACTTTGCCACCTCACACACTGTATTTTTTTTTTTTCTTTTTCTTACTTAATCTTCAAGTGAAACCATTACACACTTTAGAGGTTCGATGCATTTTTCCAAGTAAAACATGTATGGTAATAACGTGGCAAAACGTTTTTCACTTTTTAGTAAAACCATTACACATTTCCTAAATGCCCGTTAAAGCTGTTTAGGTTTTAATCAATTCCTCGTTAGCTATCAAAATTCATTTTATTTGTTGATGTATTCAACCCTTTCCTCGTTTTCTAGATTTTTGAACGTTTGTCATGACTTTGACGCAAGCTATCAATGTCCAGTTATGGTGTTTCTTAATTATTATTTTTTAGTACTTCCATATGTTTGTTCTTTTAACTTTAATTAGGATCACTAACGGGTCTAACGGGTCACTGGCTCACCCGATCATCTCCAGCTTCCTCAGTAGGAAACCCACCATAGGTGAGAAAACCCAATGCCCCAACCTGGACCCTCCCTTTTTATCACATGTAGAACTTGAACCCAATAAAAACCTCCTCATTTTAATGAACTCTTAGGTATACATCAAGAGTAATCCCCCTAGTCCATATGTTGTTACATGTTTTTTTAACAACAATAAGTAATCTCATACAAACACTAGCGAGAAACTTGCAAAAACACCTTAAAATACATCACCAAGAACAAAAAAAAAACAATCAACCAATTTTGGTCGATACACCAAATAAAAACAAAATTATAGCCTCCAACGACTAAAAAATACACCATATCCAAGAGATGACTAACTACCCAATTATCTCATTTAGGGAAAAACTTTGTGATCCTTGTTCTGTAAATAATGAAAAGACACGATCTTAATATCCTCAATCATATTGTCAACCATGCACCTAATCTTCGAAAAGATCCATGCACTTTCCGAGACTTTCAGATTACCCAGCAAGTAGAGTTCTAACTCCAACCCTTGTCACCCCTGTATTGGGGGTTCATTTTGTAAAGTTTTATCCTTCAAACAATTGAAATAAAAGGAAGAATCTTATTGGATAAGATTTTGGGTAATCATTTGTGTACTTGAGCATGTTTATGGTTGGTTGATGCCTAAAACATGTACAACTAACGAGTCACGCTTAATCAAAACTTGAACTTTGGTTGGACCACTAACACAAATGACACGATATTCTTTTGTGTTTCACTCGATTATTATAAGAGTACATTATTTTGTATAATATTATACAAAACGAGCTACATTTCGCACAGTAGTAGTTTTATTACAATCTTTTTTTTTTGAACGGCGAACATTGAATGTTGTGACGTCGCACCCCCGTCATATGGGAGAGCCTCGTCTAACTCCGGCCAATATGTTGTTTTAACCGGGCCCACTTGGCGTCAGAGTTGGAGAACATCCAAGGAAAAATCCCACCCAATACAGCCCCTTCCGGGCTTGAGGGAGAGCCGAGGCTCGAACCATGGATCGGTGTGGGTAAAACCCTGATGCATCAGCCTAATAACTAGGCCCATTTGTATGTCTCAGAAATTAATGGTGGTGGCAGGGATTAAACCCGGATCCCTTGAAACTTCATGACTCACCTCAACCACTAAACCATATAACCTATTTGGCAGTTTTATTACAATCTAATAATTAAAATTCTGATATGACTATTATTATTGTTGTTTCCCTTTTGTAGTTCACTATTTTGTACAAGTTTTTCTTTCACGAAAAAATTAAAAAGGAATTATTATTTTTTTCATTTCTGAT
This sequence comes from Smallanthus sonchifolius, assembly GCA_023525975.1. Lineage (NCBI taxonomy): Eukaryota > Viridiplantae > Streptophyta > Magnoliopsida > Asterales > Asteraceae > Smallanthus > Smallanthus sonchifolius. The sequence continues at coordinate 57,913,739 of CM042044.1, read as the reverse complement.
TTAAAATAAAATATATATTGCTTAATTTAATCATCATTGATCATCTTCATTTTAAAGATATTTTTTCTCAACACATGTTTCAAGGCACACAAAGCTGCAAGAGCAAATTTAATGCAGAAATTGACAATTCGACATTGTTATATTGCAAATTCAAGATCGATAAGTTGAACATTGAATCAAGAGATCATGACATAAAACATAAAACTATCATAATGTTTTAATTTTCACAGATCTAATTAGAGCAAATACATAGCCGATTCATGAAGATCACAACCAGTTTTCAAATCTAAAAAGTAAAATAAAAAACCTAGGCAGCTTTAGCGGTACAAGGAGTGTGACGAAGCGACGATTGATCATCATCATCATCTAGGTTAAATATTACCAGATCTGATGATCTGAGAACAACTTCAATTTCTCTTACCTCGCCGTCGATTTCATCGGCCGGAAGGAGACTGCTGTTTTCCAGTTTCGATCTCTTCATTTCCTCGCGTCTCCGATCGTGATCTGCAATCCTGATTCAAATTACACGTCAGAAAACGCAAATTCAACAGCAAAAAGTATGTTCAAAATAGAGATATAGAGAGAGAGAGAGAGAGACTCTTTGGAGAGAGAGAGGTGATGATAGCGAGTGACGCCGGAGAGGCAGAGAGGGAGGCCGGAGGTGGATCGGAGGTCGAAGATGGACTGCATTCTTGTTGAATGGAGTGTGAAAAGTAGAGATGGCGGATAAAGGGGGAAATTATTATTGGAATTAATGGTGGAGAAGATGAATCATTAAATTGAGGAAGAATTTCTAGGGCTATGCAAAAGGGGTGGTGGGTTATACTACCAGTCAACTCTCTTTCCTCTTTTAAGCCTATTCACGGATATAACATTTGTTTCCCCCTCTTTTAAAATCAGGATTTCGGATTATTTCTTCATCTTTAATTAAAAATCATAATTTTGATGAGAATAAAAAAAATTATGTATTTTTATATAAATACATATATATTCTTACTTTATTAATACACAAATGCATACATGCATCCTTATATTTGTATAGAAATACATGACTCTTTTGGTTCTAGTCAAAACTTTGGTTCTTTATTGAACATGTCCCTATGCACAGTGGCGGATCCAGGAATTTTTTTCAGGGGGTTCACTGTTTTTAGATGATCCAATTTCATAGGGCCGGACATAAAATTTTTCGGTTCGGTTCGATTGGTCGGGTCGGGTCGGGTCGGGCAGGGGCGGCTCAACCATTTTTGGAGGCCTAAAACGAAGAAAAAAACATGAAAATTATGCTTAAAATGTTCACAAAATCAACTAATTTGTATTTAAGAGTCATCTACTCATTTGTTTCTATCAATTTTTTACCTCTAATCATATGAATGCTCAAGAACACACATTTAGTTTAAGAAAGAGTTCTTAGTTTTATAGCTTCACAACCGGATCAAGCGAGCTGCAGTGGGCCGTGGGGTGGGCAGCGTCGTCAGGGGGTTCACCCTATAATATTTTAGGGGGTTCACCCCAGTTTTTTTACCTACCGTTACACTAAAATTTCGAAACTCGGGGGGTTCCTGTGCACCCCCCGCTTCACTATTACATCCGCCCCTGCCTATGCATCTATACTATATAATAAATAAATGTTTTAATGTGACACTTTTCACTTACATATTCACCCTCAATATTTTTTTCTCACCTTCTTCTCCTATTAATTATACAATTTTTTTTATTTTTTATCTTTATTTTTTAATTTTCGTCTCCTCTCCTATTAAATAATAATGATTTCTATAATTATTTTTATAAAATGTTTTTTATTTAAAAATATGTTTGTTCATAAAATATTTTTATAAATTAAACATTTATTTCATTCTTTTTATAAAATATTTTAAAAAATAATTATTCCAGCAATATCATCAAACATACAAATTTTTATGAAAACTACTGGTTTATAACAAGTTGTCTTTATTCAACTCATGGGTTTTAACCTAGTATAATAATAAATAGAAAATGTATGTATTTTTTTTTATAAAAAACTGATGTATAACTCCATTTTACACAGAATTCATTTCAGCTTCCTATCCTCATTTCTATAATTACACTAAAATTATTAATTTTTCTTTCTAGTTTTCAATTAAATAATATTTTTTTTACATTTTTATCATTATTTTTTCTATCTCCTCCACTCATAATTACTTTCAAAAATAGTAAAATTTTTATAAAGGTGAATAATGTTTTCCCCCAAAATATACAGAAAATTTATACATTTTCTCTCTCCTACAGTCACAAGCACTTTAAACCACCCTTTAAAATATAGGAAACTCACTCACAAACATATATAGAAGCTGTTGTGAATGGTCTAAGAACATTCATATCCGCTTCCCTATCCTCATCCCTATAATTACACTAAAATCACTACCTTTACTCTCTACTTTTCAATTAAATAATACTTTTTTATACATTTTCTGTTTACTCCACTCACAATCACTTTCAAAAATAGTAAAAAATTTATACAGATGAATAGTGTTTCCCCCAAATCTACATAAAATTTATACATTTTCTATCTCCTTCACTCACAACCACTTTAAACCACCCATAAAATATAGGAAACTCACTCACAAACATATAGGGAAGCTGTTGTGAATGCTCTAACTTTTAATATTGTTTAAGCTTGTTTTTCTTTGTCTTAAGAAATCCAACTAGACTAAAATGCCTTTGACGACACCAAAACGAGACTATTTTACGATAAAATCAAATTATAATCACCCTTTCTTTAGTGTTTTAATATATTGTCGGCCTTGTTTTGAGTAAGAGTGTGCTTTTGATCGGGACCGGACGTAAATATAAAACTATAAGACAATATTAAAATCCAAACCGATAAGAATGGTTTGATTTTTATTTATAAATGTTTTAGTTTAAAACTAGACCGTGAATCGCATACTTAATAATATTTGTTTCAGTTAAGACATAAAATAAAGCAATGCCCTATCGAGCTTGAAGAAAAAATAAAAAAAACACAGTTTCATTACAATATGAACTAAACAAGAGTCGTTCTCTTGAAAACTTTAGAAAAAAAAATAAGACACGTCTAATATGATCTTGATTTTATGTCATTTTGTTGTTTCAACTGACTTTTCACTGTCTTAATTTTGTATCATCAAGTAAATACGGAAAATATATCACAATAATTAAGTTAATTCAATATCAATGATTTGGCTGTTTTTTCTTTAACTTTCATAAACAAAATTTGTTTATTTAAGATAAACGACTTAACATTTAACTAATAATCTATACCTTAACTCTATGACTTGGAGCTTGTTAACATCAAAATATACCCCAAATAATTTAGTTCCAATTAAATGTGTCAAGACTCAAAAAGAGTATGCAAGTCATGTATTGATAGGTGTGCAATGGATGGTACAAACATAGACCACGACTCGAACAGTCGAACCAAATGGTCCACTAAATGTGCAAAATTGGTGTCAATTTTTGGACCATACAATAAGGCCCAACTATTATAAGACCATGGCTCATAATTCATGAATAAGCAATTAATGAAGAGGATCGAGAAAGACCTTATCCAAAAGTCGACCCATCATCCAACAAGAGCATTTGCATGACTCAATAAATGAATACGAAAACAATGATTTTTTTAACAGTAATTTCAATCACTGACGTGTCACTTGATATGAAGTTAATGTATAAAATACACACTTACATAAACAAAAAAAATTATATCAGGTTCTGAAGCTATAAAAATAAGCAAAAAAAAACGTTCCTACCAAGTATAAAGGCGCTTTCTATATCACTAATTGATATTTCCAATAAATTTGACTCCACAATGTGCATGAACAATTCAAGTCAATGTAATTAATGGTAATTATGGTATGTTTAAATTCCAAAAAAGGCGCTTTGCGCGTCACTAGTTGATATTCCCAATAATTATCTTGTCGTTTATTTCATCCAAACACGTTTAACTATTCTAATCCACATCCAAATGGCACAAAAAATCGTCAATGATACTTAAAGTCGAACATTCTTGAGATTTGTCGAACATGTCACGGCTACCCATCGCTACTCGCTAGGGGTGAGCGTTATACGGGTCAGACTCGTTAAACCCGTAAGACCAGACCCGTGTGTAACCTTATAAGTTAATTATTGTACGGGTTCACGCTTCTAGTTTTTTAGCATTAAACGGATTTGGGTTGGGTACGGTTCTGGAATCGTACCATTCATATTAGAATTGTCGACCTGCCATATCCATAAACCTAACAAATTTATTTGAAACTATGCGCATATTCTGTATGGATATGTGTAAAATCTTTTTAAAATGTAATAAATTTAAAAAAGATTTAAGAATCGATGATTAATCTTAGAGATAATTTACCATCCAAATACCAGTTCCCTGTTTTAATCCCTTAATCGTAAGGCTTCCATTCCATCTCTATCGCAAGGCTTCAGACTGACAAGTTTCACGTACTTCATCACCACCTCTGACTATGCATACGAGTCACTCAACTCCATCTCCATAACTATGCAGTTCGCAAGCCATCCCTATCGCAAAGGTATATGTTTTACTGTGCTTATTTGACCCCATACGTAAACAACTTCGAGAGCCATCTTTATCGCATCTGACTGTGCTTACTTTGTTGAAGTGTGCAACACCCACATATGTTGCGCCAAACGGGTGCATACATGTAAATGGGTCCAAACCTGTGAAACCTTACCCGTAAACCCGCGTACCCTTTTCCTTAGGGTACGGTTCACGGTTATAAAATTGTCTTAAACATGTCCGGATCTACTCGTATGGGTCGGATCACCGTATGCACGAGGAACTATTGCCACCACCACCATTATATTTCACCAATTTGGTAGAATCGTACGGTTTAGCCGTCCGTCGTCACCCAACGCAAATAATCCCATTTCAGCGAAGCGATTAATCGTACATGGAAGTACAAAAGCTCCAAATAGGATCCATGGATATTAAAACGCACGTACGGTGCACAGAATCCAAACCCGGATGTGTTTGCATGAACTTAAACGGATTGCACTAAACCCTACACGTCCGTCCCAAGCAAATCAAAACAAGGAAATCGTTGAGAAATAGAAGTGTACGGCTTCTGAGTTCACAAACCACTCCGATTTCCCCAATCATCACGCCCTTATTTATTCCTTTTCATGTGCCCTAATCTCTGTAATTTTTTGAAATTGTTTATTTGCTAATTAGGGTTTGCATTTCAAATTTTGTATTAGATCGATCGTAAATTTATGGATTTGGTTGCTGGTGGTTTAGTTTAGGTCCAGAGGCGAGGGGCAATCTAGTTATTATTCAGATAACGATGGATTTGGTAACGAGTTGCAAGGTATTGTTTCAATTCTGTGTGATGCTGATGATTGTTGTTTATTGTTTTTTGAGCTTCTAATGCTAATGTGTGTTTTCTGTTCTTGATGTCAAACTTTGTAAATAGTGAAGATTAAAGATTTTGTTTGGAAAATTGGATTCTGATTACTAATATTGGGAATATGAATCTAGAATTATGACATGTGTTATTGCAAATGCAATTATTTCTTATATTATGATGCATTTAGTTGAAAATGTTAGTCAAAGCTGAAGTTGCAGGATCATAGCTGACTTGAAATTATTCAGTTGATGGCTGTAATTTTGAATAGTAGCTAAGTTTGTGATTGTAATATTAGAATAGAGGGTTCAGTCAAATATGAAGCTGCATTGTGATTGCTAGAGAAAGTAACATGGTGATATTTTTTTTTATAATCGTTTGAACTAATATGGATACTGAGTGGAAGTAAGAGCATCATAAAGCTCTTGAATTTATGACTGCCTTGCAAGTGTTTTTTGGGAAAAAATGGGCATCTTTTAATGTTAACTTTCTGATAGTGTGCTCTAAGTTTCTTGTGGTTGCAATATGTTTATGTTGTTTTGTTATTGTATTTTAGGAAAAACTGGTACATTTCCGGGTAAAAGAGCTTAAACACATTCTTACTCAACTTGGCCTTTCCAAACAAGGAAAGAAGCAGGTTTAATGTTTCACTAGCTTAGTTTTCAGTTGCTTTATTATGAAGGGATGCAGTTCTTACTTTCAGTTTTCGCCATTGTTTGTAGGATCTTGCTGACCGGATATTAGCAATTATCTCAGATGACCGAGGTAAATGGTACTTTTTCTCATCTTTATTGAGATTTGAGTATGTATCATGTATTTGTGTTTACCAGGACAAGCTTTTAATATTAGATCAATTCTAAATTTCTAGTTTAGAGGCTTAATGTGAATTGTTAGTTTACACCAGTCGTTATTCTTTCTAATCTTACGTTTGTGCTCGGACCTTTGCTTGAGGTGGTTTAATGTTTAATATGGTGATATGGTTTTACAGTTGTTATACGCTACACTAAGTTTTACAATAGCTTATATGGAAATAGTTATCTCATCAGTTAGGTTAGTCTATACAAGTATGATTAGAGTCTTAAAGGAACAAAGTCATAAAGCTTGATTTGCAATTGAATTAGGGCTATGGCAAACTTTAAACCCTTACTTTTTGTATTTTCTATTGGTGGGCTTCTACTAGGCATGTTTGCTGTATATATTCTTGGTTTGCATCATCCTTTTATTATTTCTATTATTATTTTATATTCTAAATCAAATGAACATTACATTTTTATTTCATGTTGAGCAGTTTCTGGAATGTGGGCCAAAAAAAACGCTGTTAAGAAGGAAGAGGTAGCAAAACTAGTAGATGACATTCACAGGTTTTATTTATATGTCTTATTTTGCATAAGTAAATGCCTTACAGTGTCCCAATGCACCTTCCATTGTCTGTTTGTTGTGTTCCTGACACTTTTTTATTCCTTTGTCCTCAGAAAGTTGCAGGTTCCAGGGGCAACAGACTTGTCATCAATAAGTCAAAATGTTTCAAATGTGACAGTTAATACAACATTCAAGGAGGAAGTTGAAGATACTCATCAAATAGAAAAAGTTCGTTGTTTTTGTGGAAGTACTTTACAAGCAGATTCAATGATAAAGGTTTCAATAGTATTCTCCATAATTTTTTTTAAAATTCATGATGTAAATGATTAAATTAGTTTGTTTTATGCTATTATCTTTCTGTTTACTTCTCAGTGTGTAGATAAAAAATGCAACGTGCTGCAGCATATTGGTTGTGTAATTATACCAGAGAAGCCATTGGAGGGTATACAACCAATACCTCCCACAACTTTTCATTGTGAACTATGTAGGCTTGCTCATGCGGATCCGTAAGTGACACTGTAAAAAAGATATAGTGGCCTTTTAATGTTTTGATTTTAAGAACCGCTTAATAAGAAATGAGTCGATGACAAATTGAAACATATTTTTCAAATTTGTTTTTGATCATGCAGGTTTTGTGTAACCTTGGGACATCCTTTATATCCTGTGAAGTTGACTATTGCGAGTATCCCTACAGATGGGTGAGTCTATAATTTCATTTTCTTGAACTTTGATTCTGTATCGTTTTTTAATACATAGAAGCTGACAAGCTGTAGGTGGATTTTTTTAAGCTAAATATGCAAATCTACTTTTCCATGTTCTTAGAGAAATGCGAACCGTATGTTAGTAGTGTCGCTTTATTCTTAGAGGTTGTGGTTTTTAGAGAAATTCGAGCTGTGTGTTGGTAGTAACAAATTAGTCCGTATAATATTATTACACCAGTTATACTAATTCAGTTATAATATAACTCGAGTGAAAGGATTTAGGAGGCTTTATGCATTAAAATACACTTGGGTGACTTCCATCTGTTTGATCATTTGACCCGTTTTTTTAGCTAATATTTTGATTTTACCTGTTCAACCCGTCAGAGGTAAAACTTAGGCCGAACGACCCATCCCTAAGTATTCGGGTTGAAATTGTCACCTATATTAGTTTGCAGTTGTTGACATACATTCAAAATTATTTTCAGTACAAGCCCAGTGCAGAGTGTTGAAAAGACTTTTCAACTTACAAAAGCTGACAGGGATTTGTTGGCAAAACCAGAGTTTGAAATTCAGGTATAATTTATAACAATGTTCTTTTTATTGATTACCTAAATTAGCATAGATAATCATAACATAATGATGATAATTGACTAATCATAAATAATAGGCCTGGTGTATGCTCCTAAATGACAAGGTTTCCTTTAGGGTGCAATGGCCACAATATGCAGACTTACAAGTCAACGGTATGCTGTATCTGATTATGTTGACTCAATAAATTATTATATAATGAGAATTTTGATTTTACTTATATTTTTTTTTTGGGTTTGACAGGTGTGCCTGTGCGAGCAATCAATAGACCTGGCTCTCAACTTCTTGGAGCCAATGGGCGTGATGATGGCCCTGTAGTAAGTTTGAACCCCTTCGTCTGATAGTTTTCTATGATTATGTTATATGATATTTGTATTATTTTTATATCAAGGAGTGTTGTTTACTTTTGTCTTCTTTTTGCCATTTCAGATCACACCATACACCCATGAAGGAAGTAACAAAGTTTCATTGACAGGCTGTGATGCTCGTGTGTTTTGTATGGGGGTCAGAATTATGAGAAGGTGCACAGTTCAACAGGTGAAGTAAAATTTACTGTTTTTAGTCGTGTTTTTTTCTGTAAGTTTGATGAGGCTGCCTGCTGGGTAATTCATATTTAGTTTTTTTGGAAAGGAAAGAATGTTATTTCTGAACGTAAAACTCTATGTCTTTGGCTTTTAACATGCTTTTGATTTACAAAGCTGATCTCTACACTTATGCATATAGTTACTAGTTAGAGGTGGCAAAGTCATCGGGTCATGCAGGTTGGGTAAGAGGTCAAAATGGGTTCTAGTAGAAAAGGTACCTTTTTAGTGTTGGTCATAACGGGTTGGATTGGTCTGACCCAAAACACTTTTTTGTACTATATATTTTTTTTAATAAATGTTAGTCTGTAAAATAAGATTACTAAAACTAATTTTACATATAACAATTTAGGAGGTTGTGTGCATGAAAAATACATCTGGGTTTTGTGTTGAATCATAAATTCATAACCCAAATCAACAAGTGAATAAGTAACGAGTTAAAATTTCAACCTCCACCCATAACAGGATGAAATCTGATGTATTAGTTATTTGTCTAGGTTTCTTTTAGCTATATTTAGATGTAAATTTTGATTCAAGTGTCCAAACTCCAACCTAATTTGGATCACTTGTTAGAACACAGGGTGATATCTGTGCATCTCTATAAGGAAAAAAATTTCCGGCTTTTTTCATTATTTTAATATTGTTTTTGTTACGCACCAACCTTAATAGATTATCAGCCTCATTCCCGGAGAGAGTGATGGTGAGAGATTTGAAGATGCTTTGGCACGTGTTTGTCGGTGTGTTGGTGGTGGGCCCACTACAGAAAATGCAGATAGTGACAGTGATTTGGAAGTTATTGCTGATTCTATACCAGTTAATCTACGGTGTCCTGTAAGTAACACCTTTTTTTCTCTTACTTTTACTACTTCCTACAGTTGAAGGGTGGGTGTGGGTTCAGTATGGGTCCAGGACTGGATGAAGCGGCTGAGGTGGAAGGTGAGTGAGGGAGGGAGCAGTAGTATGGGGAAGCCTATGGTACCACTATGATGTGAGTGAGGGAGGGAGCAGAAGCTTGAGGTTGCGGGACGGAAAGTGATGTGGTACGGCGGTCCCAGTGGAACACCGCACCCAACCTTCGGTACCTACCGCCCAATTCCTTCAATACCCAGCGGTATGGTGTGGGACAGCACCCTGTAGCGTTAAGTAAATAGATGGATACCAAATCATTGAATTTATTTTTAAACTTTAATCTTGTTTCACACATCCCCCTCCCCCACTCTTCTTTTTCTTTTACGTAGTAGTTTTTTTTTATTTTATTTATTTGAAGTCAAATTTGTATTCACAAAAATAGTACCCATGTTTTGAAGTTATTTTATGATGAAGTTACTCATGATTTATAACATTTCTCTTTATAAAAACGTAGTATTTATCATGAACTAAGTTATTTTATTTTAGAAAATGTCATTACTAAAGCCGGTTTCATAAAATATGACCTGCCTTATAACTTCGCCAATGATAAAACCACTTGAGTTTATAATATTTGATATCATTTTATGGACACAGATTTGTCATACAAAAAAGTCAGGAACATTTTACAACATTTGACCTTATAAACAAGTTATTTGAATTATATTTCTGTAATATACCCATTCTTTAAGAAGTTTGTTGTTATAAAAATATTTCAAACTTTTTGTTAGGAAATGTACTCACATTACAAGTAACTTTAATCATATTTTTAAAATATTGTTTTGTATCTTATACTTCGGTTTTGTTTGTATGCTACAGATGAGTGGTTCAAGGATGAAAATTGCGGGAAGATTCAAACCTTGTGCTCACATGGGCTGCTTTGATCTTGAAGTATTTGTGCAAATGAACGAACGTTCTCGAAAGGCAAGCATTATACCAAAAAAAAAAAGAAAATTATGGGATTTCCACCTGTTTATTATTTTATTCATTTTCTGTTCTTGGGTGATTTTCAGTGGCAATGCCCTATTTGTCTCAAGAACTACTCCTTGGAGGATATTATTATTGATCCATATTTTACTCGTATCACAACTAAGGTATTGACTCAATGGATATTCAATTTGATTATTGATTTATTTGTTGGTTCTTTTCTTAAACTTTCAAAATTTATTTTCCTAAAGATGCGGAATTGTGGAGAGGATGTGACAGAAATTGAGGTGAAACCAGACGGTTCTTGGCGTGTAAAAGCAGAAAATGACCAAAAGAGTTTAGGGCAGCTCGGGCAGTGGCATTTACCCGATGGTACTCTCTTTGTTCCAATGGAAGTCGAGTCTAAATTTAAGCCAGAAGCTTTAAAACAGGTTAAGCATGAAGGTGGTTCTGAAGGTAATATAGGTTTAAAACTCGGGTTAAAAAAGAACAAAAATGGAATTTGGGAAGTCAGCAAACACGAAAATTCACATTCATGTTCTTTCGAAAAATTTGTGAATAATGGGCATGACAGGAACAATGGTTTTCGTATAAGCAACAGTGCTACTGCCAGTGGTAGAGATGGCGAAGATACTAGTATTAATCAAGACGGTGGAGGGCATTTTGGTCATTCCACCACAAACATTGCTGATTTCGGTTCACTTTCACCAAACGTGGATCTGGGCTACGGGTTTCCCAACCTAAACCCACCAGCTGCAGGCGGGGTTGCTGATGTCATTGTTCTGAGTGATTCAGATGAAGAGACTGAAAACCAAATGTCATCAGGACCCACTTATAATAAAAATCGTACATTTTCTGTTCTTCCACAAACTGAAGATATTGTTGGTATTTTTAACAACAATGATGACGATTTTGGGGTACAATTTTGGTCTTTACCTTCAACAAGCCAAGTGGGGTCTGGTTTTGAGTTTTTTCGTTCAGATCAGAATGTGCATGAAGGACTTGGTGGTCCCACTTCTATGGATGGCTTCACATTGACCGATGAAATTGGATTGAATGCTGCACCACTGGGTCCTGATTCTTCACTTTATCAATCTAATCTTGACATAAGCGACGGATTGGTTGATAACCCCTTAGCGTTTGGACACAATGACCCATCACTTCAGTTGTTTCTACCTACATGGCCGCCAGTGGATGCAGAGCAGGTGGAGTCAACCGCGTCAAAGGGTTTGAATGTTGATGATTGGATATCCCTCCGATTAGGCGGCAGTGGCGGCAGCAACAGTGGGGTTAGTTGTGAACCCGCCCCCATGAATGGGTTAAATTTAATTCAGCAACCACCGCCTAAAGATGGCGACATGAATACGTTGGCAGATACCGGTATCTTCGCTTTTATCTAGCTAGCATGATATCATTTTGCAACAGTTTGTACATTTTGGAATATAATTTCTTTGCCCTGATTATTCCCCACATGTATCATCAGGTGCAGCAGCAGCAGCTTCTTTGGTTCTTGGAATGAATGGTAGTAAATCTAGCAAGACAAGAAGCAGGGAAATGTCTGATGACCCGTTTTCGTTTCCCCGTCAAAAGCGTTCAGCAAGACCAAGATTGTATCCATCTGTTCAAACAGACTCTGAACAAGACAGATGATGATGATGATAAACTTAAGCCTTATGCTTTAGAGTTTAGAAAAATCATCTGAATATGGTCTGGTTGGTATAGATTTTTTGGTACAAGAGGCCCATATTTTGTGGTATAATATAGCTAGCTTTTTGGTAGTAAGTAGTTTGTAAATGGCATTTGCTCAAATTGCCTCTTATTTAATGCTATACAAATATTTAAAAATTAGTCTCACTTGCATACTTTCAGAGAATTTGCAGTGATCTCTATGGTGTTCTTTATACATGGTGATTTATATAATTTAATGTTTCTCTTGTAATATTTATTATTTCATTTGAAATTGTTGAAAAGATGATACCTTTCTTGCAGATTGTAAGTTTGTTACTTTCTAACAATGGTGACTTAAAACACTAAAACTTAACTGATAAAGATGAATTAGAAAAACCCAAGTCTACAACTTGTCATCTCAGTTGTTGCACTACAATATCTTGGCTACAAAAGTTCAAACTTTCATGGTTTTGTTGCACAAAACACTTGCATAAACATATAATCTAAACCACCACCATCTTGATGGTCACCGGAGAATTACTCCGGCATGCCAGCTAGTGGTGTAGACTTAGCGGTGTCCACCATGGCTGGTGCTTCCTCTAAGCAACTGGTGTCATCACTAATCACACCACCACTCATTAGTTTCTCCACTTCTTCCTTGGTGTATATGTGAATCTTTGTAGCCATCCTTGCAAACTCACTGCATTAATATTCATGGATTAATTTCAAACTATGCATGAAAGATTTGTCTATGTGCATTAGGACTTACTCCCATGGATCATCCCCAACAACCATCATGTCGTTTTCTTCATCCATATACAACAGTCGCCATGCACCATCACGATCGGTCAACACGCCTTCCATCTGAAATAGTGACTCGAGCTCGCTAATTAACTCGTGATAACTTGACATTTTAGAGAGATCGATTGCCCGTCCAACTTTATTTCCTTGTTTGTGAACCTTGCACCAAAAATAATATGAATTTGAAGCTTTACTATATGTAGTATAAAAGTGACAATTTTGACTCATAACATGTTAAACTTCCTGGTTTATCTATTAGACCCAGATAAACCAAGAAGTTTATTGTATATTGATTGTGTGTATAATAGGATTACATAGGGGCTCTACATAATGTTACACTTGGATACCTTCTAAATGTGATAATTATATAACTAGTCTAACAGTACATGGCGTGTTGGTTCTTACTGAAACGTTCTGTTTTGACCCTAACCAGTTTTGAAATGTTACCCAAGCAACTTGGCCCGTCCATTTTCCATCTTTAATTCCATGTACAAGTAACAAACCTTACCTTAGTGCAACTTCTCTTGCTCAAAGTTTGAGCTTCTGCCATTGAAGGAGCTCCATTTAAATGAAAACCAAACAATTTACAACTACTCCCATTGCTATCAGAACCACCATCATCTTTCTCACTACCTGAATTGCCTTCTATGATCGGATTCGGGCCAATGGTTGTTTTCCTGAGGTCAACGGGAGCCTGAAGTTGTAGCTTTAGCCCATTAATGTTATTATCCATCGTAAGCCCGTTTCCAAAAACAGCCCGATTAGTGAGGAATCCAACTGTGGGCATGACAGGAGCTGGATTTGGAAAACAAAAGTTTCTACTGCCTTCAGAACCAAGTGGATAAAAACCAGGATTATTTGGTCTTTGATGACTGTTAAGATCGGTTCTTGGTGGGCCCCAAGAACTGTATGTTTTCCCGGTTAAAGATTTTAATGAGAAAATTTCTTGACCTTGCAAGACCTTTGGGAATCTAGTGTTGTTAGATCCCAAAAAGGTCGGGTTAGGGGTGGCGACAATGTTTGTACTTTTTCCTGTTAATAATATCCGATTCGGAGAAAAACCCACATGCGTTGAGGGTCGTATCCCGAAGCTTAACGGGCTGTTCATTTTACCACCTATATTTTCTTGACCTTGCAAGACCTTAGAGGATCTTGTTGACTCCTCAAAGTCTAAACATCCACCCCATGCTGCAAAAAAAAAACAACTTTACTACTAAAGTCACAATAGTATTTCCAAGATTATAACTAGAAGTGGTAAAACGGGCCGGTTGGGTAACAACTAACAAGTCAATATGGATTTGGGTTAAAACAGATCGGGTCAAGTTGACCCACGTTTTTTGTCAAGAATTTTTATATTTAGTAAGGATAGTATGTGTGTCAAATATAACTTCAAAATTTTTATTTTATCCATAATAATCTTCTTTTTTGAATAAAATGATTCTTAGGAGGTTTTATCAATTATGCATTCAACCCGTTTAACCCATTAGAGATTAAAAACAACCTGAATCGACCCATACCATAAGTAAATGGGTCGAAATCGCCATATCTACAGTTTTTAATTCTCTAAAAAGTTCTAATCAAGAAAGTTAAATACCTGCAACGGGGTGTTCAGATGGAGATGAATGAAGATCTGCTCGCAATTTCTTGAATCTTAAAGAGGAATGAATACTTAAAAGTGGCATAGAAGCACCAGAAAGATCAACCTCCCATGGAGATATTCGTTCTTGATTATTATTATCAACATCTTCATCCCACCTCGCCTGTTCAATCAAGCCATAATATAATGGAATCGAAACTAGTTTATATTAATGGAATTGAAATGTGAAGTACCTTTAGGCATCTCCAATTTGATTTAGGCCATTTGTAAGGATCCAAGTCACTTACACCAATCACAGCACCTCTGAACCTGCAAAAAAATGATCAAGATTTTCATTTAAAGGACAACAAACCAATAAAGGTGTCATCTTTGTATCAAAGATACTAGAGGTTGCAAAATAGGCATGTCGGGTATTGGGTCAAAACAATTTTGGATCAAAAGTGGTTAACGGTTTGGTAATAGGCCAGGTTGTGTTGACCCGTTACAATCTTTTATAAATAATTAGTTTGTCATATATCATTAAACAAAGGGAAAACTTCACAGAATAGTAACCAAGTTTCCCTTATGTTCTATTTTAGTCACTCAAACTTTTTTGTCTTATTTTAGTAACTCAAGTTTTATATGTTATTCCAATCTTGTGTAACCTCTTTCCTTTTTAGCTAATTTTAAGTATTTTAGAAATTTACGCACTTGACCCGTTAAGGGAAGTTATAACCAAATCAACCGATTAATAAGTAAGGGGGTCGAAATTGCCACCTCTGAAAGATACCTTCTTTCAGGAGACTCATCCATACTGAATTTCATCTTGAATCTTGTTCCAATTGTTATTAAATTGCTCATGCAGTTCATATACTTCACATAAGGAACAACAAAATCTGCTCGATTAGACCTGCATTGCATTTATAAAGTTAGTAACAAATAAGCAAAAGGGTTTGATTTAGATATGTGTAGGGAAAGGGAGAAAGGATTTGATCTTTACAATGAGGTTTATGGGGTTTTTGGATGAGCATTTTGAAACTAATTATATTTGAATCACAATAATCATATAATCAACTGTTTGAAGTTTTAATAATTAGATAATCACTTGTTTGAGTGTTTTGACACATTCTAATAATTTAAAAAAGCAAGAATCTTACATGTTTTAGTATTTAAATTTAAAATATTGACAGTATATTTTTTTACCAAGTATAAAAGTACCTTTATAATTTTTATTAATTAAAATTTATCATATATAATTTCAATACTTATCTTTTTTCCTTAATATCATTATCAAGAGGAAAGGTATCGATGAAAATTCTTTAAAATGGGTAAACTGAGGGGTAAAATGGAAAATAAGTAATTTTAGTTTTTCTTTAAATAACAAGTTTTGTAGCCACTGGTATGAACTAGTTATCCAAAACTATGGATTTGACCCTAAATAAGGTTCTATAACTCACATCCAAACACCATCTTAATGATCTTAAACATTACCTAGGACTGTAAAAAACATCAAAGGTGGTGTTGGTAGATACTGCTTTAGCTACAGGGGAAAGAATGTCCATGTAGGAATCTGAGCTGGGCATGGTTGTATCCGGAAGAAAATTTCTTGGTCGAGTGGCTCTTCGAGTTCCCAGCCTTAGTTTACCATCTTTGCCCCTAAAATAACCATAAAAAAATTAAATTAATAAAACCTAAAAACAATTGTAGGGTGTTTAGTGTTCGTTTAATTTTACTAGTTGTTCTTGTGATACGGAGCTGATCTAGGAGCTAGCAGACTCATACATGGACCCGTTGAACGGAGGGAAACATGCTAGAAAAGGACCCAACTTAAAAAGGTCATAACTTGACCTACGTATGGAGTTATCATAGGTTGTTTGTCCCAACCATAGGACCCAAATTCCATCTCCTGGAGCCCCAATTTCAGACCCAAAGATTTTCCTCCAATTTTACAAGTCTTAATTTACTTCTTTTCAATGTAAAAACACATAAATTTTTTATCTTTTATTTGAGTAATTTATGTGTTTAAATAGGAAGTCTATTTCAGTTTTCCAAAATTTGGCCCGGTCTACCATAATTGGATTTACCCCATAAAGAAGGGCTTGATGTAATGGTTTAATATAATATCAATTTTCTCTTCAATTATTCTCTTTATTCTTAATTCCGGCTCTGCGGATTTAAACAAATAAAGATTATTAAATTCAAAATGGTTTAAACTTTTCGTTTCCAAACAATTGAATAACCGATCGTTGTCCTGTCTATAAAAATAGCAAAATGAGTATAACCCGATCAAAAACGTTTTAGAAGAAAAAGTTTAAACCAAAAAGTAAAAGAAAAAGATATGATTCTTTTCTTCACTCTCAACTCTCTTTCTTGCTACAAAAACTTAGGTGCTATGGTCACCATTCCCTTAGAATATGCCTAAAGTGTTTCAAATACCTTCATTATTTCCTTTATCAGACCAAAAGAACAATCTTCCAGTTCTTGTATCCATCTACAATATACATTACCAACCTAATACACTTTTGTTATTTTGTTCTAATATTTTTGTAACTATTATTTTTTTATCTCAAATTTAACCAAAAAATCCACCCAAAAAAAGTTGTGTTTTCAAAGGGGAATCTTGTTTTTCTTGGTGTCTCCAAAAAAATTCACATACACACACACATGTGTGTGTGCGCTTGCTTCTTTAATTATTGTTTAAAACTCTAAATATATCTAATTAACATGCAAAGGTGCATATAGTTATATTGAATTGTATAATGATACCTTAGAAACAGAACTGCATCCCCAGAAACAAGATTCTTTTGGCTTACAAATACGCACCACCCTGTAGTAAGCAAATGCCGCCTCGGTTGACCTGAAAAACATCACACAATTCTCAAATTATGAGTTATACTGTTAATTAGGGGTGGAAAATGAGTATGGTTGGCAAAGGGTGACACATGTTCGAGTTAAAATGGGTAATTTCTTGTTACATTTTTTTTATAAATAATTAGTGTGTCATATATGATTACAAAATTATTTTCTTTTATTAATAGTCAAAGGTTTTGAATAAAATAACTTTTTAGATGATACGCGATAAAAATACAAGCTTTTGACCCGTTCGACCCATTTTACCCATTTATTGTTAAGCCAATTCTTTTGATTTTACTCGATCGGCCACGTGCCAAAATAGGCTCATTTCATAAGAAAATTGGTTGAAGTTGACACCTTTATTAATAATCAGTAAAAAATATGGCAAAATTCAAAAATATTAATCAAAATCACCTCTATAAATGTGCCTAAACTTCCATTCCACTCCATGAAGGTCCTTGGCAACTAGCTCTTGGCTGGGCCTCTGCTGCTTATAATCCTAAAATCACCTCTATAAATGTGTTAGTAATACATTACATTTTACAGATAAGTTAATTATCAAAAACCCTTAAAAAAATAAAAATTCAAACCAGAGGTGGGAAACAATCTTCAGCAGCTCTTCTAGGCACAGAAAATCCACCATGGGTGGATGTATCAGATGCAGTTAGGGTTTTGCAGAACATTTGAGGAGTTGATTTTGTGAGTGCCACGTCACCACCTTCTTCCTCCCCTTCTTGCAAATCCTTACCATCCCACTACACATCATCATTACCAAATAAAAATAAAAAATTTATTTCAATTTTGCAAGAAATACCACAAAATTTGCATTTACTTAGTAAAAGACAGATTGTGAAAAAATAAACACACCAGTCACTCAAACAGGAAGCAATCAAGGTTAAATTCTGGTTTTTTATGCT
This sequence comes from Smallanthus sonchifolius, assembly GCA_023525975.1. Lineage (NCBI taxonomy): Eukaryota > Viridiplantae > Streptophyta > Magnoliopsida > Asterales > Asteraceae > Smallanthus > Smallanthus sonchifolius. The sequence goes on along the minus strand of CM042044.1, from coordinate 57,895,481 downwards.
CTAAACAAAATTTTCTCAAAATTACTAAAATCAAGAAGAATTACAAATCCCACTGCAAATCATCATTACCAAAATAAAAAAATAGAATTAGTTTATTTTTGCAAGATATACCACAAAAGTTGCATTAAATTAGTAAAAGACAGATTGTGAAAAAAATAATCAAACTTAAGGTTAAAATCTGCTTTCAGTACACTTTAAACAATTTTTTTTTTCAAAATTACTAAAATTAAGAAGAATTACAAGTGAGTTGTGAATCAAACATACCTCTGGTAGTGGAAGAAGAGTGAGCTTTGTATAAATTTCATCATTCTCCTTGTTGGCCTGTTTCAAGAATTGGGTCAAACATCAAAATTCAAAATTCAAAAGCAAATTAGCAAAAAAGTCAAAATTGGGTGAATTTTTGAGATGATAATCACTTACAAGCAATTGAACATCAACAACTCTGCAAAAGATTTGGGATTGAAGACCCAAAGAAGGGATTTCAGTGGGTGAAAACTGAATACATGATTGAGAAGCAATTTGTTCCAAATGACCTTGTGGGAAATAAACAACCACATTTCCTTTATTTGGGAGAGTGGTGAGAGGGCCAGCACAAGCATGCCAAAGTTCTTTGCAAATTGAAGATTCAAGATTGGGGTTTGAAGATTTTAAGGATGAATTTGAGGAGTTTGAGGAAGCTGATAAAGATGAATCTCCACCATTTTCAAAAGAATCAACACTATAAACTTCCTTCCCACTTGCTTCATGGTTCAGATCAATTTCCATTACAAAACCCAACTTCAATTTCTCACAAAAAGATGAACAAAAATGGCTAAAGTTTTGATTTTTAGATAAAAAAAAATCAAGATTCTTGAAGGAGGTACAGAAATAGGGGAGGTGAAGTCAAATCACAAACATATGACATGTTCTTTTATGGTACCCAACAAGATGATGAAACAAAATGGGATAAGTTGAACCAAAATGGAGGGTATGATTGCCACCTCATTATCTAGTTTTGAAAGCTAGTGTGTGGGGGGTGGGGGTGGGGTTGAGGTTGAAGAAGAGTGCAAGACATAGACAAATGCAGCACATAAACCAAAGAGAAAGACAGGCCAAATGGGTTTGTGTCTTTCTAGCTTTTTTAGGGAGGAAGATTACAGTATTAGTTTACATGGGAGACAGGCTTGAGACCGTACAATAACTCACATACACATTTACCAATTTTTAATTAATAAATTTTATTTTTCTTATAAACTTTTTATAAAAATCTTTTAAATAGACATTTGATTTTAAAGGTTTATATTGTTGATTTTGTAGCTATATAATGAAACTTGCTAAGTTTTTATTTGCAGCCATATAAGAAAGAACTTTTAAAATTCTACGTTAATTTGTATTTTAGTCTTTTAAGTAATTTTTTACGGGAATTATTAAAAGATAACGTTTTTTTGTTGTGAGATTAAGTTACTAGTAAATATATTGAAGCCTAACCAATGAAATCAGATAAAATATAGTTTGTTAGAGAAATAAAAGATTGATTGCATTAAGAAACTAATTCATTAAGATGAATGGGTTTTTTGCTTATTAACTTGTGTAAATCAACTTAATGATGATGATCCCATTACTTCAAGTTATCATTGAGAATATGAAAATAGTTTCAACTTAAAAACATATATTATTTACAATAAAAATACACGTTAAGTTTCCGGTCTGGATAACTTGCTTCTTTTTAGCTAATTTTATTAATTTTATCCGTTAGACTAGTATGAAAATAAAAATTAAATGAGTTGAAACGATTATAAACCTAGCTATTTTTAGAAACAATATATCAATTTTCTTTTAAGAGCGGTATCATAACAAATGATAATATTAAAAGATGAGATGATAAGATAGAACAACAATAATATCACATGTATTATATCATTTTTGTTAAGAGTATATCATTCTCGTTTTGTAATCCATTAAGAGGGTGTTTTGATTTAAGTTTTGATGTTAAAATCAATTTTTGAATATGATTATAGGCTTATTTAGAGTTAATTAATCAGTTTTTACAACAAACGGTAAAACCGAAACTACCTTTTACTAATTCTCCTAATATAACAGCAACCTAATTTAATTTGACATATATTTTTTTATCATTTTATATATTAACTTTTTACTTATTAAAGTTTATCAAACCCTTAAAACAACCTTATTACTATTATTCATTTATATTATAACTTCTTTATCTGATTTTGAGTATATGATACTATATAATCAACTTAGAAATCACATCTAAACTTGTGTAAAACATTTTTATCATTAAAAAAAATACAAAAAACAATTCTCTTTAAAAACTAATATATTTCATAAAAATCAATATTAAAGAAGATGAGGACCCTTTACCAAATTTAAAGGGGCTTTGGAATCATCCAATTGAATGCCATATGCTATAACTCCTACAATTTAATTGCCTGGTGATAGACAATACAAGCAACAACCACATTATAGTTTTATGAGAAAACCTTTTCTATGACATTATTCATATAACTATTATAAAAAGTAATGTTTGGTTCTTTTTTGTGACATTTAAGGATTTGGCACATTATTATATCTAGGACAATTGATTTTTGTAAATAAAATTAGGTTTGATATTATTTTAAGAACAAGTATAGTGGTGTAACACTCACTTTCATGAAAATAAATTTGACACTTACAACACACACGGAAACGGTCCCAATTATATTTTATGTAAATAATTCGACGTACAACCGTGACATACACATGTTTTTACAAAACAAAATACGACATGACCCGCTCGCATTACAACCTATCCTTACGAAAACGAAACAACTATTGTTTATCAAAACAAAGACCAAACTCAAAAGTTCACATCATAAAGCCAAGTTATTAATTTGTTTAGCCATTAATCAAAATTCAAACCTCTACACAAAGTTTGACCCAAAACAATTTACACAAGTCTAATCATCCAAAAGAGAAATCCAAATCCTATCACTTTGAGATCCCGAGGCTTAAACCGAAGCTTTTCCACATCAAAAACACCAAAAATATCAAGGTAGTAATGGTATAAGGTTTTCCCAAGACTCTCATGGGTTAAACCCAAGAAGAAAAACCTAAAAATGGGGTTCAACATAAGAAAAAGGCGTAAGCAGATTCAACATAGCCAGGCCTACGACAACCCCTGCACAAAATGTAACAACCCAAGCAAACCGTACCAAGATATTGTCTGTTTTGCCCCCGATGGGTTGCCCCATCCACGAATTCACGGTTTTGTTTCACCCGATGAGTTGCTCGCCCAAGTAAAACGCGTCAATTGATTAATCTCCTTTCATTTCCGGCCACCAACAGTTATGCTCCAAAATAGAACATTAACATCACCATTGAGTGTATAGAATACTTGGATTTACGAATCGCCCCGTAATTGTAGTTAATGAGTTTGACACCCACCTCTCGGATCACCCGAGATGCCGGGCATTTGTCAGATTTACTCGTGAACATATAGTAAATAGATATCATACACAACGGAAGACTTTTAACATACTATATTTATTTCATAAAACTTGTTTAATGTACATTATAAAGAAAGTACAAACACATCTGTTCTAATGCCAACCTGTCAAAGTATGCCAGATAGCCTATTAGATACTCTACTATAGCCCCTTGCCTTGGCTGCAGGAGGCTACATCTTTACCTGATACACATGCTTAAACATATGTCAGCTTACGCTGGTGAATTATAAATTTTAGTCAAAAATATCTTTGACCTCTATCTCATACATAAATGGATTTATATGACACATGTTTAAATCATCACATTAACTTTTTGCCCAACATAATATATTATACTTGCACACTTGTCTGTCTGAGGTCACGTTAACCTCTAAGCAGTCGTTACCACTTATACATACCCTTGCACAACGTGTCTATACTCCATTCCACAAAGAAATGCAATACTTCTCTACGTCTTTCTAAATTGCAAGATATTATGTGGCATTTGACTCGACGTGACAAAATCTTTTCTTTATTTACAGACCATTATGGACAAAATATGTGATATGGCAAAACATGCCTAAGCTCTATCTCTCTCTTTCTTTGCTTGTCAAGACCTCTACCAGTCAAGGTAACATCTTGACCTCTCTTCCATTACTTATCAGGGCATACCATGATAAGTTCTAAAAACATTTTACGTGTCAAAACCATTTTCTTTCTCAAACTCTTTACTCTGTGAAATCATGCCAAAAAGGCAAGTTTTCTTCTCTTTCTCTATTTTTTCAAAACTAGTTTTTATCCTAAATCCTTGTGAAGGTTTATCCATGTTATATCCAAGAAGTTTATATACAGGGTGTACTAGTGGCGTACCCACCATCCTTTGATATTTCATGAATACTCTGTTGCATGGTTTTAAGATTTAGACATGTTTTATAACCTCTTGCAACAACATGGATGTTAGCCCTAAATGTTTAAATCAAGGACATATAACATTCATGTAAATATTTCTAGTATGTATACCGGCCCAAAACATTTAAAGCAACGAAAGCATTTATAAAGGGCCTCGTAGAATTCACCTTTAACCTCCTTCTCTTTCAGATAACCTTTATGGTTGATAATGTAACTAGCACAATGACTTAGATCAAGGTCCTAAGCCATTATAACATTACTTAATCACAAGTTCTTTGCTTAGTGAAAAAACCAAGTCATTATGAACTAGTCAGAACCTTACCTTGGAACTATGTACTGAGTATTGGGGTCGAAAAGCTGGAAACCGAATTTCTCTACGCGAACCGGGACTCCTTGCACGCTCCCCTGGGCTAACAAGGTGTTTTTGAGTGTTTTGTGATGTGTGGAATGTCTTAAAACGGTTGGCAGTGATAATCTATTTATAGGACAAATTCCACAATCGTAACAGACCGTTAACAGGGGTGACGGTCCGTAACCCAATTTGTGGCGAACTCCGTAATGGGTCTGAGTCAGCTGCCTCGTGTCCTCACCCAGTTAGGCGGCTTCTTTTTGCGACGTAACGGACCATTACCCATTGTGGCGGTCCGCCATAGGGTTTCCACGCGTCAAGTTTGAACCATTAGCAACAAAAACATGTCATTCTCTCAATCATTGTCGTGGTCAAACCGTAAAGACCGTTATCATCTGTGATGGTCCGTCACAACCTTAGAAATCAAAATTTTCATTTTTGATCCTTGAACTCATATTCATTTACATTCTACCCACTCATTGTCCATTTCACCCCCTCTACTATATAACGTTGTAAATTTTGGGATGTTGCACTTACTTGGAAGTTTCAAGACTTGCTCACCGATCCGTCCATTGAGAATCAAGATCTCAAGCATTTCATATCGTTGGGATTCAAAGATCCCATCACAGACCCCCGAAAAAATAGGTTTTGGGCGGAGGTCCGACTTGACCTAACCTAGGGCTGGCCCTGACAACCTGTTATTTAAGATTTTCTTCTTAATACTTTACAAACACCATTATAGTTTATTTATATTTGAAGGAAATTATGCTTATATCAAAAATAAAAAATAATATGAAATAATCATAAAAATGAAATCGTAGGAGCTATGAAACAAACAAGTGGAACAAAAACAAAAGAGCCTTTAATCGTAAAAGAGGTTGGGACCAGAAAGCTTTTGACAGCAACAATGGCGGGAGGTATTTACACTATTATTATTGACTCACTGATTTTCACATTTAACGAATTTCCTTTCTCTAATCAGTCTTATCACACGACCCCCACATTCACCAGCATTTTCTTCTCTTCTCTCTTAATTACCATGCACTATTTAATAATCCCTTTAAACAATAAAAATAGTTATATGTATAATTATAAAAAAACAACTAAATAATATATACTATGTTATTTATATATACGAGTGAGGATTATTACAACACATTAAATTATTGCGAAAACAAATCTAAATCATTATTTTTTGTTAATCGTTCTAATTTTTTAAGTTTTATGTTTTTTAGATACATATGCAAAGGTTATATACATAAAATATCAAGTTGGGTCATGGAGTTTTCTCACCTATGGTGGGTTTCCTCCTGTGAGGGTAGAGATGACCGGGTGGGACAGTAGTCCGTCAGTGATCCAAATTGTTGTTCAGAAAAACATAAAATACTATGTAACTATTTTTTTCATATATTTTTCAATAGATTTTATGAGAAAAAATGACCACTACATTTATAGCATTTTATTTTTTTAATTAAAAAAACAGTTGATTCATTTTTGTTTTCGTAACAAAATAATTTGTGTTTTGCCTAGATATCCTCATGTATATGTATATAAATAAAATAATTACAAACGAGCCAAAAACTCGAGCTTGAAAAATTCTCATGAGCCGGGCTTGAACTTTAGATATGAAGCTCGCAATGAGCCGACCGGAGCTTGATTGAGCTTTGTTAAGCTAAACGAGTCAAAAGCTCAAACTTAATTAGACGAGTTCAAAATCGCCTCAGCTAGTTTCGGAAATAGAATTGATATTTGAGAAATATTTTTAAATAAATAATAAGAGAGAAAGATAAGTGTGTTAGAAGGGGATAGGTTTTAGAAAGGAAGGTTAGTAGATAATTGGATTACCTTCGAGCCTTCTGATTGAGTGGTAACCTAATTACTTTTTCCAGTCGTGGGTTTTCTCGTAGGTGGTGTGGGGCCGGGTCACCACAAGAAGTTGTTTCGGACGGAAGAGTGATCTGTTTGTCATGATGATCCCAGATGTCGGGGCCTTTGCTGTTAAAAAAGAAAAAAATAGTTTTTTTTCTACACTCGTTCAATGTTTTAAAAAGAGTATAAAGGAAAACAGGAAGGTGTAAATTAGAGGAAAAAATATGTTTGTTATCTATCTATTATGAAAGTATCATTGGTTGCAACCATAACTATTGAATTTTTTTTCAATAAAACTTGCATAAAAAAAACTATTTAACAATTTTTTTGCATGAGATGTAATAAACCATTTCCAATAAATAAAAGCTTCTTTTATTTATAACAATATTGAATTTTTTAATTAAGTTATATATTAACATTTTTTCGGTGACCTAAACCGGCCCTTGAGAAATTTATAAATATTGTTGATAGAGATCCGAGGTCTAACAAGGATCAAAACAAGATTACAATGTTAAAAAAAATTATGAATTTGTCACTGCAATGTTGTATAGAGCACCTACATTAACGCTTACATCATATGAACCGAGTCAATCGTTTATGAAATAATTAGTACTAAATGTCATAAAAAAAAATTCGCCAAATAAAGACCATAAATCTAAAAAAATGATACGATTGTCTGGATTTGTCGAACATATATGGCTTTTGGTATGCATTAGAAAAGGTTCAAACAATATAAGTAATATGAACTAACTTAGTAGGCCAAAATCAATAGTTGTAAGCAAAAACAGTGGGCGGGGGGGGGGGGGGGGGAGGCCCCCTCTTACCCCTTAAATTTTCAGCCAATGCCACCAACGTGTATTTAGTAAGTAGGTATACAAGTTTGCTAGCAAAAAAATAATAATGTGTTTTCATGTGTACATATTATGATGTTTTACCTAAACAGAAACATGAAAGCGTGCAAGATTCTTTTTATATATTTCGTGAATATACGTTTTAATTATTACTTAGAATCACAACATAACACTCTAGTCCTTCACGATTTTCTACATCTTCATGCGAAGGTATGTAAGATTTACATACAATGACGGAACCAAGATTTTTTTGTCGGGGGTTATTTTAACGTTCTTTTCTCTACCGACTAGAACTGAATGGATCCTCTTGATCACCCCTTGGTTTCGCCCATGTTTATATATTTTATTAATATGAACCTTATATTAAAAATTATGCACATGACTATTATTTTTTAATTTAAAATTTTAGAATATATTTATTATTATAAAGTTTAGGAGCAACTTTATAGAATAGTAAACAAGTTTCTCTGAGTGTTTTATTAAAGTCATTCAAAGTTCTTATTTCTTCTAAAATCACTCAACTTTTATTAGGTCTTCTAATCTTGTGTAATTTTTTTATATTAATATGACAAATGAAACATGTAAGAATCTTGTTTACTATTTAATATTTTTTTTTAAATTTGACTTATATTGAATAATTATAAAACTTATTTATTAATAAGTGTTTTTTTTCTTCACAATATTTGAGGTTAATTTCTCAAATTTTGATAGACACAGTAGGATAATTGAGTTTTTTCGAGGCAACATCTAGAATATCTAGGGCAGTCCACCTCATGAGGAACTCTTCAACTGGATAACTCCCTGACCTGATCACAAACCTTTTTTTTACTGTTATCAGGATTTATACCCAATACTTTCACTATAAAAAGTTTTGAAGCTAAAGTTTATAGACATAGTATTATCTCAATAATATCTCCTGAAAGATGCCAAAAGAAATGAGACGGTGTATTGTATGAGGCCTGCGGCTTTGGCGCTGACAGAGTGTGTGTGTGTGACAAACCCCACACATTCTATCCTGTCATTTTCTCACAAACAGTTTCGTACTAACATCAACATGCATGTAAAATACTATACTTTTTTATATTTTGTAAATAATAGAATTAATTTTAAATGCTATAATAAGTTTCAAAAGTTTTAGGCTCATCGTACTCGTATTTTATTCGTGTTTGTTGACCTTGTATCTGGGTATGCCAAAGTATAATAATCAAGCCTATAACTTCTTTCTTAACGGTCATTCTATAAATAATCATAAACTTATGTTATGTAATTATCAACATGTGTAGTTATATAAAACAACTTGCATAATTATATACATAAGCTGCAGACAGATTTATCACTCGTCCTAATGACACGTGTCGCGATCTGATGACTTCGTATTCTTTTATGCCTTTATACAATAACCCTCCTTTTATATATAAAAAGATAATATTTTTAACTTATATTCTTCATGTTACAACCCATATAATTAAATTCTTAATTTTTTTTATAGATATCTATCCTTTCAATTCGAGGCAACAATTAAATTGTAGTCCCCGTCCGAACAAAGCACGTGACATTGATCTTTCCCTATCCTTTAAATTTTAGTGTCTTCTTCTTGGAAGCAACTTGAATGAACATGCTCCTTTTATTCCATTGTTAATTTTTGTTTTTATCATTTTTATTTATAAACACGATTTCAGGTTTTCCTAATTAACTTTTTTTTCACTTCATAAATTATATATATGTATATACACGCACCTATTCTACTATGTATTAATTAAACCGTCCGAATAGACGGATAGCAACGGCCAACGAGACTGCCCAAGCTCGTTCGAGGCTCGAGCTGTTTTTATTTCACGCTTTGTGTAATGAGCAAAACCGTCATTACTTACTAGTTGGTAAGTGTTTTTATAAGATTATATAACTTTATAAACTAATAGAATATTAACTAATATGTTATTTCTCACTTTTGGAGAGATTTTTAGTGCCTCCAAAAGTTAGTCCATCATGACCCCCATGTGTTCATATAATTTGGTTAAATATCAATATCATTCTCGTAGCGGATAACATTTAATTTGTAAGTATTTAAAACAGTTTTCGTTTATGATTATAGGTGTTATAACCCCACTTAATCAATCAATTATATTAATATGTGACAAACAACTACTTAAACTTTTTTTTTGTTTTTCATATCCATATCCATATGTGAGATTAGTCATTTTACTTAATTGAGATTTATATAAGACGAAACAGAAATCCTAATAAACATTGTTCAAGATTATTCTAATTTTCGACACCAACGAAACCCCAGGGGTTCAAGGGGGCAGTGCCAGGCCCGGTCCCGAGAATCCTCAAGAGGTTCTGGGCCCTGGACATGTAAAAAAAAAGTGGGCCCCTATAATATAATCATCATATTATATAAAAAAAACCTTAATACGACAATTTTGAAGTGAGTTAATGAGATAAATGGTAAATATAACTTGGGCCTTTTTTAACTAATGTTAATAAGATTGGGTCTTTTTTATAAAAATATATGTATATTATAATATATATAAAAAATTTAAAAACTACGGGCCCCTCAAGATACCGGGCCCTGGACGGCCGCCCACCCCGCCCCCCCTCTGGGCCGCCCCTGGGCAGTGCCCCTAGCAAGGTCGAAGGGCGGAGCCCCGGGGTCTCACCAGTTGGAACTTGGAAACCTCTAGAACTTGTTTCGGATCCATTAGTTTGAACTTCGTACGCCTATAGAAACCGATCTATCGACAATAACTGAGCGATCGACGGTAACTATACTATCAACAAAAACCATGCGATGAGCAAAAACTTAAGTTATTGACTAGAACCCGTTTAGACTGACACAAGCCTAAAGATTTCATGTTAGGTCTATGTCGTATAAAAAATAATTCACACTCTACTTATATATATGAGGTTACGTGAAAATTGTTAAGATGAAATCAGGGTTAAAACTAAAATTTTCCAACAACCGACCCATATCGGTTACGGGCATGATTCTTAGTGATGACGGTTATGGGCATGATTCTTAGCGATGACGAGATAGCTTATAAGTTTTACTTCATATAATTTATGGTTTATTTTTATCCGTCATTTTCGATTGTTACTTCGCACTTGAGTCATTACCAAACACTAAATTCAAATTCTAATAATTTGCTTTACTAATGGCCAAGAGGATAAGTGTCTTCCATATACTCAAAGACTTGTGTTGTCTATTGTAATCAATTTAGCTTTTGAATAAACATAAATATGTTTCTTTATATCATTAACAACCCCATAAGAAGATTTGATACAATAATAAATTGTAATTGGATAAACAACTTGATTTCGGCTTATCCACTTAAAATAAATTGATTTAAAGACAAATTATTATTCACACTGAAAAGATCCACTAAAGTGTATTTGAATGCTTACTGTTTATTAATTAAATAATTTTATTTGTGGTCAAATTTAGAAAATAATCTGTTTAAGACATAAGATCATTTTATTAAAATTTTTACAATTTTAAAGCTCAATAACCAAATCATAAATGAAGTAAATGATATGATGAATTAAAAGTTTTTTTTAATAGGATTTCAAATTATATTAAGATTTAACTAAAAAGAAAAATTAATAATACAGGTCCGGTTATCTCTCATCTTTTTTATGCAGACGACGCATTGATTATGGGAGAAGGCTCTCGTTTTAACATTCAAAAAACTGCTCGGCTGCTTCGGGTTTTCTACATGTGTTCCGGATTAAAAATCAACCTCCAAAAATCTACTCTTTATGGGATTGGTATACAAGGGTTGGAGATTTCTAATTTGGCAGGTTTCCTCAGGTGCAAGGTGGGGGAATTCCCTTTCAGTTATTTGGGAATTACGGTGGGGGCAAATATGAATCGGATTTGTCACTGGAACCCGGTTATTGAAACTATTCAGTCCCGGTTGGCCCTATGGAAGGCAAAGACGTTGTCTATGGGGGGTCGTTTAACTTTGATTAAATCTGTCCTCGCTAGTCTCCCTATTTATTACTTCTCGTTGTACAAGGCGCCGGTAAATGTTATACATCAGATCGAAAGCATCATGAAAAGATTCTTATGGGCTGGGGGGGCGAGGGTAGCAAGATTCATTGGGTAGCTTGTGATACGGTTACTTTGTCGAGGAAAGACGGGGGACTCGGTATATCCAAAATGTGTGATGTGAACTCCGCTCTTCTCGCAAAATGGGCATGGCGGTTTGTTACAGAAACAAATTCCTTGTGGAGGAAGGTCGTTGAGTTAATTCACTGTGGGCGGGGAGGGTGGTCTTTTTTATCGATAAAAAGATCCTTTACGGGTCCGTGGCAGACCATTGTTAAGAGCCTGGAAAAGATCAAAATTCAAGAAAAAAGTTTACAATTTTTTATGCAGGCTAGCTTGGGAGACGGTGAAGATATTAGATTTTGGAAAGATATTTGGTATGGTACGGTTCCTCTTAAAGATCGATGGCCGAAGCTTTTCACTCTGGAAACGAACAAGGATTGCAAGGTTGCTGAGAGACTCTCCTTACAGAACAGGGAAATACGGCTGCAGCCAAGTTGGTCGAAAAGCCCATGTACTGTGGAGGAAATTTCCGAAGGACAGGATGTTATTTACATGCAGACCCGAGTCTCGTTCTCGGCTAATAGGGACAGATGGGCATGGATCGGTAGCAAAGATAATTCCTTTTCAGTTGCGCAGCTCAAAGATATGCTCAGAAAAGATAGAGACACTCGAAGGAATCAGTTTATGAAGTGGGAGAATTGGGTTCCGGCTAAAATCAACATGTTCATATGGAGAGCGGAGATGGGTCGTATTCCTACTCGCACCGCCTTGGCAAGAAGACAGGTTCAATTAGATAATATTATATGTGTTCTATGTGATACAGCCGATGAGGACCATAATCATGTTCTCATAGGTTGTGGTTTTGCTTTTGGGGTTTGGGACGCGGTTGGGAAGTGGTGCAAAATAGACCCAATTTTCGCTTTTGAGCTTTCGGATGTTTTGTTGCTGCACAAACAGTTTGACGGTACTAAGTGGGCTAAGAAGATCATTAGAGGCATTGTAATGATCTCGTGTTGGGCCATCTGGAAGGAACGAAATAAAAAGATCTTTGAGGGGCACATTCCTAGAGTAGCCGAAGTAGTGGCTTGTGTCAAAGCTGTTTCTTTTCTTTGGTTGAAATGTCGAGCTAGATTTAAATATTTAGTTTGGAAGGATTGGATGGTAAACCCATTGTATATGTTGTAATTGTTTTGGTAGGCGGTCATTGTTTTGAGGACGCGCCCTTTGTTTTTTAATGAAGTTCACTGTTCAAAAAAAAAAAAAAACTAAAAAGAAAAATAATAAAAATAAATAGAAGAAAGAAGAAGACGTGATAGATGAGCACCACCTAAATGTCTAAACAACCATCTCTAATGAGTTCTGAAAATCCTTACTTTTTTTATTATTATAAATGGTTTTAAAACTTATAGTTATAATACTTAAAACAAACACATACTAAATCGACGACTTCATTTACTTTATATCAAAACTCAAAACTAGGGTCTTAAAAAGGTAATTCAAGCAACTCGTAAACTACTCGATGTTAACTCGTTAAAACTTTGAATTAAGTTAAGTTTAAATGATCTTGAGTCGTGCTTCATGCATCAAGCTTGGTTAGGCTCACTATTATTTCCAAAAATACAATTTTATATATAACTAGAAGGAGGGCCCCGCGCGTTGTTGCGGCGGCTTTCCGAGCGATAGTTATAGCTTTTACACATGTGCGTTGCGGCGTCTTAAACCATTGAAGAAATTAAAGCACCCTACGTTAAAAGAGCTAATGAGATTTATGGTTATAAATTATAACACATGATTTTTTTTTGGCATGAAAGCCTTTAAAACTGGACAAGGAGTGGGGCTGAGGGTGTTGAATCCGCGTCGCCTACTTAAGCGTAAACCATGAAGACCATTGCGCCAAAGCCATCTTTTGGTTTTCATTTAATGCATCAACTTTTTAAACCAAAGTTGAATATGAGAAAATAAAAATAAAAGAAATAATAAAAGCCGTTAAAATATTTTTTTTTTTGAAAGGCGAACATTGAATGATGTGACGTCGCATCCCCCGTCACATGGGAGAGCCTCGTCCAAATCCGGCCAATATGTTATCTAAACCGGGCCCACTTGGCGTCCGAGTTGGAGAGTTTTCAAGAAAAACTCCACCCAATACGGCCCTTCCGGGCTTGAGGGAGAGCCGAGGCTCGAACCCTGGATCGACGTGGGTAAAACCATGGTGTATCAGCCTAAGAGCTAGACATCATTTACGATTCGCTCAAATTAATAGTGGTGGCAAGGCTCGAACCCGGGTCTCATGGGACTTTGAGCGTGTCTTTAAAATAATTAGAAAATTAACTTAACTTAAAAAATAAAATAAAAATGCTATGCCAAGATCAAACTTTAGTTTGTTATGAAAGAGCCACACGCCTTAACCAATGGACCAAAATACAATTTGTTGTATTTTATTAGTCAATAATTAATTTTATAGAAAACAAAAAGTGTGAATATGAGAAAAGATGTATTGCGTAACATTGTTTGTACATTAAGCTTACATATTTGTGAATTTTAAACAGTAATATTCACTCACATGTGAATCTTGCATTTTAATATTTATTAATTACATAATAAATATTATTGTATATAAAATTATAATAAAAAACTAAATAATATATATTATGTTATATACAATTATAACTATAAGTAAAAAATACTTAAAAAGTAATTAAATAATAAACAGGTCTAGTTAAAACTTGTAAAATCATTCACTAGTCAGTCTAAGCTAGACTTTTAGCCATAGAACTGAAGACGAGTAGATTTTAAACTCAGACTTTTTAGATTAAACAAGCTAGATTCAAACACATAAGAAGTCAAATTCTTCTATTTATAACCCGGCTGAAGACCTCGAAAGATATACTTTCTTAGAGCATTTGCATTAGGTTTTTTTTCTTAACTTTATAATTTTATTAAAAATCATTATTTCATAAAAAAAATATTCATTTTTTAAAACATTCTCAAATCTCATTTCTTATCCTTATAATTTTAAAGAAAATGGTTAAAGAGTTTGTATATTTAAGATTATAGTGTTAATTTCCTTATAATTTTAAGGATTGAGATAAAGTTTAAAAAACTTGATGTAAGAGCTTTTTAACTTCAATTTTTTTCTCTTATAATTTAAAAATATAATATATATACTAATTCTGATTTGAATTTTTTTTTGAAACCAAAATTTAGAAAATTACGTTTTACGGTTGGAAAACACAATTAAACAACAAAATCAACAATTTTAATTTTTTTAATATATTTTATTTTAAACGATTGGCTACCACACAAGTGGGAGACCTACATAGGAGACAAATAAGTATCCCCATCATTGCAAGCTTGAAAGGCATCTTAACAATGTTTTCCCTTTTTATATCCTTATTTCTTTACTTTTTTTTCTCCTACACTAATCAAATGTCGTCGATCATGTACCTTTAAGTTTTTAAATAAAATATACTTTCTTAATTATTATTTTAAAATATTTTTTGAATATACTTATAAAACCATGTGTTGTGTAGTTTTACTAGTGACATCATAATGTTATGCTGAGAGATGTCTAGAATTACATATTGAAAAATAGCATTCATAAACAACATTATTATACATAATTACATAAAAAAAATTAATACTCAGTTGAAAAAAATATTTTATAAATTAACTTAACATAATTTATAATTGTCATGTCAAAGTACATTTTTTAAAACATATTTTGGGGAGTGTATGTGTTAACATATTACGTTTTATTCAACACGCATAATAAACAAGTTTATTCAACTCGTGTAATAACAAATTTTAAAAAAATACAATTTTTATTTCTAAGTGTATATAACATTATATTCAAATTACTCGTGTATTACACGAGATTCTAACCTAGTACTATTAATATTTAAAAAACTAACCTAAAATTTAATTTAAATGTATTAAAGTGACTAGACTTGTTTAAACTACACGTATTTACAAAATTTTAAACATATAATGTTGCCCTTAAATGTGTCACTATTTGATGAAGCGATTTTCTTAGCATGTAAAATTACCGACGTGAATAATTTTTATCATAAAAGACACTACTACAAAAACATGCATTTGCTATGAATTTTTGTTACATACAAAATCGGCCGCAAATTCTGCTACGAATACAGTTTGCTACGGTATTCCGTCGCAATCAAAATGCGTAGCAAAAATCATAGCAAAATCAAGAAAATAGCTTGAAGATATTCTGTCATTACTACTAAAAAGGTTTTTAGTAAAAACTGACAGCTTTTAGTTGATGAGTCTATAGCTTATGAAAGAGTAAACTGTCATTTTTTTCTGTTTTTCCAAAAAGTTTATTTTTTTCCTGTGAATTCTCGTGGTTTACAAAATTTACCATTTTCATCAAATCAGTTAATTCTATTCGTATTTTAATGTTAAATGAGGGGTAATTGTGTCTTTTTATAAACTTCATATTACAGTTTATATAAAATGAGAAATGTATGAAATTATTTATTAATGTCTAAAACTATTATATAAAATGAGAAATGTATGAAATTATGTATTAATGTCTAAAACTATTATTAAACAGTATATTGAGTAAAACATAATAATTGGGATATGCAACGTATTTTGACTTGGGCCTGATCTGTTATTTTCGTGGGCCTTCCTAATGAATATATCACTATCCATTTATTTCTACCCGTTTACATTATTATTATTTTATTTAATTATATGTATAACTGTATAAGCATTGATTTTATAATTTCAAACTTCCATTGAAGAAAATAATAATTTGTTGAGTGTAAAGGGTGAGATGTCATTTTAAAGTAGAAACATATTCAACCATGTTTGTGCTTTATGGTAAAGTAAATACATATGAAAGTAACCAACCAAAAAGTTATGAAAAGAACACAGGTTCGATCAAATGAAATGGCTAACTTTTTCTTAATTTACGACACGTGTAAATTACTTTCGGATTAGCTTGTAGTCATAGTCAAACTACCGATCGTTCTAATAGTAATTCATCCACCTTAAACGGTCCACACGACACAAGATGTCTCGTCTAATTGAAGCTGAATGAGTAGCTTTTATTGATAAGACTACCAAACAACCGTAGGAACGAGAACAATAAGCATCATAAAAGAGAAAAACATGAAAAAGGACTACAATATAGGCTTGTGTTTGTGCAAGTATATTACCTTTTTAAACCTTTATATGAAACATTATATCTATGTATGTGTATATATATGTATGTATATATTTTTTTCTTTGTTACAAACAAGAATATATAAGTTGTTCATTAAAAAAACTGCCCACAAGATTATAAGTTGTTAAGTGATTTTTACTAAATAATTTGATCAATTTTGTTTGATGAATATATAATTTGATATCATCTTTATCACTTATAATTTTATAATCCTTGATATATGTAGGGAACGTAAACAGTATGCTGCAAATGACTAAAGAAAAACTGTTGCATAATTTTTAAAATAAAAATTATTTTTCTAAATATATTATTATAAAGTTCGCTACATATTAGGTTTTAAGGCCCGGCTGGGTATTGGTTGGGTCAAACAGTAAAATGTGTTTTTTATTTATTTTTCTACTAGTTTAGATCCCGTGTATACATACGGGTGAAAAATATCAATAAATAAAATTTTTAAATCCTTATGTGTATATTTTACACGTATAAAAATGTATCATATACTAATGATAGAAAACAAAACTCAAAATATGTAAAAACTAATATACAATTGGGTTTTAAAAAATAAATTAAATACTATTTAATGTAATTTATTTTTCATTTATTATTTGATTGAAAATAAAAGTTAAATAATTAAAATTTTAAAGTTTCATAAGTGATAATTAAAATAATTGTGTTTTGTTAGTATAATTAATATTTTATTTAAATATATATTGTTGTTAAAAATAGGAGTTGCATTTAATAAGAGAGAGAGACGGGAAAAAATTGATAAAAATAAATGTAAAGATAATACGTGACATGGAAAGTCTTTATTTATTATATAGTATAGATTCGGATCTTTAGAGCATCTCTAATGGATTGCTAATTATATAATAGTGATATAGAATGTGAAAGAAATAGTTTCTGTGATTTTTTAAATCTAAATATAAAATAATAAATTTGTGACGGTTTTGATGATTGTTTCAAAGGAATAAAGAAAACTACTAAACAGCAACATAAGTTTTTTTTTATCTTCTTCAAGTATATAAACTGTCTGTTTATACAAGTACTTTTTCTTCAAACAAAAATACAAAATGATTCAATTTGTGACTCACATATAAATATAAATAGGACTTTATGTTTATTAAAATTATGTAATGCATCCTTTAAAGTTTTAACTTTCACTCACTGTCTTTTATTTGTAAAAGTACTTACGAATTTTGTCATTTTCACTAACAACGGTTAAGTTTTTAAATTAAGTCATCTCATTTGCAATGCACATTAGGATATTTTAGTCTTTTGGATAAAAGGACAATTCTTGTAATATTATTATTATTATTAAAAACCATCCTCTCTCTCTATTAACCAGATCGAATCATCGAAGAACCCTAAATTGATCACCACTCACCACCACCAGTGACGCCGGCATGTCATAACACCACCGCGCCGCCGGCTAGCCATAACACCACCGCGCGCCGCCGGCAAGCCATAACACCACCGCGCCCCACCATCACCAGTTCGCCTACAACCGCCGCCGTCGTTCTCATCAACTCAGGTCATCGTGATGTCTGGATATCACCGTCATCGAAGACCGCCATCATCTTCCCGTATGCGACTTCACCTGCAACCACTACCACCAGCTGCGACCTCCAACAGACCCATCACAACGTCCGACGGCTTCCAACGGCACCGCCACTAACGTCCGACGACTTCCAACAGCACCGCCACACCTGAAACCGTCTTCGAAGATGAAAAGACGTTGACTTTATTAGTCAAGATTGAAACCCTTTTTGACTGTGAAATTGAATTGGGAAAAAAACTTTAGTACCCCCTAATTTGTTTAAGATCTTACCTAGATGAGATGAGTCGAAATTGGGGTTTTTTGTTTCTTAATTTGGGGTGAGGGGTTAACAGAACTCAACGATTTCCAAACTTTAGTACCCTGTGATTTGGACTGACTTCTAGTTTGTATTGTTCTCGTTTAGTGAATCCGGCGATGTTGCTGTAACATATGATGAGATTAACACTGATAACGATGTGTAGGGGTGGCGGTGGTCAAGGGCACAAGAAGATTTGCGAGATAGATTCAATGAGTATCATGTTTTTTCTCTTCTCCTCCTCTCCATGGATTTGCAATCATCTACGACATCGATTTGGGGGGTAGGAGCGACGGTGGTCTAGGGCATAAGAAGAAATGGGGGAAATGTGTGTGGGGTTATTCCATCAGTGAAATCGAGTAGGAGTCTTGGTGGTGGTGCCTGGTGGGGATGGAGAATGTGGAGGCGGTTAGGATAGGGAAGACGATCACCACTGGAGTCATGGTGGTGGTGATTAAGAAAGTGGTGGTGGTGGGGAGTTTTGGTAACTTTTATACTCTTTAATGTGTTTTATAAACAAAAAAAATAATATATATATAATAATAATAATAATAACTTATTAAATCTTTAAAAACTAACTAATTTACAAGAATTATCTTTTATGAGGAAAAAGACTAAAATACCCTCACATAAAGTGAATTAACCGAAACACTTAACGTCAGTTAGATTAAATGATAAAAAACGAGAGAACTTTTCAAATAAAGGACAATGTCAAAACTTTAAAAGATTTATTCCATAATTTTATTAAACATAAAAGACAAATTATAATTTAGTCTATAAATAATTAGACAGCTTTTAATGGGCTGGATAAGACGGTGTTTGGAAAAGCCCAATGGGTCAACTCATTAATTTTTGGGTGAAAATGTAATATATTCTATTTCCAATAACTTATAAAATCAACATTATTTTATTGGATTTTAATAATCCCATCTTTTATCAATTGCCTAATAATAATCCCAACTGAGAATATTCTTACCACCGATCCCTACTTTCAAACTATTTTTTTACATTGGACCCCCCGTTAAAAAAACTTAACGCCGTTAGAGTTTATATGACGTGGACATCTGCAAACCGCCGGAAAGTCGAGCCAAGCTAGCAGTGGTCTCGTATTGGCTTTTGAAATTGGCTTTGGTGGTGTTTAACTGGTCTCGTTAAACACCACCGTTGTCTCTGTTTGGACTTTCAAGACCCACGAGACCAGTTAAACACCACCAGAGCCAATTTCAAAAGCCACCACGAGACCACTCCTAGCTTGGCTCGACTTTCCGGCGGTTTGCAGATGTTCACGTCATATAAACTCTAACGGCGTTAAGTTTATTTAACGGGGGGTCCAATGTCAAAAAATAGTTTGAAAGTAGGGACCGGTGGTAAGAATATTCTCAGTTGGGGTTATTATTGGCCAATTGGTAAAAGGTGAGATTATTAAAATCCAATAATTTTATTTTATTTACAATGATAATTCATAAAGGTATCAGTGCTCTTAGGTTTTCAAATAATAGATACATCATAATTCATAAAACTAATGAATAAATAACGCTAAAATAAGCTTTTTATCAGGCTTTAAATACTACTTATTCGACTTCTTGTATCTCTTCAACGATTTCATTAGTTCCCTTGGTGACACGAGAAGGGATCTCGGTAGGACTCGGTGTTCGATTATATTGATCCATAGAGTTGAGTTGAATAACTATGTTTGATATCGGACTATCAGTAGGCGTTTGAGTTTGTTTTTTTCGCTTTTGTTTAACCTCCTCGTGCCATTGCTTTATCATATGCCTCGTTTGATCTTCTAACACCGCGCTTTTATATGTTGAACCCATCTACATATTCGAAAAATCGTTTCAAGGGTTAATAGAGTACGTCCTATCGTATTTCTATGCATAAGTGTGTAGCAAAAGTAAATAATTATTAACTAAAAGGATAAATGTATGTATATTCGCCATTAAAAAAAACATAAAAATATGTGATGCAAACGAGTCACAAGAGCATAGAGTGGAAGAGTGATGTAGCTACAAATGACTTGAACCATCACCTTATAAACAACAATTTCAGATTATATTTTAGTAAAAGGTTCGAGATTGGATGTCTACAAACTTTGGTGGCAAAATCTCACATTCTTAAACTTTCAAGACCAAAGTGGCTATATGTAATTCTTGAGGGTAGTGAAGTGTTAATTTCTTTGTAACTTACGCTAACACAACCCTTGATACATAGTTTCATGGAAACATGAATTTATCCCATATTGCAACTGCATAATGATAATAACAACATACATTAATAAAATAACCTACAGATGCATGTATTTTTGAGTTAAATTCAAATCAATAGAACTTTCTCGTATAATTTGATCACTCGTTCAAGGTTTTTTTTATTTTTTTAGTTAAATGAAAGTCAAATTATATTAAATAATAATTAACGTATTTTTGAAACTCAATTATATATTAATTTTTACATATTTTGAATTTGTTTTCTATCCTTAGTATATGTAATATATTTTACACCTGCAAAATATATATACATAAAGATTTAAAAATTTTATGTATTGATATTTTTCACCTCGTGTATAGACACGGGATCTAAACTAGTTTATTCATATAATAAACGTAGGCTCATCTATCAACAAACAACAATTTCAATTTCCGCAAGTACATACAACGTTCGTTGGAAGATGACTTCAAAGTTGTAGTTGGTATAAGGTAAGACTTTACAACACTACCCCTACCCGTTATTTAACTTGCATAACAAGCACCTATATATAGTTTCTGTATATAATAAACTAGGTTAAAACCCATGTATTACATGAGTTCAATAAAGACAATTTGTTGTAAACCAGTAGATCCTATGAAGATTTGTACGTTAGATGTTATTGGTGAAATAATTATTTTTTAAAAATATTTCATAAAAATAATGAAAAAAATGTTCAATTTATAAAAATAGTTTATGAACATGCATAATTTTTTTATATAAAAAACGTTTTTATAAAAAACATTATTATTTAACCGGAGAGAGGCGTGAAACAAAAAAATTTTAAAAAACTTGTGTAATTAATAGGAAAGAAAGGCGGTAAAAAAATGTTGAGAGTGACAAGTGTCACTCAAAAACCTTTACTTATTATATTGTATAGATTCTTTTTTATACTTTAAAGAAAAGTTATACGCGTTTAAATCTTAAAATATTAAAATCAGAAAGTGAGTTAATGTAGTTAACCTTTTCATCTTTTGAATAGTCCTCTCATGTGGTTTCTGCTTGTTATCTTCATGCTGTATGTAAAACTTCAACTCGTTTGTAAATATTTGATCTTTTCGGCATTCTAGACGTTAGACAAATCTATAAAGCTAATAATAGTTAGATGATCTTGAACTTTAGGTTGGCATATGTACCTCTGGGTAGCGCTTCTTCCACTTATCGTAAGTATAACGTTATATATCAACCATCGTTAAATCCCTCGCAAATGGTTCTTTCTGTAGTAGTGTTTACTGTTTTGCATTATTGTTGAATTAACTTTGAATCATTTGACACAACTAATAGTTATATTATATATTTTTTATGTTCTATTAATATGACAGATTGTTTTGGTCCTTGGGACCAAACTAGAAGTAATCGTGACTAGAATGGCACTACGGCTCAAGGAACAAAACAAAGTAACCATAGGAGCCCCCTTGGTTATGCCTAACGACGATCTTTTCTGGTTTAGCAAGCCGCAATTCGTCCTTACTCTATTGCACTACACACTCTTTGTGGTAATAATTTGGTTATGCATCGATAATCATGTTAATTTATCAAGACCGGTCTGATTTATATTTTCTATATCTATTTTGCAGAATGCGTTTGAGTTTGCATTTTTCATTTGGGTCTGGGCTAGGTCATGAGTGAGGGAGGGGGGGTTGAGACGACCGTTGGCGTCGCATTCTGAGAAAATCATATTGTTATTAAACAGTATTTAAAATACTTAATTAAATAGAATACAATAAATAGTAGTGTATTTTCTATTTCTTTTTATCAAAAAGTCTCTATACTACTCCTTCTATCTTTTTATATTTAAAAATTCAAATCCTCATTCACAACCATGAATCCAGATCACCTGTTCAATCAAAACATGCCGTTTAACCCAAAATTTCGATTAATCGAAACTACCCAAATAACCTTTCCATTAGGCGAAGTTTACAACCCTCAAATGCATTTTATAAGTTTCACATTCTCCGATTTGAACCAACAAATTCCCGACGTCCAACAACCTCTTCCTTAACCGGATTGTGTTCCCGAAACACAACCCAAAGTTAACCAGGAAACACAACCCAAAACCATTTGTGCAATTAACTCTCTAACTAATGAATCTAATCCAACACATTTACACTCTAACCCCTCCCAATTTTCTTTCTTCTCTTGACACATTCAATCCTTTGATGTATGCTTAATTCTAAATACTTAAATTAAGTAAACTTCAACTTCTCTCTATATATATACTAAGTTAAAACTCATGTATTACATGGTTGAATAAAAATAACTTGTTGTAAAACAGTAGTTTCTATGAATATGTGTATGTTAGATTTTTTGGTGAAATAGGTATTTTTCTAAAAATATTTTATAAAAATATGAAAGAAATGTTTAGTTTATAATAATAGTTTATGAACAGTCATATTTTTTTAAAATAATTTTTTTTATAAAAATAATTATAGAATTAATTACACGGATGGCCCCTGTGGTATACCTATATTTCACTTTTGGCCCATAGAAATGGGAAACTACAAGTTTGACCCAATAGTTTGAGCGATTGTAACACCCATGGTCCCTGGGTTGGATGTCTGTTAATTTTAATGTAAGGGGTATTTTGGTCATTTTACACTCACTTAACAGATAAAATTAACGGACATCCAACCCAGGGGCCATGGGTGTTACAATCGTGCAAACTATTGGACCAAACTTATAGTTTCTCATTCCTAGAGGGTCAAAAGTGAAATCTGGTTAAACCACAGAGGCCATTTATGTAATTAATTCATAATTATATAAACCATTATCTATACTATATAATAAATAAAAGTTTTTCCATGTCACGTGTCGCCTCCATATTTATTTTTATCATTCTTTTCACGTCTCTGTCTCTCTTATTAATGCAACTCATATTTTTAACAACAATATATATTTAAAGAAAATATTAATTATACTAATAAAACACATTTATTTTAAATTATCTCTTATGAAACTTTGAAAATCTAATTATTTAACTTTTATTTTTAATCAAATAATAAATGAAAAAAAATACATTAAATAGTATTTAATTTATTTTCAAAACTCAATTATATATTAGTTTTTACATATTTTGACATTTCTTTTTTATCCTTATTATATGATACATTTTTACACGTGTAAAATATAAAGATAAAGATTTACAAATTTTATTTATTAATATTTTTCACTCATGTGTATACACGGGATCTAAACTAGTTATTTAATAGGAGAGAGAGGCGGGAAACAAAAACTTAAAAAAAACTAAAGAAATTAGTATAATTAATAGGAGAGATAGGCGGGAAACAAAAACTTAAAAAAAACTAAAGAAATTAGTATAATTAATAGGAGAGAGGCGAAAATTTTTTTTATGATGAATATGAGAGTGACAAGTATCACTTCAAAACCTTTATTTATTATATAGTATAGATATCTATATCTATAAATACTAACAAATAAAGGTTTTTAAGGACACCTTTTCCCGCCTAAACTACCACCACCACACGCGGATCTAAAGTGGATCCAATATAACTCGAATCAGTTTCCAGTCTTTCCCTTCAATAAGTAAACAAACAAACAAGTTTAATTACTAATTCCTTAATATAAGTATTAAAAATTCTTCAAATATCAATTTCTTTTAAGCTATAATCATCCTTTCCATTTTTTTTAAAATGATCATCTTTTCCATTTTTTTTAAAAGATCATCATTTTCATTTTTTGAATTTAAATTTTAAAACAGAATGATTTGAATTCATTCAAAATTTACATTTTATTTATAGATTATCAAAACTTTCCAAAAATCAGAAAGTCACCTCAAATAATCCTACAATTAAGGCTTTATTTGTGTAATTTATTTAAATTCGAACCTGATTTTCCAATATAAATATCACCTATATGTAATTCTTTTTACATACAATCATCTCATAACAGTTGATTCCCTTTTTAATCTGTCATCTGAGTTATCAATCTGTAAGTAATTTACATATTCTTGTCTACTACTACGATCATCAACTTGTAAATAATTTTCATATCCTTTCAATATCTCCAAATCACAAAGTTAATTTAAATTTAGTTGTTTTATATTATTACTTATGGAATTATCAAAACAAACTTGCTAATGTTTACCTAAGCATTTAATGCGGTAAAATATCGGATATCGGTCAAGGACCGATATTTGAGATATCGGTTATCGCGGTGAGATATCGGTGGGATATCGGTAACCATAAATTTATATAAATTTATATAATAATCATCAGATTCAATAGTCATACACTAGAAACATAAAATTTATGTATAAATTTTTAAATTTATAAATATAACATTACTTTTATGCTTTTTATGTATAAATTTATAAGTTTGAGGACCAGATATAAACTAGTAAAAATGTAGAGGGGTTAAAAGTTAAAAATCCAAACTTAATAAACCCTAAATCCATCCACCGGTTCATTATACGCCGTTCCCCTGCTCCACCGTTCCTCTCTGCCTCCACGCTCACCAGCTCCAAAATCAGATCGAATGGGTTCGAAATCGTGGATTGCTGGGTTGATTTCTCACAATGGAGACACTGGTTGTTCGATTATGCTTCGAACTAAGGTAAGAATTCGATCTACTTGCTCGATTTGGTCCAAACCGAGAATATCGGTGATATAACCGATATTTAAAACTCCAAATTTCGGCGATATATCGGTTATCTCGACCGATATTCTCGGGAACGATATTCTAACCGATATTATAAACAATTATATCGGCCTATGTCCGATAACCGATATACGGCCGAGTTAACTGCATAGATGTTTACATGGTTGTAAAAATCGCTAGGCGCTAGTCGGGCGGTGGGGTGGGGCCTAGGCCTAGGCGGGATTAATCGAGGCCTAGACGGGATTAATCGGATTAGAATTTTTATATGTAATTTTCAGTTTTTTATATATATACACACATTTTTATATGTAATTTTCAAAATTAGATATATACACACACACATTTTTTAAAGATGCTGGAAATTACAAGAACTAAACTGAAAATCACCGAAAATTTGCCTGAAAGTCGCCGGAACCTGCCTGAATCTCACCGGAACCCTATCGGAATATCACCGGAAAAACGGGAAGTGGCCGATTTTTGTCCGACTAGGTCCGATTAGGCCCGCCTAGGGCAGCCTAGGACCGCCTAGCGATTAATGAAGCGATTTGGCCAAAATTAGTCCCCGACCGGGCGCCTAGCGACTAATCGACGCCTAGGCGCGATTTTTACAACCATGAATGTTTATATGACTAATGTATGTAATATATAAATTATTTTACTATTAAGTATATACAAATTTATGATTAATAAATTTTTTCATTAATCAGCCTTTATAGTATACGAGATTATAAGCTACTAAAAATATATACATGTTCCATACTTATCCATAGATATACTTTTATTAAACAATCAGATTATTATTTTCTTTTGAAATCAACTTTTTGACCAAAAGTGATTCAGGATTCATACTCGGATGTGAAGAAAATCATGAAGGGATTGTGGTGAAAAAGTGTTTATTGACTTATTAGCTTTTTTAAAAAGCCGATAAGCCAACAAAAATTAGCATTTTTTTAAAAAAAAGCCTATAAGTCATTGTCAAAAGCCAAGAAATACTTGCTTTTGGAAATGAGTTATGCAACAACTCCAATTAACATAAACGATAGATTCGCAAGGTGTTTATACATAACTATTTCTCCTTCGAAAGGATAAGCTAGAAACGAGAACAAAATTTACTAATCAGAAAACTAGTGGCGAGATAGACTTACCGATGACGGATCACACAACAAACACGAGAAGACGAGATCAAGCGTCGACCGAGGAACGGCGGTAGAGCTTACCGAATACATGAAGAGCGGTGACGAAACCGATGAAGCAGACGCTCAAGACGAGGACGACAGTCGGTGTGATTTTGAGGCCGGGAGCATCATCGGTGTAAAACCTGAGCATGTTGCTTCCGCTATTACCGGCGGTTCCGCCGCTGAAACCAGAGGAAGATCCGGTGGCAGGACGACGTCGTCGCAAGCCAGCAGTGGCGGCAGGGGAGCCGCGAGGCGCGACGCCGAGGGGACCAGATCTGGAATTGGAGGAAGAGGAGGTGGTCTGAGATTGAGAGGCGCCTCTCGCCATGGATGGAGCAGATCGTAGTGTAGAAAGTTCGAGAAAGTGAAAGAGTTGAGAAACTTGAACAATCGGAAATGAAGAAGGGAAAGGGGTCAATTTTGAAACCCTAGAGTAATTTAGATTTTTAATAACTTCTACCAAATTTGACTAAATCACATGGATGGTTTTTTTTTTCTTTTTCTTAATCTTTTGTGATTATATAACAATTTTATTATTTATTAAGACTATGAGTAATGAAATGATGAAAGTGAGAGCACACTTTGTGTCACGTAGACGCCACATAAACTGTGACGGAACTCATCATCACCTTCACCCAGGTGTGTAATGGTGGAGTGAAAGTGGTCAGTTTTGCAATAATTATATAATTATTTTTTTTTAATTTAATTAATACTAAAATTAAAGCGTAATATAAAAAAAACAATATAACATTTAAAAAACAACATAATACCAAAAAAAAAACATAATACGGATTTGA
This sequence comes from Smallanthus sonchifolius, assembly GCA_023525975.1. Lineage (NCBI taxonomy): Eukaryota > Viridiplantae > Streptophyta > Magnoliopsida > Asterales > Asteraceae > Smallanthus > Smallanthus sonchifolius. Next base: position 57,868,105 of record CM042044.1, on the reverse strand, counting down.
AAACTACCCCATCATAGGGTAAAAAACCGGCTGTGGGTGTAGACGGATTTGAAGTCGAGAAATAAGGCGGGTAATAACTCCAATTTGCAAACGTTAACAACGGGTTCGCCTCCGTGGGTTGTGGAACGTACCCCCCATAGGGTTGTTCAAGTGATTCAGGTTGTTCGGACGGTTCGGGTTGTTTACAAATTGTCAAGGAAACATTTTTTAAGTTGTTATAAAAATATGGTGAGAAAAATGAAGAAATATTGTGTAGAAATTTAGTTGTTTAGATTGGTAATTATATAGGGTAAATAAAAAAAATAAATTCATTCAAACGGTAACAATATCGGTGCAACGGTCAAAAAAGTAAATGCCCCTCCACTCTCACGCCAGAGAATACCACCACCCCGCCCCTCACCACGCCCGCCCTCACTCCCACCCGGCGTGGTTTTCCATGCCCGTGGTGGGTGAGGTGGCACCTCGCCCCAGCCTTCACCCCGCCCCAGCCTTCACCCCGCCATTATGTTTAGTCTAACCAGTCGATAATGCAAGTGAAGAGAGGTGTGATTCAGAGTGCGTATTTATATGGTTTTTTTACGGTATTCTTAAACTAATATGACATGTGTCATTCTCTCACTGTAGCCTATAATAACAAATAATAATGTAAGGTTGATATATACTTTTTATAATAATCACGTAAGATATTATAAAAAAAATTTATTATAAAAAAAATTCACATAAATTTATTTGATAATCGCGTAAACATAAGTTGTTAGAATATATAACGACAATCTGACAATTTATTAGACTGTCCTTTCGTCTATTAAAAAGAAGACACGTGTTATTCCCATATTGTTCGTACTATTTCTTACACTTCATACATCTTTTTAACTTGGTATTTCATCCTGGAAGTATGTATAAGTTGATTTTTAGTAGATGAAAATATGGGAAAAATACCAAAATAGACATTTTGTCCATCTAAAAAAAATTCGGAGGCTAAGCCTTTTGAATTCAAAGGCTTAGCCGGTAAAACCTAAAGGTTTAGCCGGCTTCGAACAGGCTAAATGTCTATTTTAGTATTTTTAAGAGAACTATGTCCATTTTGATATTTTTCCCAAAAAATACATCAATTATTTCGTTGTGGGTTGAATAATGTCGTATATGAGTGTAGTCAAGCTATGTGACGTGTTGTGAACGAACGTCAATTTGGCAAGTATGGAGGTGGAAATAGTTTCAATGAAGCAGGACCATGGGGACTAAATGGTGGCCGACCACCTACTTTTCATACATCAAAGTAGAGGTTTTAATGTTTAAACAACGGGTTTTTCTTATGTCTATTAAATTTCGTTATTTAGTTTATTATAAACTATATCAAGAACAACGCGGAGAACAGTAACGTACCTTCACTTATCCACAAAGTACAACTTTAGCATATGTGTTGCACGTATGAGATACGTGACTTTCTTTTGAGAACAGGCTGTCCCAGATCCCTCTTTTTCTCGATTTGTTTTTTTGTTATTTTATTGTAATTGGATGTTGGTTATTTTATTGTAATTGAATTGACATGTTTATCAAACGAATCATAATATGCATCAAACAAGTCATGGGATACGAAGTACACACTTGTTTGAGTTTATTATGATTTTAGAAACCTAACTGGCATTTAGGACGAAACCCCTAAGCAACGAGGGTCACAAATCAAACATTTGATTTTTTTCAATCTTAAAAGTTTCAAAATAAAAAGTAGAGTAAATTTCATTTTAAGTCCCTTTGTTTTTATTCAATTACTCTTTGAGTTTCATTCGTTTCAATTCCACATTTTTAAGTTTCAGTTAAACCCATGACACTAACACCCCTCAATTTAACCGAAGAAACTAACGATGTTAGTGTCATGTGTATAATTAAAATAAAAATAAAATCACAAGCACTCAAAAAGTGAAACTGAAACTATTGGATTGAAAGAGTAAATTAGAGTAAACCAGAGGGACTTAAAACGATTTTTTACTTTTTATTTTGAAACTTTTAACATTGAAAAAAATCAATCTTTCAAATTTATTATACGAATTATTGTAATATATAATGTTTTGAATTAATTCTTTAGTCCGATACAAAATGATTTTAGCATGAGAAACGTACGAAGCAATAAAAAGGCGACACATGTACAAGTGTAAGTTTTATAGGGGGGATTTGTGTATGTTTACAAATATAAATAAACATACCATTTTTAGACTTGTGCGAATAACAACATTGCATGTATTCAATAGCCACATAACAACAATTATATTTTGATAACAATACCATATTTTTCGTAAATCAACATACCATTTGAGACCGGAGCGCATAACAAAACTATGTAAATTCAATAACATAGCAATACAATTTTAAAATTTAACAACATCCTACTTTCCATAAATCAACATATCATTTTAGACTTGTGCATATAGCAACATTTTATAAATTTAATAGTCACATAACAACACCATTTTTTATAAACATAACAATATTATACACATATTAAAGATTAAAAAAATGCTCACTCATATTGTATAGTTTTTTTAATAACAAAGTATATATAAAAGTTATTTGAGTTTAAAAAAATTGATGGAAATAAATTTGATAAAAAAAAGTCAATACAATGTCAAATTCTCTCTTTTACCCCTTTCATTAATTTCAAAATTTACAGAATTAATCTCAACCATTAAATTACTTTAATTAAATGCCTTTTAGGCTAATTTTATTTTGTATTTGATCCTCTCTTTTAATTCTTTATTGTATGTACTAGTTTAGAATCCCGTGTATTACACGAGTTAAATAAATATAATGTTATATACTTATTAATAAAAAATTACATTTTTAATAACCCGTGTATTACACGGGTTGAATAAAATATAATTTAATATCTTAACACGGGCACTCGTTAAAATATGTCAACTTTAACGTGACAGTTATAAATTATATTAAGTAAAAATATTAACTGTTTTTATGTAATTGATAAATGGTAATCTATATTAAATTCATTTGTTTAATAATATAATAACAATCCATAATTAAATAAAAAGTATCCATAAATAGATTGATATTAAATATTTAAAAATATATTTTTTAATATTGTTATTTAATAGGAGAGAGTAGGGTGAGCAGAAAACCGAATTAACCGAACCAGAACCGAATTAACCGACAAAACCGAACCGAAATAACTGAAACCGGCATTTTCGGTTCTGTTTTGGTTATTCATTTACCCATAACCGAATTAACCGAACCGAATGTCATCAATTTGTAATATTTTTATAATAGCACCCATGCTCCTATAACATTCTTAATTCACACAAACTTAAGAACTCCATATTTATATTGACTTTTAATGCAACTATCTTCTTTTGGTGTCTTATTTATGTAGCATTTTCAATATATCTTACCATTACAAATGTTAATTTACTTGAGATTGAAGAGAAAATTATAAAAAAAAGTTTGTGGCATCCCACATTGGATGAAAGAGAAATATAGTCAAGGGAAGTATGTTATAAATAAAGAAGGGATGACGCCCAACTAGAATGAATAAAGCTTGGAAATCTTTTTTGAGACTTTTGGCATTAGTATTTCATGTTTTTGTAAGCTTGATTTTGGTTAATAAATGTTATTTTAGGCTTGGTTTGTATTGGTTAGCCTAATAGGTGGTTAATCGAACCGAAACCAAACTGAATGCACTTAATTAACTGATTAACCGAAACCGAATTAACCAAAACCGATTGGTTATTAAATTTCAATAACCGAAAGTTTCGGTTTTGGTTAGAGGTGAAAACCGAACCGAACCGTGCACACCCCTAGGAGAGAGAGTCAGGGAAATCATGCTAAAAATGCACAAAAGGATAACATGTGTCTTATAATTTACTTGTTTATTTTGTAGTATAGATATAGATGTGTGCACTCGTGTGTGTGTACAACTTTTTAAGAAAAATACATTATATACAAAGTAATGTAATAAAGTTTTAAAAATGTTTATATTTTTACAATTGTGTACTTTAATCATCTATAATATGAAATCAAATAATCCAGTCCACATACAAATCTACATCAACAGAAACTTAAATTACTTTTGTCTATATTTAATATGAAATCAAATAAGTGTGTGAATGGTATCGAATTACACTACATAGAACCTTCCCTAGTATATATCATTTATATCACCTCACCCTAATTGCAAATAAATTGACACTTTGACTTCGTCGTCGACTTTGAACTTGTCTTGTCTTCTCCACTTTAAACTCATGACCCTTTCATCTTTATTTTCCAAAATCATCTTAACTAACTTTTGCAGCAAAAATGGCAGGCACACACTCACTACAAAACACACCAACTTGGGCAGTGGCTACGGTTTGCTTTGTCTTCATCTTTCTGGGACTTTTGATCGAACATCTATTCGATATCGCCTCACGTGTTAGATTTCGATCATGCTCATGTCTTTCTAACGTTGTATACTGTCGGATAGTTTTAACTTTTACGATGAGCTTTGACTTATATTGGTATGGTAATGCAGTGGCTTAAGGAACACAGGAAAACAGCCATGTATGAAGCAGTAGAGAAGCTCAAATCAGGTAATAACACCATACTACTAAAGGTGAGAGGGGCGGTTTACTCACCCAACAATTTTACTCACCAAACTGTCTAATAAGATTTTGCCACCTCAAAACTACTAAAACTACTCATTTACTCAGATTTCATTAGAAACATTCTACTCAAACTATCACCCACTTTAAAAAAAAAGCATTTAAATAAAAAAAGTGTGTTTGCTAAGTGGTGGGGTCCACCAAAGTGAGTGGGGATTCATCCGAGTAAAAACACTCGTACATGGAACTCGATTTAATGGGGACGATGTACCCATTTTACCCAGCCACCTCTCTCATACTCGGCAATCACCCGAGTAACCCGCCCCCTTCACCCTAAAAGAGGGAAAAAAAAATGATCACGATTTGCGACTGGCAGAAACGGTTGCAAATATAACCATTGATTTAACGACCGGTCACAAAACTTGCTACCAAAAATGATTAATTCGAACGTAGAATTAGCTATCGAAAATGATTTTGATCGTCAAAACGGTTTTTAAAAAAGTAAGTATAAATAAATTATGATTGAAAAAACGATCGTAGCTTTTATTTAAGTAATAATAAAACTAATTAGAAAAATTTTAAAGAAAAGAAATGTGTCCCTAAACCGGTAGCAAGTAGTAATATAAAACGATCATAACCTTTTTAAAAAAATTTAAGAAAAGCAATCGTAAAACCGGTCGCAAGTAGTATTTGAAAAGGAAAAAAAAATACTAGTCGCAAAACTGGTTACAAAATTGGCCGCTAATATGTTTGGTCGCAAAGTTGGTAACTAATTTGATCACAAATAAGTTTTGCAAGTTTAAGCGACTATCGAATCCGGTCGCAAAAGTACAAGCAAGAAAAAAAAGTGGGAACCGGAGTTAAAATTCTAATTTAAAAACGGTTACGGTTGGCTTTTGAAAGTAACTAGCTAGTTTTTGTATATGTTGCAGTGTTGATGCTGTTGGGATTAATGTCACAACACTAGTGACAACTCAAAAATCAATCGCAAAAATCTGCATACCAAATAAAGTTGCATATTCCATGCTTCCATGCCACAAAATCTCTAAGGAAACGATGCTAACAACCCAAGCATATGAAGTCCATTATGCCACGTCACCCGGGTTTCAACCACAAGACTTTGAAGACAACATGGCCCGACCCGGATACAGACTGCTAGCTTCGGCTTCCGCCACTTCTAATTCGACTGGTCATTGTGCTTCAATGGTAATTTGATTATATAAGTGTATCGGTTTGATTGATTCTTTATAAGATAATATTTTATAAAACAAGGGTTCAAAGTTTTTAGGAATATACTCGAGAATGACTCGTTAAAATCTTGAATCAAATCAACATAAATTAATGAATCAGGATCAATTAGGCTTGCAAGCCTAAACGAATATACTATTTATATTATTTTATTTAATATATTAAATATATATTTATTATTATATCATATAAGAACTTTTTAGATTTATAGGGGCTTAGGGAATTTATTTTGGTTAGTAGATGAATTTTGAAAATATTTTGGTGTCGAGGCACGGTTCCCTCTTTGGATAGTTGGATTCGCTGATGCAAAAAAGCGAAATCCACCATCATGATTTTTTTCTCTTTTTTAAATAATTCATTTAACCTATAATTTAATTTTTCTCTAATAACTTGTAACATTTATTTTTTTACGAACTAAATACACCGTTTTGTTTACCTATTTTTTTGATATTCCGATATAAAATTTATTGAAAACCGAGTTTTTTTCAAAATAAAGTATTTTTTGTTTATACTTTATTTTGAAAACAACTCGGTTTTCAATAAAATGTATAACATTATGTCGACAAAAATAAAGCAAAACAGAACGATGTATTCAATTTTTTTAGAAAAACTAAACATTATAAGCAAAACAAAATAGAGTTCGAAACGAGCAGAGCTCGAGCTCAAACTCTTTTAAGTTAAACGAGTCAGACTCAAGCTTAATTGACCTCAAACTATGCTAGTTTACACCTCTACGAATTTTCTTTTGTCGTAGTCTGTTCTCAAACATGTTTTCGTGTAAACAGGGAATGACATCTTTTATATCCGAGAACGGAGTAAACCAACTAAACACCTTCATATGTGTTTTGGCTATCATGCAAATAGTATATAGTGTTGTTACCATGGCTTTGGGGAGAGCCAAGGTACTTATTCTACTTTTTGTTCATTTCTATAAAGTATAGGTGCTAATATGTAAACTTTACAAAGGTGAGGTACCGATGTTGGAAGAATCGGAATGCCAAATCTGCAATTAGCCCCTTGTGTTTTTCCTAAAAGTTAATAATCAACTTTTTTTTTATTTATTTTACATAGATGAGGAGTTGGAAAGCAAGAAACTCAAACAATTGAATACTTGGTGGCCAATGGTATTATATAATCCAATTGTATAAGATTTTGGTATGATTTAACATGTTATACATTAATAGGTCTATGTATATAAACAAATTACATATGCGATTTTAAATGAGACGCATAATAGACACTTTAAAAAAACTATAAAGTTATTATCAGCTTAGTATTTTATAGAAAAAATATTAACGCATGCCATGTTTGTCCTTGGCTCAGATCCTAGCCGGTTCAGATTTACAAGACAAACGACATTTGGGAGACGACATATGAATGGTCCAATCAACGCAACGATTTTACTGTGAATTGTAAGCTCAATAAAATTATGTCATTTTCACAAAAATAAAACTTTACCTCATTGTTTAACAAATTCCTGATACATATTGAAACAGAAATGCTTCTTTAGGCAATTCTTTCGTTCGGTAGCTAAAGTCGACTATTTCACCTTGCGTTATGGATTTATATCGGTGAGTACTCATATAGTCATTTAAACATTGTATTAAAGATCAAACTAGAACTTTTATGAGTTCTAATAAAAGAATGATGATAATTTATCGATCAGGCTGTCAAAAGAATATCATCACCTTAAATATTTTTATTAACAAGAAATTTAGATATATAGTTTTTTAAATAAATCTATACTATATAATAAATAAAAGTTTTTTAGTGCCACGTGTCGCCTCCATATTTATTTCTTATCATTTTTTTCCCATCTCTCTCTCTTATATAATACATTTCTATCTTTAATATCGATCAGGCTGTCAAAAGAATATCATCACCTTAAATATTTTTATTAACAAGAAATTTAGATATATAGTTTTTTAAATAAATCTATACTATATAATAAATAAAAGTTTTTTAGTGCCACGTGTCGCCTCCATATTTATTTCTTATCATTTTTTTCCCGTCTCTCTCTCTTATTTAATACATTTCTATCTTTAATATAATATAATATATATTTAAAGAAAATACTAATTTTACTAATAAAACATATTTATTTTAAATTATCCCTTATTATAAGAAACTTTGAAATTTAATTATATAACTTTTATTTCAATCAAATAGTACCCTACTAACAACACCACGATACGATGTTCCGTGAGCATTAGTATGATAGAAAGTCTCTCACGCTCGCATAACGCTACATACGGTCAAATACAAAGTTTATTTACAACTTTTTCTATTATTAGATGCAAACAAACTTGTTTTCTAACTAATTATATCATACTAAACAACCTCTCTCCGATTCTAAGTCGTTGGCTCTACTTGTTTTTTGATTGAAGTAGACGTGAAACTAACTTATTGTAATGTTAAAATCTAAAAGTTGATGGTCTATATAATTATAATTGACATGACAGAATACATTTAAAAAGAATTTCTTTAAATCATTTAGTTTTTGGTATCATTTATTACCTTCTTTTTTGAAAGTATTAGAGTTAATATTAATTAAGAATTGATTTCTTTTCTTTATTATATTTAATGACTAATATTAAATTAAAGTAAATATTATTTAACAATGATTAATGACACCGCTATCGTCTCTCAGAGCTGTCCATTATCAGCTGTCAAATAAAATAAACCCTCATACACTTCTATCTTCGCTTTTCGTAAAGCAGTAGATTCGATCCGATCACAATCGCAATCGTAATCGTAATCGTAATCGCATTTACAGTAGCGCTATCAATCGGTTTATCCATCTGATAAACAACTATTCTTCTTAATATCATAACCGTTGATCATGGAGGTTCGACAGGAAGCGGCAATGGATAACCTATCGACGGAAGATCGGCAACAGCGTAATCCGTCACCGTCGAAGCAGCCAAAAGCTTCTCCGGTTCCCGTCGATACTAATTCCGTCACTCAGAGGTCTCTCAATTGCTCTCTTAATTGATTACATGTTATTCGTCTTCCGTTTTCGATATTCAATTTCGATTATTTGTTAGGACCTGATTTCTGTTGCGTAATTAGGTTTTTAATTGTTATTATCTGTTTTTGCAGGCTCCAGAAAGAACTTATGGCTCTTATGGTATGTAATACTGTGTCTTCCTCTAGAAGTTATTAATTGAACATATTGAATTTGATATATGCTACTTATTGTGAATTAATCAAATTCGAAACTCGATTGCTGATGTTTTGTGCAAAAGGATTGATCCAACTTAGGGCTTGAATTTGCACATACATATATGAATGAACATAAGAATATATTGAGAAATATGCAATATCTAGTAGGCCAGTAATGGTGATACCTGTAATTATGTATAGAAAAAAGTATATTCACTTCCAATTACAGTTTTTAAACTTGTTATTTTGATTTTAAGATGACTAGTTTTAATACACGAAATCTGTATTTGTTCATTAGGTTTTCGACTTTCGTGTGATATCTACCTGCTTGATATATAATATGTCGGTGTTAAAGTTTTAACTACATAAGTGCTGATTTTCAATCGAGAAAGTCATAGGTTGACTTTGACTTTTACATTGATAATCAATTTGTTATGCATACATATAACTTATATAAGGCCATAAAGGAGACATGAGCATGCTTTAGTGTAGTATTTGCTACTGCCAAAGTTGTACGAATTTCCTACGCTTAGATATTACAAACTTATATCTTGTCATGTTCTTCTTTTTGCCTTCAACTAATTTGTTGAATAACAGTTATGATTGTTGATGTGTATAGATGAGTGGAGAACTTGGAGTATCTGCTTTTCCAAAAGGGGAGAGCATATTTACATGGGTTGGTACTATTGAGGGTGGGAAAGGAACTATGTATGAGGGTTTATCTTATAAACTCTCTTTACACTTTCCACTGGACTACCCTTTTAAACCCCCTCAGGTTAAATTTGACACAATGTGCTTCCATCCCAATATTGACCAGTTTGGTAACATCTGCCTCGATATCCTTCAGGTATATAAGCCTTTATATAGTTTATTCATCCCTATTTTAGGATAATGGTATGGAGAAAATTATTCAAGTATTTGTGGATGATTTGATATCATTTCGGTGTAGCTTTGGGGCTGATTCTGAGGGTTTCATCGACTCCAACATCTAAATTAGCTAAAAAAAATTTCTTCCTATTGGCTAATAATGGCAATATTGTTTCTTTTGCAGGACAAGTGGTCTGCAGCCTATGATTGTCGAACGATTCTTTTGTCTATTCAAAGTTTATTAGGAGGTTTGTGAAACCCTTCATGAACTAGTATTATTTGATTCTGATTGGGGCTTATTGTTTTGGTTCAATAATTTATCTTTCTGATGTAGAACCGAATATTGAAAGTCCTCTCAACAGCTCTGCTGCTTCACTCTGGAGCAATCAAGAAGGTGAGATAATTATTTTCACATTTTACAGTAATAAAAGGATTTTGAATTGCAGTGTATCCCCAGCAACAATTTGTAAGATTCCATGATATTTCTACCTACCTATAGAAACCATGTTCCCATTATCTTGGTACGATGATTGTAATGGACTACAGTCTGAAATTGATATAGGAATCGTTGTAGCTTTTATGAGCAATGAGTACTATGCTTCGATCATTTTCTAGAATTTAATAATAACTAACAAAATCCGTTGACTGTGCTTTTCAGATTACAGAAGAATGGTACACAAACACTACGCTGCTGGAGAAGCATGTGAGCGCTGATATGAAAACTCGCGGGGTCTACTTTTCTAGTAAGAAATCAGTGTTCAGTGAAATCAAATGCGTTCACAACCGACTTATATTTTATTTCTATAATGGGATTCAAACTCACAATCTGATAAATACAAAACTCGACTAAATGAAAGACAAATTTTATTTGCGAAAAGTGAAACCGAGCATCAACCTTTTTGTACATCATGAGATTACTTGTACTTGCAGCTTATTATTGACACAGTTATACACAATATAATATAAAAACACATACCCAACCAGAATTACAACCGTGCTTAAATGGTCCATCCTTCTTGAGCTTCATCAAAAGTAACGTTTTCTTTATAAATCGCTCCGTTTTCATATTCTAAAACAGTTTTGTCACCTTGAAGTAGTTTGGGAGAACCCGTTGTGGTCAGTCGAGGAATACATTGACCCGCAAGAATCGAGGCCATCAATTGAATCTCTTTTAACCTGCGGTTCGAGACTATGTCCATAATTGTGTTTGTAATCGTGTTCGGTGAAGGGAGCTCCTGTGCTATGGTTGGAATATGACCACATATCAACTTGTTTTCTGAGTATTCTTGTACTTGTGAAATGTTGTTTGGCTTGTTGCCTTTCTGGCGGATGCGACACAACACCCAGTCATCTAACTGCAAATAAGATAATAAACAATGAAACATGAATCCAAATAATCAGCATACGTATAGTTGAGCACTGTATCTGAATACATAGTGTGAAAAATGATTTGCTGAGAAGAGTTTTTTTATTACCCTCATCGATCCGGATGAATGGCTAGATGACCCTGGCAATCTATACTCGCTCATAATCCAGTTAGTCTTGATGCTCTTTGCCGGGCTACCAGTATAGAAAGCCAAAGCTTTCTTCAACCCGATTAGTATCGACCCTGAAGAAGCATATATCGATTTATCTTTCCCTGTAGCCTTCCAGAACCCCGACCCTGCAGACCGGTTTGGCCTTGTTCCATTCGGGTATTTCTTGTCTCTTGGGGTGAAAAAATACCATTCATCCTCCCCGAACAAAGCCTTGTCTGCCAAGTAAACGAGATCATCTCAGTCCATAGTAAACCCAACTGTAACACGAAAACACAAGAAACTGGGGCGGAACCCGGGGGTCAAGGGGTACGAATTCATCGGATTCTTTTTTTTTTTTATAAATTCTAAGTTTTTTTTAAGAAAGACATGAGCAGGACCCCCTAATTGTAGTAGATAGAGAAGAAAACTTTATGATGAACTCCCGAATAAGTTCTAGTTCCGCCACTAGAAGTTTCTTAGTCGGATGGTCATGATATGGTTCTTGTATTTATCGACAATGACTGTAGGGTCCAAGTCATGTTTTTCTTTAAAAAAATCAACTTTTATATATAAAAATGGACAAATTTCGATGACCAAAGGTTGAATGGACCCTTTTAACCTGCCCTTCTAGCAAGAAGCTTACTAGGAAGATCCCAGGGGTCAAAACTATAAAGATTGATTTCGCCGATGACCGAGGCAGGAAGCGAACGGAGCTTCACTTTGTTAAACAAATAATGAACGATGAGTTCTTCATCAGACGGATGAAATCTAAAACCGGGTGGGAGATGAGGAAAGTCTTCTCCTATCTCCATCATTCAATCGAACAGGAGAAGTATTATGGGAGATGTAAACACTGATTATATAAGAGTTAACGAAGGTTTAGGGACAATGTAAGACGATACAAAAATTAAGAAAGGTCGTTATTGTTAGATTATAGAATAATATCATTAATTTTAGTGAAGATGCGGGTGTTAACTTTTATGTTGGTACATTGCTAAACTCGTCGCAAGTGTATGGAGTGGGACACACGTCATTGTTATTTTGAAGTTATTTAAGTTGCTTTTTTTGTCTTCTCCGCTCGGTAGAGTTGGCATAGGCAATGAAGATAAGAACTTGGCCTTTTCGGTGGTCACATGTTCGAATCCAAACCACCCGGGGGTTTTGTCCAACCTACGTTACGTCTGAGAGTTTTGACTCTTGTGGTAGCGCAACTAGTATCAAATGGTATCGAGCGTTATGGTTCCTCCGACCAACCAGTCATTCTGAAAGTCGTCGTTTTAAAAAAAAATGCTTTTTGTTTGTATATATATGTTTCTCGGTATTATATTCATAAAAAGAATTAAAATAATTTCCTCATTTCCTGTATATCCATGAAAGTTTCATTGTTTGTAAAGGGCAAAAAAGTTTTTTTATATATTTTTTTAAGTTTAAATTCATTTTTATATATTTTTATAAGTTTACAAAACAAAAGAAAATAGATGCAATTAAAAAACAATAACTAATACATTTATATTTTTTTTATTCGTTGTATTTGTCATCTCGTGTTTAATAATTTTCATCGGAACTATTGGCGTGAACCGATGTGTTGTCGAATAGGCTAGAAAATAGTCCCTCGTTCACCTCTTGATCATGTATTTGTGTTTCAACTTTTATTTTATCTTCGAGGGTTGTTCGATCTTGTATACGATCCAACGCGTCCAAGTGATCCTTTAAGTAAATGCACATCCGCTGCCGGAGTGAGTCATGTTCTTCTTGACGAGCCATATTAAGAGTGTAACGAGAGTATTTTTTGCGTTTTTCGTTTTTGGTTTTGCAAAAATGGTCAACCAGTGGATCGTATACAAAGGGTGGGGGTAAAATGGTCAACAAAATCACAAAAAAGGTCACATTTCAAGCTCTAACGGCTATAAAGCCGTTACCCAATAGAGTTTTTCAAAAAAAGTGGGTTTAATTCCTTGAACCGGATTCACTCGTGCCGGGTTGGAACTGGTTTTGGGTCAAGGAAGTAACCGGGTAGGAACATGCGGGTTCAAATGGGTTGGAACCGTAACGGTTTCGGTTCGAGTCTTCAAGATGGGTGGTTGTTTGTTGGTGTTGTTACTTGTTAGGGGGAGGTGTGTAACATTTTATGAGTTTTACTTTCAGTGATAAGTAAAACAAAAATCTATTTAAAACTAAAAAGTTTAAAACTTTCTAAATGTCCACGTGACACCAAAAAGTAAAAGTCAGTTTATTGTCACTTGTTAATTAGTTATATTATAAGTTCGTTAATTAAAGAAAAAATTTATTTTTAAGTAACAAACAGTTTAGTTTGAAAAACAGTTTAATGATTATAAGATCTCTTATAAGAGGGATATGAATCGTTTCAACAAAGTAATAAACAATATGAACATGATATATATTACTATAAATAGAAATTCACACAAATGAGAATAACACCTTGTCACAAAACCTAAATCTCATCCGAATAAACCCCAAAATCTGAAATAACAACTCAACAAAGTTCTTTAACAACGATTCTATAGTCAGAATACAATACCGGATCATCAACACGAAACACTCGCAAGAACAGAGGGAATCATCGGTGTGGTGAAAACCCTCAAGAACAGAAGGGTGAGAAGAATCTAAACACATAATACATCCAAGCAGTTGTATCTCCTTAAGCCCAGCATCACCTCCTTAAGCCCGTCAACATTTTCATGAAGCCCAATACTATAAAAAATAAGAACCATTAAATATATCATTATAAAATTGAAAATAAAACTATATATAGTTTTAACACACCTTAACATTGAAATTGAGCAAGAGTAGATGACACTCATTATACAAGAGTCACGGGATCAATTTCTTGCTCTTGATGATGACAAATTTGTAGTAGCAGTAACGATTTAAAAAAAAAAAAAAAACTCCTCTTTCAGCTGGTCTAGCAACATGAACGCTGCAGGATAAGGCTTCAAGTCGAATGGTCTGATGTAGAGGTGCACAAATTGGGTTTTTGGTTCTGTAAAATTAAAAAAAAAAACAAACTTTCTATTACAATTCGTATAGGATACTTGGATAATTATTCACTAATTAATTAATATCATTGTTTGTCTTGCACTCCAAGCAACCTAAGCCACCCCAACTCAAACACCTCCATATGAATGGGTCGACCCAACTCCTAGCCGGCATGCTAGAGTCGGGAATTAAGCCCAACACACTGGTCAATCACCTTTTGATACTTGTTAATAATGTTTACATACATGAGGTCACTGGTCGTGGCTAAAACCCACCCTTGCATACATGATGTCACCTGTTCGACCCATGAGCCCTAATGACTTTTTATTTTTATTAGAAACTTGAAGGCTCTTAAAAGGTAATTCAACATCACAGTCTTATCCAAGGATTAAAAGGTCATGAGGGCCCTTTTCCATTTTATAAATTGCTATCCTTTTTTTATGTTAAATTAACATGAAAATAAATAAAAATAAATTTCTGGCGAAATAAAATTGAAAATAGTTGTTACAATTATGAAGCATAGGAAAATAAATAGCCACTTATTGCTTTTAACTTTTTATAGAAAATAGTTGTTACAATTATGAAGAATTTTGTGGGGTCAGATACACATCAGCACGTCAAATCCAAGGTATTATTTTTTTCACCCGTTGATGGTCACGGACGGCCACCGTCCTTACCTTTTCATCTACAAAAGCTCTTCTAATTATAACCAAAATCATTTTTTACCTGTCGAACCTTAAAAGCAGGGGTGTGTAGAAAACCGAATTAGCTGACCCATAACCGAATTAACCGATAAAACCGAACCGATATAACCAAACCGTACCAAAAACCGATGGGTCGGTTTTTAGTTTTTTTGAAAACTGAAACTAGCGGGTCGGTTTTGGTTATTAGTATTTTCATACCCAACAAAACCGAATCGACCCACTATTTTGTATATTTCCAATTTCATTAAAGATACTATACTATTACTAGCAAATTAGCAATCTAGGACTAGCATGTGCGGGAGCCGAAATTGACTTTTGTATATTTCCAAGTTTGAAGTTACAATTTACATGCATGACTCTTCATATTTCACCTTTTTTTAGTATATTTTCAATTTAATCTTTACAAATCATAATCATAAATACCTCTTAAGACTCAAATCAGCAGTCCCAAGTTTCCTAGTTACTACTTTTAAATGCATAATCCTTTTCAATTAAAGTCCACAAATTAGGTTTCCTTAGTTCTTGTTGAAGACGACGCTCATTGTTGAAGATGACGGTAAACATTCTTCTTTGTTGTAAGCATTGATTCATTGGTAGTATTTATTAAACATTCTTTAAAGATTTTAATGTTGTTTTCTTGTAGATGGAAACACCCATTGTTAATATTGATGAAGAAACCGAGAGTGAGCCTGCAGTTAATGTTGAAGAAAGTCAAGAAACCGTAGAGCAAAAGAAAGATGGTAGAGGTAAAAAAATCTTGGGTATGGAACCATTTTACTATAGATAGTGATTCGGGTAAAGCTAAGTGTCCTTGTTGTAAACAATTATTGAAATTTGGTTCGAAAAAGAATGGCATGAGTGCTTTAATATATCATTTAAAGAGTGTTTGTCTAAAGTCTCCGGTTTACATGAAAGTAGACAAGAAACAGACCATCTTAAGTTTTAAGCCAAAAATTTCTAATGAAAGTAGTGGTAGCTTGTCTTCTTATAAATATAGCCAACAAGAGTGTAGAATTCTATTTGCTCGAATGTGTATTAAAGATAACCAACCCTTTAGTGTAGTAGAAGATGAGGGACTTAGGGAGTTTGTATGGGGATTAAACCCGATGTTTAAGTTTCCATCTAGATGGACAGTGGCTAGAGACTGTTGGTCAATATTTGGAGAGGAGAAAAAAAAACTAAAGGATATTTTAAAAGATCCGACTGTATCTTTCACTACAGACACATAGACATCTGTTCAAAACTTTAATTATATGTGCCTTACAGCACATTGGGTTGATGATGATTGGATTCTAAGAAAGAAAATTATAAACTTTTGCCAAATTTCAAATCACAAGGGTGAGACGATCGGAAGGTCACTTTACCAATGTCTACAAAAATGGGGTATTGATAGGGTTTTTACAATCACAGTTGATAATGCTTCGTCAAATGATGGAGCAATTAGATATTTGATAAAAATGCTTAATGGGCCTCATGCTATTTTAGATTGCAAATATTTGCATGTGAGATGTAATGCTCATATAATAAATCTTGTTGTCAAAGATGGTTTAGAAGAACAAATCGATTCCATAAGTAGGATTCGAAATGCTCTAAAGTATTTGAGATCATCTCCTTCCCGGTATCAAAGTTTCATAGATAGTGTGGAGAAAGAAAAGATTGACTGCAAAAGGAAACCGTGTCTAGATTTTTCCCGGTGGAATTCGACATTCATAATGTTAGAGACAACACTTTTTTTTATGAAAAAGCGTTTGATAGGTATAATGTTCTTTTAATTATTCTATATGTTTTTATTGTAATTTATTACTAATCTGATATGCTATATTTTTTTATAGACTTCAAAAAGTGGATTTCAATTATAGATCCTACTTTCGTTCTAAAAATGAAGTTGACGAGGGGAGTACGAGAAAGAGAAAAAAGAGTGATAGAGTTTTGGGGGCACCCAATACAGCAGATTGGCAGAAAGCAAGGTATTTTACTCATTATTTTTATTTCCATGTTGCATTCAGTAGTGATATGTTTTTTTGTTTCTTTAATAGGTTCTTTATGGAGTTTTTGAGAATATTTTTTAACGTGACTAAGAAAATTTCGGGTTCTAAGTATGTGACGGCTAATATACTGTTTGGTGAGCTTTGCACAATGCATGCCACTATAGCACAAATGTCTTTAAGTGGTAATGAGGGTGAGAAAAAGATGGTCGAATCAATGAAAACTAAGTATGAAAAATATTGGAAAATTTTAGCCAATATGAATTTATTATTGTATGTGGCATTAGTTTTAGACCCTCGGAATAAAATGTATTATCTTAAATATTATTTAGAGTTGATATATGGTGAAGGCTCCAAGAAAGGTGAGGAAATTGAGAGTCAAGTTGAAAAAACATTAGTAGAGTTGTTTAATGCTTATAAGATGAAGATGGATAAACCGATTGAGAAAAAAAATACGTTCTCTTCTTCTAGTTCTGTTGGTGGTGAGAAGGTTGTTGATTTAGATGACGGTTATTTAAAGTATTTGGAGAAAAAAATGTGTAAGAGGGGGCTTATACTAGTGAACTTGATATTTATTTGCGTGACGGAACCGAGAAAAAGATAAAAGGAGATGATACGTTTGATGTGTTTGGTTGGTGGAAGTTAAACTCAAAGAAATTTCCTATTCTTTCTCAACTTGCTAGACATGTTTTAGGGATACCAATCTCAATCGTTTCATCCGAGTCGGCTTTTAGTATCGGTGGTCGGGGCATAGATAAATATAAAAGCTCTCTTACCCCGAAAACCGTCGAGTCATTAATTTGTCTACAAGATTGGATACGAACTTCACCAAAGGATTTACAAGATTCTCAAGTTCATGGAGTACAATTACAAGACTTGATTGATAATTTAGAGAAAATAGAACAAGGTAATAAGCTAATAATGCTCTCATTTTTTCCTTTATGATTTTTTTTACTTAATATTAATGCTGCATTATCAATGCATATATTTTTTTTAGATTTGTCACCGAAAAAGAGAATAAATGAAGACTCTTTCATGGAAGAAGAAGAATAAGAAGACTCGGAATAGACTTTCATCAAACCTATTTTCTTTGTCGGATTTTGGACTTTTCATTGTTTGATGTTTTTGGTTGATTGTTTGTTACTGACGTTTGTTTGAATTTATGAATGATATCATATTGTTTTGTTTGAAAATACGGTTAACCGACCTATAACCGACCCACTATAGTCTTCAAAACCGATTAACCGAAACCGCCATAATCGATCGGTTATGGTTATGGTTATCCATTAACCGACATATCGGTTATGGTTATGGTTTTAAGCCAAAACCGACCCATGCACACCCCTACTTAAAAGCTACCCCTTTTTACAATGACATTTTTTTTAATTTTTATTTTCCCTTAAGTGGATAATGAATTAAATCAAGTCAAAATGACATACTACCCTAATCATGGCATTATACTAATACTTGAATCATATCTTATTGGTAATTTTGAGGCTTTATATTGCATCAATAGATTGCAATGATATGATATTCCTAGTGAAAAAACCTAGAGGAGAAAAATTGGTTGTTTTAAATTAACGAGGCAGACATTGTCACATCCCGACCGGCGGCGGATTATACGCCGGGGCTGACACGGTTGTTCATAAGCACATGATCATCTATTATTAAATGACAATATTTATTCATCAACTTAAAATCATCTGTTACATAGGAAATGGAAAACGAAACGTTCAAAACATAACATAATTTGAATTTAATCTTTACTAAAGCTAGGTCCAAAGTCCTAAGTGATCAAGTAGTGTCCTCAAACTGGTGCATTTGAAACATGTGAGTAAATGTCAACTACAAGTAGTTGGTGAGTAACATAGGTTTTGACACAAAACAAAAGTTAAGTATAAGTTTACAATTCAATATGTTCAAAGCGCGTCTAGAGCATAAATGTGAAAACATGCAGGGTTCCAAGCGTATAATCAAGCCATGTTATATGTATGCACAATCTCCCGGATTGCGTGGAGTTCTAAATGTAAACACTAACCCTCCAAGGTTCGTGTTAAGTAATGTATCGGATTCCCGTATAAATGATCATAAAAGGTACTACCTTAGGCTTGCCACGCAAGTTAATGATTGTACTAACATGAACACACGTTTTGGTCGCCAAGCAGTTTAAGACATAAAGCATAAAGACCAAGGCATAAGAACACAGGGTATTGAATTGTGTAAATAATGTAATTGTAGACATGTTTCACCCTAAAAATATAAAAATGAAAAAGGGGCTATGTAAACTCACATTGGTTCGGTAGCTTGAAATCACAAGTATGTGAAGTTGCACAAGTTGTTTAGCTAACCACGAGGTTAACCTATGTTTGCATTTATATATGTATCAATGATATGCTCCAAAGATTTAGGTAGTAAAGGTTGAACTAGGTTGAATGAGTATGTATCTATTTGTTGTGAATAATGAGTTTGTTAATACGACAATAATATGATTGTTTAATAAGGAAAATAATAAGTTTGTCGATAAAGGATCGCATACAAGCTTATATATATAAGGTTGTTTACAAAATAATGATTAAGTGTTTAAACTATTATTTATGTGAATATATAGGTAATTAGATTTATAATACATACGTTTTAATTAATTACATAGTTAAATGGACAATAAGGAGGGTATAAGTTATACTAAACAATTGTGTATAAAAAAATAGTTAATAAAGGTTTTAAATAACATGATCATATAGCTTCTTAATTAGTTTTTAATCCTCTAAAATGATTAAATAATTATTTAAGATTGTTAGGTTAATAACTTGGTTCATAAAAATATTCCCGAGTCTCGGGAGTTTTATAAAATAATTTTTATAAGAAAAATGTTGTTAAAATTCGATTTAAAACAATAAAATAAAACATTGCAGACCACGGGACTCGAACCCGGGTCTGCTGGGAAACATGAGAGGCACAACCACTAGACCAGACTGGCCTCAGTGCAAACAAGCCAGCCCAGTTAGGTTTTAACCAGTGCTCACAGGGAACAGGCTTCAAACCAATGCACGCGCAAAAACGAAGTGCGGAGCAAGGATCGAACCCGCGACCTTGTTCGTGTGAGGCGAGGGTTTCAACCAAGTGAACCTGGGCTTGTACCTTGGTTAGATTCAGACGCGAATTTTATTTAAAACCCGACCCGGGGCTGTCTTCTTCCCCAATCGTCCCTATCCCAAGCCCTAACCCCAATGTCACTCGATTCGTTACAGATTTACAACAAGATCATAGGGATTTTCATCCTTGTATCAAAACGAAAGTAATGGTACCAAACTTACCTCGAATGGTTGCGGGTTGAGGGAGAACGACTAGGGGGCCGACGCCGGATTTCTTTGAACTCGCCGGAGTTCCAGAGGAGCAATGCAATGAATACAGAGGTGTAGAAAGTTTTTGGCGTATGTAGTGAAAGTGTGGGTTCATTTTTATAGGCCAATTTCACATTAATTGCACGAATTGATTACCCACTTGATTAGGACGGTTATGGGATTGAATTCGTAAATGAATCATTGATATCCAACAAATTGTATCGTTAGAATCATTAGAAAACGGCCGCACTATAATGTAGTAACATCAATTGTAGTTAAACCACTTTAATTCGATCGATTGAAGAGTTCATTTGACGTAGTTTGACTATGAAAGTCAAAATTGGTGAGTTGGGGAAGAAGATAACAGATTTTGCAAATAGGTCCCCCCAAGTCTCATGTGTTTATTATTTTATGTGTAAAATTTGTTTTAGATTGAAATTAAGTTTCAGAAATTACACAATTAACCCTGAACTTTGAGACATAAAATTATAAAAGTTTTTTTTTACAAATATTTATAAATATAATAATTTATATATTATAACTAAATGTTATAAATGCAAAAACTATAATTTTTTTATAAAAAAGAAAAATGGTTTAAAGTTTATTTACTTTATAATTTATGTAAATTTTGTCTTTATAAATTCCTACATTTGTTTATAGGATTTATAGCATATAATTATGTATTTGTTTAATAGGAATAAAACATTTAAGACTTCAAATAAATATTCAATGAATTTGAAATGAATGCACCTAATATATGTATGTATATATGTAATAACTTAGCATATGTATACATATACATATATATTTATTTAATAGAATAACAATAATTATATAACCCCTTATAAAAATTTTATTATATTTGAATATGAAATAATTGTATCCAATGTAGGTATGTATACTTACTAAATGGAATAGATAAATAGAATAATTTATTTGGGTGAGTAGATGCAATCCACATGAAAATGAAATTACAAATGCCGGAAAAATAAGATTTTAGCCGGAATTTCCCGGGGAAAAATAAATAGAATATTTTAGTCTTTAATGATCTCTTTTTTTGTAGTGGTGACGTGCTTATTTTTATGAATGTTTCGATATAAATTTTATTCAAAATCGAAACTTTACAAATTTTCTATCGTATTAACATCCCCACAACAACACGCGAGTTTATATCTACCAGTTTAGTTTAACCTAAAGAATATATTAGTTGAATGAAAAGTATGATATTTTTTTATAATTTTATTACTATATTTTTTTAAATAGCAAATTTTTTCTCTTAAATACCACTTAAACCTGTTACTTGCAGGATTTGAGCTCACTTCACTTTTGTGGTTATAATCATTAATGCCACTAAACCAGAAGGTCATGAATAGGTATTCTCAATGCAAGAAGTAAATGAAAATATAACAATTATTGCATTTGATAACATTAATTGTAATATAATTAGTTTTTTAGCACTTTTTATGAAATGGATAGGAAATAAATGCAAGATGTATGTTTATACTAAAAAAACAAATTTCATCATATATCAAATCTAAAATTAAATTCATTCTATCTACAGGTATTGAATTTTTCTTCTTAAGAAATTAAATACATCGCAAATTTTTAAAGTTATTTTCTTTTCTTCTAATATGTTAAACCTACAAAATAATTATTTAATGTTATGTCTCTGAATCATCCTATAAATGTAAAACTTTGTAAACAAAAGTTTTCTGATCATGTTGGTACTAAACTTGATATAAATCAATAAAAGATAATCGATGAAGCTTATTATTAGGATGATTATTGTCCTTTTACTAGTGATCACAACACCAGCAGATACACATACAGATACAGGTGAATATATGTTTTTTTCAAAAGTTTTTATCGATTAAGTTATTTTTTTTACATATATGAACTTTAGAATACTGTTATTCGCTTGTCAGGTGTCAAAAAGACAGGCTGAATACGATTTTATTTTAAATTACTCAAAGATTACAGAAAATAGATGAATAAAAAAGGTTTAAGAACCCAATTACATACGAAAATAAAGAACAATAACACTATGAAGGACTACATCTTTTATCCCTTTTTTCTTCTATATTTAACAGAGAGTCACAGCCGCCTTTTATAGCAGGGAAACAACACGTAGAGCTTCTATCACTTGGAAACTGACAGCCTGTAGACAGGAAGAAGATCGAGAGAGATACGGGAACCGTTGGGAGGATCGAATCATGCCAAAATTGAAGAACTTCCATCTAGATGAGTTGCACAGGAAGAGGAAGCAGCAGCTAAACAATTGAAACCCTAGAGGAGAGACAACAACATTTAGACTCCAATTCTTTCTTCAGTCTCATGCCTGTTTGAATCTTCATGGGCTGATGAACAAGGAAGGCCTAAGGCCCAGATCATAATGAATCCAAGAATAATTTTGAGAGGCCCGATATGCAAGAAAAATAAAATAAATAGATTAGCAAATTGAACAAATGATAAAAATAGACATTTTTTAACATCAGGTGGTGAGATTAATACTAAAGGTGGTGAGATCAATATGAAGATTAATATCCCCATATGTGATCACTATCCTAATCTCCCTAGTTGTGATGATGGAAAATGTGGTAAGTTGTAAGGAGATTGGCATGGGAAGCTCACTGGGGGGAAATGCTACAATTCAACGGTGTGTCGTTGTCAATGGATTTGTAACTAAAGTCTTTCATTTTAGTCATGTAGTCAGACAATTTGAATGGTGCAAATTAAATCATAGTTTATTTTTAAGTTGGTTTAATTGATCAGTATTTCTTTATTTGTCTCTAGATTTGAAATGATGATTAATAAATATATTAATACTACTACAATATTGTCATGTGTATGAACATAATTAAGAGAAAAAAAGGAAGACTAGCTAATAAATAAGTAACTGTTTGTTAGGGCTGGTAATTTTAGACACGTACATGAATACATGACATAGACCTACACGATCTTAACAGGTATCGTGTATGGCCTTATTGTGTTTCATGTCATAAACAGGTAGACACAAATCTACCTGTAAATTTTCGTGTCTAAACAGGTAAAATACATGTTAAGATTTTTTTTAAATAAAAAATATTAAAATATGATATTATGTGTAGGTTCTTACCTGTTTCACTAAACAGGTTAAACAGGTTCTTAAACATGTTGACCTATTAAGTACCTGTTAGTACCTGTCTAAACAGATAAAATACTTGTTTCACTAAACAAGTTCTTAAACATGTGTTTCTAAACATGTCTTATCGTGTCTTATCATGTTAAGCAGTTATAAACAGGTTCGTGTTCGTGTTTGGGAAAAAGTACACGATAAGTTATCGTGTCGTGTTCGTGTATACATATTTCATGTTCGTGTATTATCGTGTTCGTGTCTTATCGTATACGTGTATACACGATATGCCAGCCATGTTTGCAACATGTGTCATAATAATTCTATGAGTTCAAGATTCTTTTTGCTACTTATTTTTTTCACTAATAACTATTTAATATTTTACTAGTGACTTGGCCCGCGTAAAACGTCGGGTATCACCACCTCTTTTGGAGAGCGCAATCTAACACGAACTGTCTTAAACACTTATTATATTTGGGTATTATTATTATAACTATGTAAATATTTAGTAATTATATACTTAATCATTTAAATAGTTAACATCCAATATTTTAGCTTCATTCAATTTTCGCAATAATTGAAGATCCACGGTTTCAACTTCAGTTTTTGGCTTGATTTAAGCCGTAAAACCTTAACTGTTATTGCATGTTTGGTCAGTCGGTCGTTCCGACCAACCTGGCGGGTTTGGTGTGAAGATTTTTAAAACGGTAGTTAACAGTTTGTCTATAAAATTTTACATTTTTAATTATTATACACTCTATTAAAAATGGATGACAATAAATAGTAAACCTAATAACTGGGGAATTGACACGTAAAAACTTTTATCTATGTATGTATGTGTGTATATATATAAATTGATTGAGAGCAAGGGGTGAGCATTAGCATAGTTGGTTCGTGTGGCACACCCACACATAGGTGGCGCTGGTTCGAGCCCAAACCCCAACCCCACCCCTCAACGCGCGCGGCCAGTTCTTTCTTTTTCCAAGTTGCTTCACTTATCTATTTATTTATTTGTTATATACATATAAAAACGGGAGCGGATGTAGAACAGAAATGGGCGCCGACCCAGGTGGTTCGCGTGCCACACCTTCATGCGCACACACAGGGGGTTCTTCCCTTTTGCAATTATTATTATTTTTGTATTATTTTTCTTTTTTTTTCATTTACTTATTATTTAACTAAACATACAATTATAGTTTTTGAAATATTAAATTAACTTAATTAATCACCTATTATTTCTATAAAAAAATTATAATTTTAGTTTTTAATATATCTAAATCTTTATAGTTAATTTTGAGAATATTTTGTTTTCTCTTATAACTTGTAAAATAATAAATTTTATAAAACTTAATACTTAATTTAAATATTATTTAGTTATAAAAATATAAATAGTAAATGTAAATTTAAATCTTAATTTTAAATATTATAAATAAAATAATAGTTAATGCAGTGAATTAATTAATGATAATTATTGAGTTTTCGACTTTAATTGTGAGGTTAAATGATAATTGAACACATTTTATGCATAGCTAAGGTTTACCTTATACATAACAATTTGTGTTAGATTTCTTAAATTTTTTTGGTAAATTATAATCATGTACTTCCAATATGTTTTATACAGTAGTATAGATTACTAGTTATTTAATATTTCTTTTATTAATTACTAAAGAATTAATAAAAAAAATGATAGAGTAAAGAGTAATGAATAGTGGGAGTGAAAACCATTTCCATAGTTTAGTGACGGGGGAGTGAAAGCTTATGTGACTTTGATTTGCACTGAGTGACAAGTAAATAGTGGTATGCACACCCGTTATCCTAATGGAGAAATATGTGATGCTATTTATATATTGGAGCATTCATAACAACCTCTTTATCTTCATCTTTATAATTTATGTAAATATCATATTTTTTTAAATTTATCTTCTAATTTGTTTTAAATCCCACGTCTCATTTTCTATCTCTATCTCACTCACAAACATTTACTTTATCATTTTTCCTCTTTTCTATACACTCACAAAAAATATAAAGATTTATGAAAATTGATCTCTATAATTAAAAAATCGTTATTTACTAAACTATATAATTTAAAGAGAGAGATGGAGATAGAGATCATGAATAATGTTTAAAATAGAGAAAAACTCTAAATAATAAAGATGAAAATTAATATAGAGATCATGTTGAAAGTGTACATGTAACATCCCAAATAATAGAAAGTAAATAAAAAAGGAAAAGAACAAGTGGGCTTGGCCCAGATTTCGGCCCATGGGCCGATATTAGAAGGAAACCCTTCTACATCTGCACACAGCCTCTCCCCATCCTCTCATTTGCGCAAGACTAGAAAGAGAAAGAGAGAGCTCAGTCTAGAGAGAGAAAGATCGGGATCAAGCTCAAAGTCTCGAAGATTTGTTGCTCACTACCTCTGGAGCATAAAGAAACAGGAAAGAAGCAGTAACAGGTAATCGCTATACCTAAATCTGAGTTTTTGTAACTTTCGGGTTAAAGGGTAAAAATCGAGTGAAGAGGTAGATTTTACGTGTGAAACTTGAAACAAACCACATATTTGGGTTCATGGGAAGTAAAGGAACGTTTCGAACGTAAAAAGTTCAAAGCTTGATCGATTAGAATAAATGGCCAGATCTAGGGTTTCTGTTTGGGGAAGATGACTGAGTCATCGAAACTACATAGTTTCGATAGACAAAGTATGACTCGAAACCACCGAGTTTCGATTGTAGCAGACCCATCGAAACTACATAGTTTCGATACAGACCCTAAACTTAAACTACTAAGATTTTACACAAGTCACCACTCGAAACTACATAGTTTCGATAGGCAAAGTATGACTCGAAACTACATAGTTTCGATAGACAGAGTACCACTCGAAACTACATAGTTTCGATAGACAAAAGTATAACTCGAAACTACATAGTTTCGATAGACAAAGTATGACTCGAAACTACATAGTTTCGATAGGCAAAGTATGACTCGAAACTACCTAGTTTTGATAGAAAGGGTATGACTCGAAACTACGGGGTTTATACTTAGTAATGTCTAGTGTCATTTAGGAGCAATACCTTATGCATATAACTTTATTATACAGATCGTGAGTAACCCTATTGACGCTCAGTGACCAATTGAGAGCATTTCTGAGACCACCCATCAGGTGAGTTCAAGATCCCTATTTTACTGTTTTAGGGTGGTGTGCATACTCAAGAATTAGACGTTTATAAATAAATGTATATTATTTAATTAAACGTTTTGTAAGAAAGAAAGATAACGGTTGTTAAACCGAATGTTTTGACAGGAAGAAAGATAACGGTTGTTAAACCGAACGTTTTGAAAGAAAGAAAGAAAGAAGAATGGTTTATTTAACTATATGTTTTATAAACAAGAGAAAGAGAAGAAAGAATGGGTTATTTAACTATATGTTTTATAAACAAGAGAAAGAGAAGAAAGAATGGTTTACTTAACTATATGTTTTATAAACGAAGAGAAGAATAATAAGTCAAATACATTGTCTAATCTGTAAGAGTATGCTTATACGACGAAAGACTTGGAGTAGTAGCGTAGTCCTAGAGGCTAGTGCTACTCTAAGCATAGTAGCAAGTCTTGAGGTAGTAGTATAGTCCTTGAGACTAGTGCTACCCGAAGCCGATGTTGCGTCATGGACAAGTCCATGATGTACCATGAGAGAAATCGGGACAGTGCTCGGCAGGGCATTGTAACGAGGATGTTGCAACTGGTTAAGATGAGTAACGACGGTTACTCTAGCGGCGACGGTCGCTAAGAAAGAATGAAGAAGCCCGCTTGGGGGCACAGAAAGTCGGTTATCGGCCTTTGGACGTTGAGCCTTAGGGAACAATAACCGCGAGAAAGAGTTCCTTCGGGAAGTAAGAACGAAGAAGCCCGCTCGGGGGCACAGAACAGATTGTAGACATTAATGTATGACTTAAAGAAAAGAGTACAAAGTAAATACGTATGAATATAGAAGAAGAAAGAAAGATTTTTATACGTATGTATTTTAAAGAAGGAAGACATATTTTAATGTGTATGTATTTAAAGAATAAAGAAAGATTTCATTGTATTACGTGTATAATATAATACGTATATTTAAAAGGGAAAATCCTTTTTATATATATATAAAGCTAAAGAAAACTTGAACTCACCAGCGTTAGCTGACTATTTTAGTATGCACATCAGGTAGCAAAGGAAAGGAAAAGAAATGATGCCGCGAGGGCTTAGGAGTGAATGGCTGGATGGGTGCTGCTGATGAAGACTGACATCCCCATTTGCTAGTTTTAGATTGTTGAACTATGTTTAAATTTTAAGTTTTAATTAACTCTGAGTTTTGTAAAGACTTCCGCTGT
Source organism: Smallanthus sonchifolius (assembly GCA_023525975.1). Classification (NCBI taxonomy): domain Eukaryota; kingdom Viridiplantae; phylum Streptophyta; class Magnoliopsida; order Asterales; family Asteraceae; genus Smallanthus; species Smallanthus sonchifolius. The sequence continues at coordinate 57,840,219 of CM042044.1, read as the reverse complement.
TAGTTTAATGTTTGATTCAAAGTTTAAGAACTATGTATATGCAATGTTTGCCAACTGTGAGAGGTACCCGGTTTGGGTTCTTTCAAGTTGGTATCAGAGCCATAGTTTGAGAGATTCGGACATTCGCCAAAATGTCTGAACTTGAACTGAGAATGGGACAGAAGAATGGGATGTCAGTCAGAACAGCCAAGCCACGAAAGGAGAACAGTAAGGCCTTAGTAATTAGTGACTGTAGAAACAGTAAACAGTAAAGGGCCTTAGAATAGTAAGGTAGTCCATGTCCTAGTTTAGAAACATAGACACCAAATACCTTAGAATAGAAAGTAGAGCGAAGGTGCCTTGATGTAGAAACTCTGGACTTGAGTACAAACGTCACTCTGACGGGGAATGTTCAGAACCCAGGAAGTAAAGTAAATTAGTAATTTCATACCGGTCTCTGTAATTAGTAATTTACATTACTCAAGGTGTTCTAAATAATTACCTATCAGGATAACATGAGTATCTCCTTGTTCGCAGTGAGAAAACGTCATGGCTGGAAGGAAAGGTGCAAAGGGGGGAGCCGGTACGGGACGTAGGGGCAGGCCCCGTGTCAACCGGGTTGAAATAGAAGAAAGTGAACCCTCTGTTCATGGGTCGGTGTCGATCCATACTACTAATGAGGATGCTCCGAGTAACCCCGGAGCACAGGATGAAGAAGGCTTAGTTTTGGAGCCAATTGTCAGGAGAGCGATAGCCGACGAAGTGGCTGCAGTTCTGAAGAATACTCTACCTGCAGCACTCGCTGAAACCCTGAAGACTGTGGAAGGGGAGAGAGAAAGGGGCTTACGGGCCGAAGATAGAAATATGATCGAACCTGAGTCTGAAGGTGAGGACTCTGACTATGAAGAGAAACGCGGATGCGACTACAAGTCCTTTCGAAATTGTGATCCGCCAACTTTTGATGGGAAGAAAGATGCTATTGCCGCATACTACTGGATTGACCGCATGACTGCAGTCATTAAGATGAGTGAATGCCGTGCTGACCAAGCGGTAGGGTTTGCCGCTCATTCTTTCGCCTTCGAGGCACTGAGCTGGTGGGAGAATGTGAAGAAAGCTAAGTCTGAAAGGGATATTGATAGAATGAAGTGGGAAGATCTAAAAACACTGGTTATTCAGAAGTTCTGTCCCCAAAATGAGATTGATAAGATGGAAGAAGCCTTCGTGGAACTCAGGGCTGGTAGCCTGACTCATCGACAGTTCACCTCCAGGTTTAATGAGTTAACTCAGCTGGTTCCCCACTTGGTGAACACAGAAGAAAGAAGGATCAAATGCTATATCCAGAAGCTACCTCCAAGAGTTCGCACAATCATTAATGCCAACACCCCTGGAGACTTTGACTCGGTGGTGGCTATGAGTGGAAAGATTTTTGATGATGTGGCCGCAGAAGGCGTAACCCCCGCTGAAACTCAAAAGAAATGGTGTAACGCCACTAAGCGCTCGGGCGGGGATTGGTCTGCCTCAAAAAGTAAGAAGCCAAGACCGGAGGAAAGGGTCAACTGTAGCAAATGTGATAGGCCACATCTTGGGGAGTGCAAGTATGGGTTGAACATATGTTACCGTTGTGGCAAGACCGGGCACATCTCTCGTGAATGTCCCAACGCTCCCGGTTCTGCAAACAATAGAAAGTGCCACAACTGTGGTGGATCAGGACATTTCTCCAAGGATTGCCGTAAACCAAGAACAACAAACAATGAGAAGGCAAAGGAGGCTGAGAAAGGGGGAGCAAGAACCAGAGCCTATGCCCTGACACAGGAGGAAGCAAGGGGAGATCCCAACGTGGTGTCAGGTACGTTCATCCTTGGCCACACCTCTGTTTCTGTTCTGTTTGATTCAGGTGCTAGTAAAAGTTTTATATCCTCCTCGTTCTGTAAAAGACTGAAATACAAAACTTCCAAGATAGAAAGAGCCTTTAATGTTGAGACTGCAGTGGGTAGAAACACTAAAGTGGTAGAGTTGGTAGACGATCTTACCATAAAGATAGAGGGCCATAGATTTCCGGTTAGATTATTCGTTATAGCCTTGGGAGGATTCGATGTAGTACTGGGAATGGATTGGTTATCTGCCAATGAAGCTCGGATTGTGTGTAAACGAAAAGTGATTCAGCTCAACGCTCCTGACGGCAGCGAGGTCGTAATTTATGGGGAACGAGACATTCCGTTGACTAATGTAATCTCACAAATGAAAGCAGAAAAGTATATGAGGCGTGGGTGTGAGGCCTACTTGGCGTACGTGATCGATAAAGACGTAAAAGTAAAAGAGTTAAGCGAAGTACCCGTGGTGTGCCATTATCCGGAAGTGTTCCCTGAGGAACTGCCCGGATTGCCGCCTGATCGGGAGACAGAATTCCAAATAGATTTAATGCCAGGTGCCCAGCCCGTTGCCAAAGCACCTTACCGGCTAGCGCCACTTGAGATGAAAGAGCTGATGACCCAACTGGAAGAACTTTTGGAAAAGGGATTTATCAGACCGAGCATTTCACCATGGGGTGCTCCGGTGCTGTTTGTCAAGAAGAAAGATGGTGCCATGAGAATGTGTATCGACTACAGAGAATTGAACAAAAGAACTGTGAAGAATAAGTACCCACTACCCAGAATCGACAATCTATTCGACCAATTACAGGGCGCCAAATGGTTCTCAAAGATCGACCTGCGGTCAGGTTATCATCAACTAAAGGTAAGAGAGGAAGACATACCTAAAACCGCATTCCGAACGCGATATGGACACTACGAGTTCCGAGTGATGTCCTTTGGGCTTACAAATGCTCCCGCAGCCTTCATGGATATGATGAACAGAGTGTGTCGACCAATGTTAGACCGGTCAGTGATAGTCTTCATCGACGATATACTCGTATATTCTAAGAGCAAGGGTGATCATGCATGTCACCTGCGAGAAGTTCTAGACACATTAAAGACAGAGAAGCTTTATGCTAAGTTCACGAAATGCGCGTTCTGGCTAAAGGAAGTCCAATTCTTAGGTCATGTGATTAACGCTGAAGGCATCATGGTAGACCCAGCAAAGATTGATGCAGTGTGGAATTGGGAAATTCCGAAAACACCAACGGATGTACGAAGTTTTCTAGGTTTGGCAGGCTACTACCGGAGGTTTATACAAGACTTCTCTAAGATAGCCTCACCTCTAACCAAATTGACTCGTAAGGACGTAAAATATGAATGGGGCCAGGCCCAAACCACTGCCTTCGAAGAATTAAAGAAGAGATTAACCCGAGCACCGGTGCTGACCCTACCCGATGGTAACGAGGACCTAGTGGTGTATTCTGACGCCTCAGGCCAGGGGTTAGGCTGTGTGCTTATGCAACGAGGAAAGGTGATTGCGTATGCATCACGACAATTAAAGACTCACGAAGTCAACTACCCGACTCACGACCTTGAACTCGCGGCCGTTGTCTTTGCCTTAAAGATTTGGAGACATTACCTCTATGGAGTCAGATGCACCATCTACTCCGACCACAAAAGCTTGAAGTATTTCTTCGAACAAAAAGAGTTGAACATGAGGCAGCGGCGATGGTTAGAATTATTGAAAGACTACGACTGTGAAATCCTTTACCACCCCGGAAAGGCGAATGTGGTGGCCGACGCCTTGAGTCGAAAGGAGGCGACAACTCCTATCGAAGTGAAATCCTATCAACTAATCGTGACTCCAGATCTTATGACAGAAATAGAACGTGCCCAAGATGAAGCCTTGAAAGAGGAAAATGTCAAGAGGGAAAGGATAGTGGGTCAGCAAGAAAAGTTAGAAACCAATGCTTATGGGGTACGAACTCGGTTCGGGAGGATGTGGATACCCAAGGGTGGCGAACTTAGAGTCAAAATCCTTGACGAGGCTCACAAGTCTCGTTACTCTATCCATCCCGGAACTAACAAGATGTACCATGATTTGAAGAAGGAATACTGGTGGCCCGGCATGAAAAATGATGTAACCGATTATGTGAGCAAATGCCTAACTTGCTCTCAAGTGAAGGCCGAACACCAGAAGCCGTGCGGAAAGATGCAACCACTATTCATTCCTGAATGGAAGTGGGAACACATTACCATGGATTTCATAACCAAGCTACCACGTACAGCTAAGGGACATGATACTATATGGGTAATTGTGGATAGACTGACGAAGAGTGCTCACTTCTTGCCCATGCGTGAGAGTTACTCGTTAGAAAAACTAGCAGAACTATTCATTAACGAGATCGTGGCCAGACACGGTATGCCATTGTCAATTGTGTCAGACCGGGACACGAGATTCACATCAAGGTTCTGGAGGCAATTCCATGAGGGAATGGGTACGAGACTTAATATCAGTACAACTTACCACCCGCAAACCGATGGCCAGTCCGAAAGGACTATCCAAACTCTAGAGGACATGCTGCGGGCATGTATCATTGACTTTGGAGGTAGTTGGGATAGTCACTTACCACTGGCGGAGTTTTCTTACAACAACAGTTACCATGTGACCATTGGAATGCCGCCTTATGAGATGTTATATGGAAGGAAGTGTAGAACGCCCGTATGTTGGGGCGAAATTGGGCAGAAAGATTTCGCAAGCCTTGACGTAGTCAAAGCAACTTCTGAGAAGTTTGACCAAATCAAAGCGCGAATGAAAGCCGCTAAGGATAGGCAAAAGTCTTACACTGATAAGAGAAGGAGAGACCTTGAATTCCAGGTTGGAGATAAAGTACTATTGAAGGTGTCTCCGTGGAAGGGAATAATTCGATTCCGAAAAAGAGGGAAACTAAGTCCGAGGTTTGTCGGACCATTTAAGATTGTGGCACGAGTTGGAAAGGTGGCTTATCGACTAGAACTGCCTGAAAAATTGAGTGGAATCCACCCTACTTTTCACGTTTCGCAATTGCGAAAGTGCCTAGCTGACGAATCGGCACAAGTGTCACTCGATGACATCGAAGTAGACAATAAGCTTAACTATATTGAGGAGCCCACAGCAATCCTAGACAGAAAAGAGAAGCGACTACGCAATAAAGTTATCCCGCTAGTCAAAGTTCAATGGAAACATCGAAAAGGATCAGAAGCCACGTGGGAGACGGAGTCGGAAATGAGGGAGTTGTACCCTCAGATGTTTGACCCATGAAAGGTTTCGAGGGCGAAACCTCTAATAAGAAGGGTAGACTTGTAACATCCCAAATAATAGAAAGTAAATAAAAAGGAAAAGAACAAGTGGGCTTGGCCCAGATTTCGGCCCATGGGCCGATATTAGAAGGAAACCCTTCTACATCTGCACACAGCCTCTCCCCATCCTCTCATTTGCGCAAGACTAGAAAGAGAAAGAGGGAGCTCAGTCTAGAGAGAGAAAGATCGGGATCAAGCTCAAAGTCTCGAAGATTTGTTGCTCACTACCTCTGGAGCATAAAGAAACAGGAAAGAAGCAGTAACAGGTAATCGCTATACCTAAATCTGAGTTTTTGTAACTTTCGGGTTAAAGGGTAAAAATCGAGTGAAGAGGTAGATTTTACGTGTGAAACTTGAAACAAACCACATATTTGGGTTCATGGGAAGTAAAGGAACGTTTCGAACGTAAAAAGTTCAAAGCTTGATCGATTAGAATAAATGGCCAGATCTAGGGTTTCTGTTTGGGGAAGATGACTGAGTCATCGAAACTACATAGTTTCGATAGACAAAGTATGACTCGAAACCACCGAGTTTCGATTGTAGCAGACCCATCGAAACTACATAGTTTCGATACAGACCCTAAACTTAAACTACTAAGATTTTACACAAGTCACCACTCGAAACTACATAGTTTCGATAGGCAAAGTATGACTCGAAACTACATAGTTTCGATAGACAGAGTACCACTCGAAACTACATAGTTTCGATAGACAAAAGTATAACTCGAAACTACATAGTTTCGATAGACAAAGTATGACTCGAAACTACATAGTTTCGATAGGCAAAGTATGACTCGAAACTACCTAGTTTTGATAGAAAGGGTATGACTCGAAACTACGGGGTTTATACTTAGTAATGTCTAGTGTCATTTAGGAGCAATACCTTATGCATATAACTTTATTATACAGATCGTGAGTAACCCTATTGACGCTCAGTGACCAATTGAGAGCATTTCTGAGACCACCCATCAGGTGAGTTCAAGATCCCTATTTTACTGTTTTAGGGTGGTGTGCATACTCAAGAATTAGACGTTTATAAATAAATGTATATTATTTAATTAAACGTTTTGTAAGAAAGAAAGATAACGGTTGTTAAACCGAATGTTTTGACAGGAAGAAAGATAACGGTTGTTAAACCGAACGTTTTGAAAGAAAGAAAGAAAGAAGAATGGTTTATTTAACTATATGTTTTATAAACAAGAGAAAGAGAAGAAAGAATGGGTTATTTAACTATATGTTTTATAAACAAGAGAAAGAGAAGAAAGAATGGTTTACTTAACTATATGTTTTATAAACGAAGAGAAGAATAATAAGTCAAATACATTGTCTAATCTGTAAGAGTATGCTTATACGACGAAAGACTTGGAGTAGTAGCGTAGTCCTAGAGGCTAGTGCTACTCTAAGCATAGTAGCAAGTCTTGAGGTAGTAGTATAGTCCTTGAGACTAGTGCTACCCGAAGCCGATGTTGCGTCATGGACAAGTCCATGATGTACCATGAGAGAAATCGGGACAGTGCTCGGCAGGGCATTGTAACGAGGATGTTGCAACTGGTTAAGATGAGTAACGACGGTTACTCTAGCGGCGACGGTCGCTAAGAAAGAATGAAGAAGCCCGCTTGGGGGCACAGAAAGTCGGTTATCGGCCTTTGGACGTTGAGCCTTAGGGAACAATAACCGCGAGAAAGAGTTCCTTTGGGAAGTAAGAACGAAGAAGCCCGCTCGGGGGCACAGAACAGATTGTAGACATTAATGTATGACTTAAAGAAAAGAGTACAAAGTAAATACGTATGAATATAGAAGAAGAAAGAAAGATTTTTATACGTATGTATTTTAAAGAAGGAAGACATATTTTAATGTGTATGTATTTAAAGAATAAAGAAAGATTTCATTGTATTACGTGTATAATATAATACGTATATTTAAAAGGGAAAATCCTTTTTATATATATATAAAGCTAAAGAAAACTTGAACTCACCAGCGTTAGCTGACTATTTTAGTATGCACATCAGGTAGCAAAGGAAAGGAAAAGAAATGATGCCGCGAGGGCTTAGGAGTGAATGGCTGGATGGTTGCTGCTGATGAAGACTGACATCCCCATTTGCTAGTTTTAGATTGTTGAACTATGTTTAAATTTTAAGTTTTAATTAACTCTGAGTTTTGTAAAGACTTCCGCTGTTAGTTTAATGTTTGATTCAAAGTTTAAGAACTATGTATATGCAATGTTTGCCAACTGTGAGAGGTACCCGGTTTGGGTTCTTTCAGTACACAAGTGTGCCAAATACTCTTATGGGTGGGGGCAAAAATTATGGCTGACAATTTATGACACGAACATATTAACACGATACGAAACGACACGGAGTTAACATGTTTCGTATCTTCAACAGGTCGACACGTTTAAGACACGATAAAAATCGTGTCTTACCCCGTCATAGCATTTTTAGAGACGATAGCAAAGTTGTTTATATTTTTAAACTTTATAAAAAAATATAAATATTTATTATTTTGTTATTATAATATTATTTACTTTAAACAAAACTCTGATTCCATACCATCGTCCAGTCTCCTCTCACCACCCTCTAACAACAACAATTGTCTTTCTTTTAAGTTCTCTACAACAAAACCCTAGCTCACTCGTCGTCCCTGCTCCTCAGTCCTCACTCGCTTCCGCCGTCGACAAAAAATGTGATTTTTATCGTTTCTCTAACACGTCTTATCGTGTAACCTGTTTCTAAACAGTTTGTGTTCGTGTTTGAAAAAAATGGCATGATAAGTTATCGTATCGTGTTCGTGTTAAACACTTTAGTTTATCGTGTCTTATCGTGTCGTGTTGGACATGTTATGCCAACACTAGCAAAAATGGTCATACATATGAGTTTGTCGGTCATATTAGTCAAACACATCATACGAGTTGTATGATTTAACAAACACCACCTGAAGCATGTGACTATTTTCGTAATATGATACAAGCGGTATGACCACCAGTGAATACTACATGTAGAATGTATAATGTGTTAATTGTCACAGAAAATATTGTCCAAGTGAAGTCTATGTGCGACCGACTTTCTACACAACTAGTGTAACGTAAATCCAATTCTCACTCTTCTTTATGTTTCTCTCTCTCTCTAGATATTCTCTTCTTGAGTACTCATGATATTCACATTTTTCATCTATCAAGCTATAAACATGATGAAGATCTATCTATCTATGTGAAAGTCTTGTGAACAAAACTTCTAAACTCTAATTAATTAGATCATACACCCTTTTCTTTCACTTCTCATCTTCATCTTTTGATTTGAACAACAAACTACCACCATCATCACCATAATCATCATCTTCTTCATCTATATCCATCTTCTGTTCTTGATTTCACTGATTTACAACTCAAACATGTCCGGCGAAGATTTTTCATCATCTCCTTATTCTCTTTCGGCTCTCATCCAACACCCCAACAACTCAAACCCTAACCCTAATTCCTCAAATTCATCGAAACGAAAGCGCAATCTCCGCGGCACACCAGGTAATCCAATTCACTCCACTTGAAGAATTAGGAACGTTTTTATAGAAATATATTATATATCTAAAATAAAAAGATAATTACAATAAAGTGGTAGATAAACGTAAAACAAACTCCACTTTGCTGATAAATTTTCTTTTTCGATCACCAACTCGATCTTTAAATATATATATATATATATATATATATATATATATATATATATATATATATGTACGTACAGATCCAGATGCAGAAGTGATTGCGTTATCTCCGAGATCTATAACCGCGAAGAATCGATTTGTATGTGAGATATGCAACAAGGGTTTTCAAAGAGACCAGAACTTACAGCTTCATAAAAGAGGACACAATCTACCATGGAAGCTGAAACAAAGAAACAAACTTGAACCTGCGAAGAAGAAGGTTTACATTTGCCCGGAGATAGGGTGCGTTCATCATGATCCGTCACGAGCTCTGGGAGATCTCACCGGAGTTAAGAAGCATTACTTTCGTAAACATATGGAGAGAAGAAGTGGAAGTGCGAAAAGTGTTCCAAAAAGTACGCAGTTCACTCGGATTGGAAAGCTCACACCAAAATTTGTGGTACCAGAGAGTACAAGTGTCATTGCGGAACACTCTTTTCTAGGTAACTTATACAAGCTAAACATAATTATTTAGAAATTAATCAATTTTATGTACGTAACAAACCATAACTAATATATATATATATATATTTTATCCTAATTAATATTTTCTATTTAATATTTATCAGGAAAGATAGCTTCGTAACACAGAGCGTTTTGTGATGCTTTAACCGAAGAAAATTCGAGAATGGCTTCGTTTCCGATGTCAAGTGTTGCGAATCTCAACTTTCGACAAGACTTGATGACGTTGAACCGCGGTGGTAGTGGTGGTGGGATGTCGCTTCCGGGGATGTTTGGTGGTGAGATGTTAGAAACTAATCTTGATACGAATTGTGCAAAGCCTAGATTACCAATTTGGTTAGAAAACCCTAGTAATTCGTCGTTTATGAGGTCATCGAGCTCGAACAACAACAACAACAATAACAATGGCAGAATACAGTTTAATTCTTTGTATAATAACTACACCACTTCAACCACTACCACCCCGCCACCTCCGGCTCATATGTCCGCCTCCGCGCTGTTACAGAAGGCGGCTCAAATGGGGTCAACAAGAAGCAGTACTGATGTCGTTGATACTAACCGGTTTGGGGTCATGAGTACAAGTTTGCCGAGTTTTGATTCATCGAATCATGACAGGTTGATGATGTTGATGATGACGGAATCGAATCAAATGAAAGAAAGCGATTTTACTAGGGATTTTCTGGGTGTTGGAGGAAATGAAAGAAGAACGTTTAATCTGCAGCAAAGTTTATTGAAATATAGTTATCTTGAATCACGTGTTATATATCGCTTGTCACTCGATTCCAAAAAAATTCCGCCACTCATAAAAAAAAGTTTCTAGGTCCGTAACTGTGATGAATGAAATAGAGATAATTAGAAAAGTAATTAGTAGGTGAGAAAGAGACAAGGGGAGTCACAAGGTGAAGGAGGTGGAGCATGTTGCATGTTATTGTAACAGAAACAAAATGTTTTCTTAATTTTGTTTTAAAGAAACATGTGTATGATCTCGTTTGGTCTGGTCTGTTCTTCTGGCTGTACAGCTTTTCATGCAGTGTGTACTGTTCAGTCTGTGACCTACTCTCTCTAATAATTTGTGGCCGTAAGCTCACTCATTTCATATTATAACAATTTACATGTTCTATCAACTATGGGTGTATCAGTAGTTGAAACCGATTCAATGGTTTAAACCGAAAGTTTAAAATTAACTTTTTTTATATTACTTATAAACTAATGAGTATCACCGACGACAAATAATCACGACGGTGAACATCCATCCGTCGTGAGCATTTGTATCTAAAGTTCTTGGTCTATAGTTCGATTTGGCTTTGGGTATTAATTTTCCACAAATTTAGTTTTTCGCTTTCATTTGATTCTGTTTTTAATCGTAAAACGCATGAATTATTATTATTATTTTTTTAGAACAACCATATATTAAAAAGCACTCACCTAGCAAAAAGCTAGAAGGGAAAAAATAACATTATAGAGAAAGAAAGTGTCAACCCTCGTTACCTCTCCCAATATTCGACTCGTCGGTTTCGTCTCCCAATATTCGACTGGTCTATAATACCCACATTTTTGCCATGACTCGAGTTAAGAATTTGCATCCAAACGTGATTAGGACAGTTCACATACGTCCATCTCCATTTTTGAAGCAAAGCAAGATTAAACACTTGTAAACTTCGGATGACCAAGTCTCTTTTCTCTTATCCAAGCCTATTTTCGATTATTACTAGCTTTCACCATAAAAAGTTAGATCTTAAAGATTTCAAGGATTTATTAACATTCATCGACATTAAAAAAAAGTGACGTGTAATAAATACATAAGGAACCTAGAACGGAAGAAATGGAGAGCATTAGCTTTCCAATTAGAAAGTCGCTTAATGAATCTGTCGATAATAACACCCAACATGAATCCATAAATAGAATTTGCAATCTATTAACTTCGACTGTTAAAATTAAATCGAACTTATAAAAGTAGGATTCGACTGTTAAAATTAAATACAACTTATAAAAGTAGGATTTGATTTAAAAATTATATCCAACTTATAAAAGTAGGATTTGATTTAATGGTCTAACCGGCAAACCACCAGGCCGGGTCAAACCGTGCGACTCGGTCAAGCTAACTGGAATTTGCAAGCTAGGTTAATCCTAATTTGGTTTAATTAAGAAATTTCACGAAAATCCTTTTATAAAAGGAAAATATGGAAAGACTTTTTATTTTGAACAATATGGTACAAGAGATATTTTAGAGTTCAAATTAGACTTAGAAAATTATAAATGTTATGTTTTCAAAACCTCGGTCTGAACTCTGAATTTTCATTTTTTACTCCATTTGAGTCCAGATAACTAACGTCATTATATTTAGAGAGTGTTTGGGATTGCTTATTTAACTCCAAAAGTGTTTTTTGTTAAAAGTGTTTATTAGCTTATGACTTTTTGAAAATAAGTTTTTAAAAAAGTGTTTGGATTAGTTTTTGAGGATTCCGACGAAGACCTGCGATTGACGAACGTTGGTGGCAGACGTGAATGTATTCTCTCTAGGGTTAATGATCGATAATAATGATATATATGTATTTGTTAGAAATTATTAGGGGTAGATTGGTAATATTTTATTGCAAAGGTCAAAAACCATTTGAAAAAGCAGGAATTTGTGGTTTCTTAAAAAATAACTTTTTAGCTTTATCAAAAAGCTATAAATGAAAAGTGCTTTTATGTTTGCCAAACACTTCTTTTAACTTATTGGCTTTTGAAAAAAACTAATAAGTCAATAAGCCGTTTTCCAACGCAATCCCAAACACTTTCTTAAGAATTAACTTTTTTTCTTAAATGAACAAAATACCCTCGGGACTCAAATGGTTAAAAGATGTTATATCCCCATCACCACCTCGTGAACAAGTTCAATGCTAAACGGACAAACATAAACAAGGCTTCATTCAGTTCAGTTCAATTCGTTTGCAGCCCTAGTAACCATAAAATAAGTTCAATTGAAACTTTAAGTACTAAAACTATAAATGTATACAACAAGAGAAATAATCATTTTATAAAATTGGACAGATATTTTTATATTGACATTCATAGAGATTATTAAAAACAAGAAAAGTTCTAAAAACAAGTTACAATTCTTGTTATTTTTCTCTCTTAAAAAAGATGCCCTCTTAGGTCTTGACCTTTTCTGACTTGGCTAACATAGCCCATAACAATATAACATTACAACCGGCTTTAGGCCCGTGCCGAAATATAAACAACCTTTAATTTTCACATGTGAACAACAAATTTAACTACTCGATGTTAAACAACATTTGGTGTGATCTAATTATACATGGTCTTTGCTCTTTTTTTTTGTTTTGTTATACTTGTGTAGATATGTAAATTCATTTGATTCGTGGGTTTTTATAAATTATTTGGGTTTATGAGGAGTCATCTTCTCTCACATGACTTATATGACAATCGAAGATTGGAGGAATGGTGGAGCTCTCCTCAAGTCCGTTTGTGAGAGTAGTCGACTCAAACTTGAAAGGTCAGTGTCCGCTTGTGGGAGAAGCGAAATCCACATAAACCAAAATAGTTATAAAAAAAACCCGAAACCAAATGGGTTTACATATCTACACCACTTTGACAAAAAAAATCGCTTTTTTGCAATTTCTTGTTGTCAACACACCAAGTGCTTATGTGTTGGTAACCATATATCCATCTTACGACCTAGTCCTTGACTCGGTTAACCACTCACCATCTTCGGTTCAGGAGGCTCCACGTCAGAGCTGCCCGACATTGCCCTAGGGATCGCAATCCCCTCTCCACAACACATCTCCCTTTCTCTTTGTTCCCCTCTCACAGAACTTGGTTCCCTCTCCCACGGTGTGCAAGTTCCCTTTTCCTCGTCACGTCTGCAACTTCTTTCCTCTCTCTCCTCCACATCAACATCCATAAATTATATAAATAATATGTTTGCTTAGACTCTCAAGTCTAGTCAAGCTCGATATGTAAAGCCCGACGAGTTCACGAACGGTTCCACTCGTTTACACCCCTAATCCCTATCATTTAAAAGCTAACCAAAAATTTCAAAACATGAAAAGGAAGTATTTGATATTCAAATACTCGTACATACTCGTATAATTCAACGACAAAATGGATGACATAGGTTGTCATTATTCAAAATACACGCATCGGGGTTAATGGCTCAATGATAAATGCAAAACCTCCTGAAACACCAAGGTTAATAGGTTCTTTAAAAAAATTCAAAAAACACGCAAATGCTCTAATAAAAAAATCATTCAAAAGTGGGCCCATCATCTTTTTTCAATCTGCCATCATCCTGACCGTCTATTTTCACAAACCCAACATAGCGACAAAAGCAACCGCTCCGACGAACAATCCATGCAACTGACCACCAAAAACAACTGCTCCTGAAGCGTCCGCGCTGGCACTACCGCCACCGGCTACCGGAGCAGCAACATCGGCACCGGAACTCTTTTTTTTCAAAGGTTCCGGTGCCGGAGCAGGAGCCGACGTACCAAACAAGCTCATGGGTAACAACACTTTGTCCACTTGATACACGGCTAGTGAACCATCAGTGTAGATACTATTTGACACGGTGGTGTCCACCACGCCGGTTGACACGTTCACTTGGTTGCCGGAGGAAATTATATTTAACGGGAACTTGTTACTGGCAGTGTCTCCGGCCTGTGTTCTTAACGGATTACTAACGGTTTGAAGCTGTGAAGTGGTAAGGTAGTTAGGAACGACATGAAACTGTAACAATGCGAGTTTGTGTTGGTCGGAAAGCGAGTTTAGGGTTCCGGGTTTCAAGGAGGAGAATGCGTTGTCGGTTGGAGCGAAAACGGTCATCCCTTGGTTGTTGTTTATGAGTTGTGAGTTGATTTGATCACCCAATTGTGTGGATTTCATAAGGCGGATGAGGGTGGTGAATTGTCCGGCTTTTTCGAGGATTTTGGTGATGTTGGTGGTGGCGGTGGTTGATGGTGGTGCCGGAGACTGAGCTAGGGTGGTTGTGGTGGTGGTGCATTGGAGGATGATAAGTGGTAGTAGGAAGAATTTGAAAGTGGGTGGTAATTGGAAATGTCTTGCCATTTTTCAAGAAAATGGAAGGTAGAATCTTGAAAATATGGGATGGTGATGAGGGTGGCATAGGGTGGTTTTATGGGGTGGAGGGATGTGATGGTTTGGTGGAATGGTGTTGTTTTTAGTTGGAAAGGTTAAAATTGTTGTGGGGTGGGGAAGGGTGGGGTGGGAAGGGTGCTTGCTAACTTAGACTAAAAGCTATTGTTACTTTCAGTTGTAACCTAATCATATCTAGCAAAGGGTGTCTATGTTTATTGGTATTAAGGGGTGTAACAAACAGTTGTTTAAGTGGTTAAGGGTTTATGTCTCGTAGTAAATAAATGTGTAAATGTATGAGTAGGACAAGCGGGTGTGTGAGTTGACCGTTCTAAAATAGATAAATTAAAAAAAAAACTCATATCTTTGATTTAGACTAAAATGTTTATATGTTAGCATTCGTGAAATTTTATGAAAAGGGGGTCAAAAACTAAAATCGTCGAAGTAATAAAAGTTTTTTTTTAAATTAACAGTGAAAACTTTATAGAAAAGCTATAAAATAAAACTGTTTTATAAAACTGAAGAATTCTATATATAAAATGTTTACATTTATTTAATAGCATTATTATTTTTTATTAAAAGAAGTTTTTTAAAAGTTTATAAACTATGAAGAAAAAAAGAAACATTTTTATTCAAAATGGAAGAAAGTGAATTGAGGCCCATCCAAATACCCTTGTATGGATAACAATCAAGGACTATTTGTACTAGGCCTTGTTCAAGGCCCGTTGTTGTGATTATGTGTATTAAGCACAGCCCATCATACATGTAACAATAATTCTCATCAAACAAATATATGTACTCACATGATTATTTCAATGGTATAGCTTGTGTCTATTAACAAATAATATGCTTAATCGATATAATTATTATCAACGGTCAAGATGAAAATATTATTTTAGTGAAAACATTAAGTACTTTTTGAATAATAACGTTGTATTGTATGATTACATGTAAAAGAAATGATAAATTATTATTTGTTTATTACATTAAATTAAGGATTGTTTTCTTAAGGTGGTTATAGAATATGAACGCCATAAGGGCAATGGAGAATTATGGAAGAACCATATTGTATAGGATGCCATAATACAGCTAATTAAGTGTAGATGAAAACACAATAAAACTATTATGTTGTTTAATAAGTGTTTGTATCGTATGTGTTGTTTCCCCTTATTTTGTGGTCAAATGAAATAATGTCTATGTTGAAACGGTTCCCAAGTCATGCACAAACTCGTCGTGATTGGTTTATTTGAAAGCCGATTATGGATGAAAATTTGGGGTACTTTGAGTTGAGTAAGTTATTAAAGGTTCTTCGTGAATTCTCTCTGTGTGAACCCATTAAGAGATGTTTGATAGCCTTTTAATGATTCCATTAAAAGGCTACATCTGAATCGGTCAGAGGTATGAGGTGTTTGTTTCACTAAAAGTCCACCTTTTAATGGTTTATTCAGCCTCTTAATGGTTCAGCACTTGCCAAACAGCCTTTTAGCCACTAACCTGGCTTTGTCTCTTGGTGCTTCAACCTACAAATTCCCTCTTTCAGCTTATAAATCCATTGACAATCAACTAACTTTTACCCTTGAGGTTTATCAACGAGCTCCCATGCCTCATTCTTGTAAAGTGAATCTATTTCCTCCTCCATAGCCATTTAAGCAATTAACTCTTATTTTTGCATCGACACATGGCGTGCCACCAATAAAACTACCGGGTACAATATGTCTATCATTCAAAGTACAGGGGGTTCAAAATCATTTTTGAAAACCAAAGGGGTCTCTTTGTAAAACTGTACCCTTCTTCCCTGTAATATTTCCGTAATTGCCATTTGCCACACTTTGTCCTACTCCGATCCTTAATCATTTCTTCTCCCAAAACAAAACAAATATTCACCATTATATATAATCTTGGTTTGTCTTACTTACTGACCATCAAACTGAATTGAGCTTTCATCAGTTATCTTCAATTTTTGTCTTGCATCACAATTTACTTTGATTCTTTACTTAGTTCTGGTTTTTCCGGCTAAAGCAACCCAAATGCTTTAAAAAAAGAGCTTTTTTAAAGATGATTTAATTTTAAAAAAATAAATAAAAAAAACTCGAATTTGATTAATTTGGTTGGGAAAAAGAATGAAGAGGTTATTGATTGTTTCATTTTTAGTGGCGGCGGCGGTTGGTGTGAATGTGACGTATGATCACCGGGCGTTGGTCATCGACGGGAAGTGGCGGGTGCTGGTTTCCGGCTCCATTCACTATCCTCGTGGTACTCCTGACGTAAGCACACCTAACACCCACCGACACACACACACACACACTGACACACATTCCTTTTAATTTTATTTCTGTCACTAAAAAAAATTCGAAATTTATTTTTTTAAAAATTGCAGATGTGGCCGGGGGTGATTCAGAAGTCCAAAGAAGGAGGATTAGATGTGATTGAAACCTATGTTTTCTGGAATTTGCATGAATCTGTTAGAAACCAGGTTGTTTTTTTTTAATGGCTTTCAAGAATCTTGGAACATGAACTATAAGTCTATAATTGATTGATGTTTGGATACTCTTTTTTCAGTTCTTTGGTGGGAAATGTTTCTTGATAATTTTCTATCTTTCTTTTGTTTTTTCCTTTAATTTTCAAGATTCTTGGTATATGAAGTTATGAACTATAATATCAAGATTTTTGGAGTACCCTTTTGCAAATTTTTGGTGGGTAGTGATTTTTGATGTTTGGGTGTTCCATAAATTGGATAAATTTTTTATCTTTATTAAACACTTTTTTAAGTATTTTAGATTAGTCCTTGCAAAATCTAATCAAGATTATGCTGACAGAAATTGATGATTGAATCTGTCATGCTAACAAAATCTTGAAATTCAACAGTATGACTTTGAAGGAAGAAAAGATTTGGTTAAGTTTGTGAAATTGGTGGCTGATGCTGGCCTTTATGTTCATCTTCGAATCGGTCCTTATATTTGTGCCGAATGGAATTATGGGTTAGACATTAGTATAAATTTCACTTCTTTGAATCTTTAATATTCACAATGCTCCATCTTTTGGTGTTTTTTCATTATTTTCTTTTCAAACACAGTGGGTTTCCACTCTGGTTACATTTCATACCTGGAATCGAGCTTCGAACAGATAACGAGCCTTTTAAGGTTAAACATCAAAAGCTTACCTTTTTGCCTTTTGGTCTACTTTTTCTTGACCAAATCACATATGTTTTAGGCCGAAATGAAACGGTTTACAGCCAAGATAGTTTGCATGATGAAGGAAGAGAATTTATATGCATCTCAAGGTGGACCTGTAATATTATCTCAGGTTGGTTAATCATATTTACTAATTCAGCGAAATCCATTATAATTTTTACATGAATATGAAATGTAATTTGTTCATCTTTGATGACAGATTGAGAACGAATATGGTAATAGTGATATTGAAAGCCGTTATGGTCCTGCTGCAAAATCTTATGTCAAATGGGCCGCGAGTATGGCTACATCTTTGAATACAGGAGTGCCATGGGTGATGTGTCAGCAAAGAGATGCTCCTGATCCAATTGTAATACTAAAAAAAGACCCGAGTAGAAGTTAAGTTAATCTTTTGATCTGTTAACATGGATTAACATATGTTATTCGTTAATTATGAATGTAGATAGACACTTGCAATGGGTTCTACTGTGATGGGTACAAACCGAATGCTGAAAACAAGCCCACAATGTGGACTGAAAATTGGACCGGGTGGTTTCTTTCATTTGGTGGAGCCGTGCCTTATAGACCAGTGGAAGACATTGCATATGCGGTTGCACGTTTTTACCAAAGAGGTGGAACCTTTCAAAACTATTATATGGTTAGTGTATATGTATCGCGTGTGTTTTTAAAGTCAAATTTAAGTTATTCAACTTAATTATGTAAAAGATGTTTAATATTTAACGATATGTTGTGTGCCTCGTTGCAGTATCATGGTGGGACTAATTTTGGTCGTAATTGCAACAAGTTATGATTATGATGCTCCACTTGATGAGTATGGTATGGTTTCCTCTTAATCTTGTTTCATGGGTTGTTTTGTACGCGTTTCCAAATTGATATTTATGATGCAGGAGCGCCTCAACAACCAAAGTGGGGCCATTTAAAAGATTTACATAAGGCCATAAAGCTTTGTGAAGAGGCATTGGTGGCAACCGATCCAACTACTACTTCTCTTGGTCAAAATGTAGAGGTAAAGTATTCTCTTTCTTGATTTGTATTTTAATTGAGGATTTACTTTCACTTATTTTAAACTTTTTTTGGGATTTAGGCTGGTGTTTATAAGACCTCATCAACATGTGCTGCTTTTTTGGCAAATATTGATACACAAAATGATGCAACTGTGGAGTTTAATGGCAATTCTTATAACTTACCTGCTTGGTCTGTTAGCATCTTGCCTGACTGCAAGAATGTAGTGTTCAACACTGCAAAGGTTAGTCTGTCTATTGTGGTCAATAATCCTGTCCCATATCGATTCATTGATCACATTGGTTTCCTTGTAAATTGAACATAAAGAAGATAATTATTTGTGATATATGTTATAAGCATTGATGTAGTTATCGAGTTTCTGTTATAAGTTTAAATAATTCATGACAATTTGAAGTTGAAGTTGGTCTATGTTGACCCAATGGTCAAAGTTTGTTGACAATTTGAGATTTGACAGATAAACTCTATGACTACTATCAGAAGGTTTGTAGCTACAAGTTTTAGAGATGAATTAAGTGATTCAGAGGCGATTTCTTCGGATTGGAGTTATGTTAGTGAACCTGTGGGGATCTCAAGTAATGATGCATTCAATAAACATGGATTAGTGGAGCAAATAAACACTACTGCTGATCAAAGTGATTATTTATGGTATTCAATAAGGTAAAAGATCTTTCTGGTTTTAAAAGGAGTTAATCATGGCGAATAGTGCTAACAGTTTTAGCCCATTGGGCTGTGTTTAATCTCAAATGGTTTGAAAGTTGTCATTATGACTTGTTTCAACCTGAACTGGTTTGACCAGTGATGACTTGTTTAAAACCGAACTGGTTTGACCCGTGAATCGATATTAAACTTTTCATATGTCTATCTTGCAGCATTGACATTAAAGGTGATGAGCCCTTCCTTCATGATGGATCTCAGACAACCCTTCATGTGAAATCACTTGGTCATGTTCTTTATTTGTTCATTAATGGTCAACTTGAAGGTATAAGAAAACAAAGAATAAAAAAGAAATATGTTGCATCTTTCTTGATGAATCTTTGTTGTTTTTTAACTTGTAGGTAGTGCAATTGGCAATGCCGACCACCCTGATTTTTCCAAGGATATTCCCATCACTCTCAAACATGGAAAGAACAAACTCGATCTCTTGAATTTGACCGTTGGACTTCAGGATTGACTTCTGTAAATTTCAAATATTTTGATATGGGTAACAAGTGATTATATTCGACATTCACCTTATTTTTATGTACAGAACTATGGTGCATTTTTTGATGAAAAGGGTGCGGGTATTACGGGTCCAGTGGAGCTCGAGGGCTTAACAGACGGGTCAGTCGTTGACCTTTCATCTCAGCAGTGGACATATCAAATTGGACTCAAAGGAGAAGCACTGGGCCTGGACACTGGTGGTTCATCACTTTGGGTCTCGGGGTGGCCTAAAAGTCAACCTTTGACTTGGTACAAGGTAATATCAAATTCAACCTAAAAAAGTCAAACTTTGTCATGAGTTTTATATGTTAAACAAGAAACCATGTTGAAACAGACCAATTTTGATGCTCCTTCCGGTGATGATCCAATTGCCATAGACTTCACCGGAATGGGGAAAGGCGAGGCGGGGGTCAACGGTCAAAGCATTGGACGCTATTGGCCTGCTTATATTGCTCCAACTAGTGGTTGCTCAGATTGTAGTTACAAAGGGTCATATAGTCCAACAAAATGCCTCAAGAATTGTGGGAAACTGTCACAAAAGCTGTAAGTGAAGCCTTCATTGAACTTACTTCATAAATTTTAAATCTTTTTAATAATTGAATCAATCTTGTAGGTACCATGTGCCTCGGTCATGGTTGAAATCAAGTGGGAATGTTTTGGTCTTGTTTGAGGAAATAGGTGGAGACCCTACCCGGATCTCTTTCGCGACACAAGAATTAGAAAGTTTGTGTTCGCGGGTATCTGAATCTCACCCGCTCCCCATGGAAGCATGGAGTCAAGACAAGTCAGCAAGAAAGTCAAAGTCAAGGTCAAAGTCAAAACCGAGAGTTTCACTTGAGTGCCCACATCCTAATCAAGTAATATCTTCAATCAAGTTTGCTAGCTTTGGAACACCTCAAGGGAAATGTGGAAGTTTCAGTCATGGTGAATGCCAGAGTACTGATGCACTTTCAATTCTACAAAAGGTCAACTCTTTCATATTTGACTTTTTAATATGCATATATGTTCAATACATTTTCAGCTTATCAATGCTGAACATTACAGGTCTGCATTGGGTCAAGGACTTGCAGCATTGGAGTTTCAACAAGCACATTTGGTGACCCAGTGTATAGGAGTAGTGAAAAGTTTAGGGGTAGAAGCTTCGTGTGCATGAAAAACACGAAAACACGACACATAATCATAGAATAAAAGTGTATTATTTGCATAATAATTCAATTCTGGAAGCTTTAGTTCCATTATTAGCACATTTAAATCAAGAGTCAAAAGATGAAATTGTCAAATTACAATCATTGATCAGTATTGCGATATACCAATATCAGTATCAGTAACAGTAGCAGCATCAGTTGTAGTGACTCAGATTGTTTCTGAAACCTGCATAGTTTACAAAGTGGTGATGTTAGAGATGGGGTTTCATACTTGTCTTCCCCACCCATTATTGGCATGGCTATTCCTCTCTTCACCGGGCTAACATACCCCGGCCTATACATTTTTCCCAAAATACCCTCCACATCGTCCGAAAGATTCGGAAGCTCAAACTGTAACTCGAAGTGGGCAAAAGCATCATTTGAAGGTAACTGGTAATGTGAGCTTTGTCATCTTCTTTGGTCACAGGGACCGCCTTCATGTGAATCGATACCAACCCACCAACAGTGACTTTCACAGCATTGGTGTCATCGGTCCTCTCGACAACCACTTCTCTTACTCCGGTGTCGGTTTTCCATTCGGCTTCTCCATCAAATGGGACAGTGACTTCTTCACCGTCCCATTTCACGAGAAGCTTGTCCACCGAGTCATCCCATTGCGCTGCCTTCTTGGCTGAAATGATTAAGGTGTGGATGTCAAACATGATCGAGACCGATTGGACCCATGTGTAATCACGCCTCCGACCATTGGGTCGGCTTCCGATGAAGTGAGCGTTGATTTGGAGGTTGGTGTCCGAGACGAGAGCAAAATCGCGCCCTTTACCGCCATGGAAGTAGAACATATTGGATCGTAACATAACGAGCCGTATCCGTTACATTTCGGTCTCCTCCCTGCCAAAGTTTGGATTTGGTTACAGACTAGTTTAACATAAGTATATATGATCATGCATGTATTTAAAGAAACATTTCATCAAACAGATTGCTTACATTTGCATGTAGCTTCACACTTGCTACCACAATGGATGAAGCACCCTTTCTTCTTCTTGTTCTTCTTGGGCTTCCTCTCCGGACACTCCTTCGGACAAGTCAGTAGCTTGTGGTAACAAGCTCCTTTTGATTTGCAATAAGCCCGTTGTTGATCTTTTCCGGGTTCCGGTGCCCATTCGTCACAGTTAATGGCATCGTCGTCAGAAGGCTTTGGCGCTGGTGCAGGTGTCTTGGGCTTCGGCGCTGGTGCAGGTGTCTTGGGCTTTGGTGCCGGTTCTGGAGTCTTGGGCTTTGGTGCTGGTGTCTTGGGCTTTGGCGCCGGTTGGGCTTTGGTGCTGGTGTCTTGGGCTTTGGCACTGGTGCTGGTGTCGGAGTCTTGGGCTTTGGTGCCGGTGGAGGTGTCTTAGGCTTCGGCACCGGTGCTGGTGCAGGAGTCTTGGGCTTTGGAGTCGGTGCCGGAGTCATGGACTTCGGTGCTGGTGTGGGTGGATTCTTAGGTGTTGTCACCGGTGCTGGAGTCTTAGTTGTTGGCACCGGTGGAGGCAGTGGCGGATCCAGGAAAATTTCGAAGGGGGTTCACCCCAGTTTTTTTACTTACCGTTAAACTAAAATTTCAAAACTCGGGGGTTCCTGTGCACCCCCTGCTTCACTTAAGTCCGCCCCTGGGTGGAGGTGTGTTCTTAGGGTCAGTAGAGGCTACAACCGCGGTTGGTCCAATGGAGATGGATACGAGTAGGAAAGCCACCAGAATAAGTGACTTCACCATACCGAAATGAACCTAGATTACCGGTGTACAGTGTTTTATAGTTTTTGTGGCTGGTTTGTTAAAGAAGGATGAATCTGAATGGAATGAGAGGGAATTGTGGTAGTGATGTAATTTATAGGCGGATAAAGTAGGAGACGCCATGGAGTTCGGAGTACGTGATCCATGTCAACTGCATGCTTTACCTTCTTTTCAAAAAAAGATAGGAGATCGATGTACGACATAGACGTACACTTTAGGAACATACCAATCCAGCTAGATTTTGTTTGGTTAGTTGACCACCACATGCATATATACATTTTCTGTTTCATAAGTAATTAAACATTTAAAATAGGAGTATTCACGGTCTTGTTTTTAGGTTAAATCGTAAGCTAAACCATTAGTAAGGTTTTTATTATCGAAAACGAACTGAACCGTTCAGATTTGAAACTAAACCAAATTACCAAAACATTACTAACACTTTGGTTTGGATTTAGTTAAACTAATAACCGGTTTGGATTGTTTCATGGTTTTAAATCTAACCGTGAACACACGTAAATTAAGCTAAGTCTTTTTTTCTCAAAAACTACTTGAGTTATTTGTTTTCTTTTAATATTATAAAAGGTTTTTGTAAATCAAAATTAATAAGTAGTTAGAGTATTATAAAAATAATTCAGCATTTTATTTTGAAAAGATGCTTAATTTAGTTATTGATTATATGTGTAGAAATTAGATAACGTGATATGTGCATGCATATGCATGTTGAGTGGGTTCACATCGGATGGCATCTACAAACTTTGCTTCACCATGCACTTCATCTGGCCGGCGTACAAACTTAAAAAATAAAAAAATAAAAATAAAAAATAAAAATACTAAATTGGTTGGGTTTATCCCGGGGCGTTGGTATCTGATTATTCGTAGCTACCATGGTCTTGGTCAGAAAAAACCGAACAATAATTGTGACAGATTTTTTTTTAAAGGAATTGTGACAGATTCTACTTCGTGGAGATTTTTGCGACATGCCATTTAGTAACGGATTCTACTTCGTGACGAGTTTTGAAATGACTGATTTTACTTCATGACAATTTTCGACCTAGAAAATTTGAGTCTAGTTAGTCTAATTTATTTATTTAAACTATAATATATAACTAGGGGATTTCATTAAAAAGTGGTTTTCACTAAAAATGCTCAGAAGTGAGTTAAACAAACTTCGATTGAGCTCATTACAGCGGCGTTGGAACCATTTCATCAAACCCTAACCCGTCCCCAAAAACCTAAACCCCCCACCACCCGCACCCCCAAAAAACCTAAATCCCCATCTAACCCCACCCCGAAAAGCCTAAAACCCCCACCCTCACCCCCAAAAACCTAAACCCCCCCCCCTAAAAACCTAAACCCCACATTCCCGTCCTAAAAAA
Source organism: Smallanthus sonchifolius (assembly GCA_023525975.1). Taxonomy (NCBI): domain Eukaryota; kingdom Viridiplantae; phylum Streptophyta; class Magnoliopsida; order Asterales; family Asteraceae; genus Smallanthus; species Smallanthus sonchifolius. Next base: position 57,816,094 of record CM042044.1, on the reverse strand, counting down.
AACCTAAACTCAAAAAACTAAACCCTAAGGCTAAACGCTAAGGCTAAAACCATAAAATTCAACGCTAAAATCTAAACCCTAAAAGCTAAGATGGTAGAGTTCGACGACACAGTTCCAACGCCGCTGGATTGAGCTTAATCGGAGTTCGTTTGATTTCGTTTTTTTAAGGTTTTTATCTTTTCTTAGACTTATTAGCGAAATATCATTTCTTATTTGAACCTCCACTATATAAGTAAAAGTTTAAATATTCAACATTTTTGTTAAAATCACATATGTTTTAAAACTTTTTTTTTTTTAAGTCATCTAAACATATATATCTGCTTCTATTTATACTAATTTGACATATAAACTTTAAAAATTCCTTTCCTTATTATAATTAATAACCCTTGTTATAATAAAAAAAAAAACTAAATTTTGTGCCACTTGTCAACACCATATTCATCCTCACATCCATTTCCCCCCTAAAATCACATTTATATCCTCCATCCAATATTTTCATATTTAGCTCATTTTAAAAAAAAAAATTACATAAATAAACATTTTATCAAATCAATTTCATCATTATAACCATTGACTCATTTTTTTTTAAATGTATCATCAAAAGTGAATATTTAAAAAAACAGGAATAAAAAATAGGATGTTTAAAAAACGAGTTTTTAAAATTTATTATCTAAAAGCGAGTTTTTAAAATTTTATCAATAAAAAACCAAAATTTTAATTTTACATATAAAATTTTAAAATATTACTTTTGTATTTTAAATAAATATGTGTTAGGATAAAGTTTGTTAATATTTAATTAGTAGCTTTTTAATTAAGTTTGATATCAAATTTGTATAAAAAAAATATGTTAAGATATTTATCAATATAATATTAAGATTTCACCCCGTGTGTACACGGGGTTTAAAACTAGTTTATTATAATAAATAAAGATATAGATGCCGTGCTCATATTTGTAGACATTTAAATATTCTAACATTTTTGTTAGACTCGATTTACAAAACTTAAGTTTCCATATTTGTATCCGTAAAATTTACAAACTTTCTATAAAATAAAATGGTTTGACCAAAAAATAAAAAAGGTCAACTAATGCTAACGATTCAAAAGTCACTAAAAGTGTTTTTTTATTAAATAAAAAACTTATGTGACGTAATATTTTGTAGACTTTTATTTTATTTTATGTGTTTCAAATTAGTAACCATTATTTGGTTAATTATTAATTAAGTACTTCATGACGTCACGTATCATAATTTAGCTCTTTGATTTTTTTTTGTTTATGTTCATTTTCAGTATTACTACATTATTACTTACTTAAAACTTAATATTTCGTTTTATAATTCTTAAATATTTATTAATAACTATTTTTTTATTCAAAGTAATAAATAAATGTGTGTCTAATCAAGTAAAATTATATAAAAATACCAATTATACTTTTGAAAAGTATTTTTTTTTAACGGCAAATTTTTTTTCTTCAGTGGGACTTGAACCTATGACCATTTGGTCTTGAGGTATTTTAAAGGATTTACCTCTACCATTGAACCACCACCCAATGACATACTTTTGAAAAGTATACTTAATTATTATTTATATTTTATATATATTAATCCATACATAATTCTTTAAATGGTAAAATAATCAAAAGGCAATAAAAGGAAAGAAAAGTTGAAAGAAACGAACGGGCCAAATCAAAAGCTGCCACTTTCGGAGAGACACGACCCGAGATCCAAACCCTAATCATAATCAAATTCATAGTAAAATACAAAAATACCCCTGGCCCCTCTCCTTCCCAATCCCCATCATCATCACCGTTCCAGCCTCGCAAGTACCAAACTCGTTGCCGTCCTCCACGCGCACGCCACGCGCCACCCTATTTTCTCTCCCCGTCCGCAAGGTTGATCGGAAAACTTCTACTGCTGTTTCTACTTCCTCTTCAATCAATCAATTTCCGGTTGTCGTCGTTTTCCGTTTTCTAGCCCTAATTTGATTTCGTCATATCCCAGGGTAATAATTCATGCGTTTAACGTTATTATCTATCATCATATTGTTATTGTTATTATTCTAATTGATGTTAATTTGGAGTTTTCTGAAACTGCTGACCTTTTAATGTAATTGATAATTTTTCTGTATGTTTTTTGTTTTTAATTTGGGCGTTTTGCTGAAGGCTTTGTGGTGGTGGAGACAGGCCTGCAAATATGGTGTAGGCTGGTGTCTTCATGCAGGAAAGCTGGAGGAATTGTTGGTTTTGAATTGGAATGGTGTTTATTTGATCAATTGCATCGTTCATTTATCTGAATGGCATCCCTTGGAATTCAGCCAGAAATCTAATTAGCTAGGGTTTAATTGCCTTCTTAATCTTTGTAGCAGGTAATCTCAATTAGGTTAAACTTCTGTTTTTCTATATTCTTGCAATTCGATATGTTGTAACTATAGAAGAATATATCAAAGGCTTGCTCGTTTCGGTTAATTCGGTTATTTGCTCACCCTGATAGAGAGCTCTTGTTCCCACTGTTTTATGTTGCAAACAGTTGAGGCATTGCAGGTCGTTTCATGGTTGTCTGATTGAGGTTTATTTTGTTTGTTGTGCAGGGTTGGTTCTACTTTAACCAGTCAATTGTTGCGCTAGATTGTTGAAAGTTGTTATACGCGGTGAAGGTCAAGTATCCATGTTTATCAAGGGATACTCGATTGCAAGTGTCGTGGAAATGGGATGTTGTGGTTGTTTTGGGTTTTCATCTGCAAAAAAGCAAAGGAAAAGTAGGACTAATTCCCACATTGGGGATCACATTTCACAAGAGCTTTTGCTAAATGATGAAGTAGAAGATGAGGAGGAAGAAGGAGAAGAAGAAGAAGATAATTGCTCCTATGGTGATGATAAGTCTGAAACTGATAAGGGAGATCATGAAGAATTCAAAAACCCATCGAAGCGATCTGAAGATATTCTTTTGTACAGAATGCAAAACGGTTTGATTTGCAGGGAGTTCCCTGTTAAGGAAACTCGCAAAGTTGTCCGATCAGAGGTAATTTGATGATTGATATGAATATGAGTGTATGTGTTGCTCGCTTTTAAACGAAGTCATTTTGATTACAGGTTTATTCTCTGCTATTTGAGTGGTCGATTGCTTAGGTTTAGGCAAGATTATAAGGTTTTGACTTTTGATCTTTAGAAGAAGACAAGTTAAGAAACATTTTGTTACTACTCCCACTAGCATCTCTAATATTATCAGTGTTACCTTTTGTAATATGAGGCTGTCAAATTGTGTTAGTACACTTAATTAATCTTGATGTCATTTTTGTAAGGGATAATGTATGTGGAGTCAACCCAAGTATTCAACTTTTTTCCTTAACCCATATATTGAAGTTACTTTATACTCCATCAAATTATGTTTCTGATTATATCATTTGTGTGGTCAAAAACAACTTGAATGGCAGACGTTCTCTTAATATTTTGATAAGATAATAGTCTATAGCATGTTGACACCCCATCAAAGTTATTTTTGCCTTTTTAAAAAAATTAATGGCATTTTTGTCATCCAAAATGTTTTTGGTTAGAGTTGGTATAATAGAAAACCAAATACACACTTAGGTGTCCTATAAAGTAGTTTCATACGTGGATGGGTGGCGTTGATGAAAAAACGTAGAATACATAGGTTGATTTCCACATATATTATCCTTATTTTTATTTACCATCCTGCTTTGATTTTCTCTGCAACCGTAGGTATTTTATGTCAAAAACTGTTTTCTTTTCCAGTTTTTTACTTATATTGTTTTTTGCCATTTGCTCTAGGATGAGAATGGGAACAAGACGGTGAATGAGTATGTTCGTGAGTGCAAAATTGGTTCTGGTAGCTATGGCAAAGTGGTAATGCTCATATTTTTATACATTTTACAAACTTACTTTCCTTAATTAAAAAGTGTGTATGTAATCTTCATTCATTTGGCTTGTATCTCTTAACAGGTTCTGTACAGAAACCGGGTGGATGGGAAGCATTATGCAATTAAGGTAGTGTACCAAAAATTGAGAATTTGATTTTTCTTTGATTTTGTTGCCAATTCTCATCTTGCCAGGTTGAATTTTTTTATGAAAATCAAATTCCCACCTGAAACCACAATGACTGATGTTCACAAGTCTCGTTTATTTGAATACAGGCGTTTCACAAGTCTCATTTATTAAAGCTACGAGTTGCCCCATCTGAAACCGCAATGAGTGATGTTCTTCGTGAAGTATTTTTCTCCTTCCTCCTATGCATTTATTTAATATTTCATTTGAAGTGAAGTTAGATAATGGTAATTCTATTGGTTGATGATGGTTTGTTCATTAACTGACTTGCAGGTTTTAATTATGAAAATGTTAAATCATCCCAATATAGTAAATCTAATTGAGGTTATTGATGACCCAAACACTGATCATTTCTACATGGGTATGAAAGGCCACTGCTTATTTTTCTTCTTGGATATGTTCTTTACTTTTCACTGATTACTAGGGTTTTTTTTTAAATATCCAGTTCTAGAATATGTTGAAGGAAAATGGGTCTTTGAAGGTGCTGGACCGCCAGGTGGCTTGGACCAAATTGTTTCACGGAGATATTTGCGTGATATAGTTTCCGGGTTGATGTATCTCCATTCTCATGTAAGACTTATCTATCAACTATAATAGTTTGTGTTATTATCCTCTTAATCAGTTTCTTTATATTTTAATGATATGCCGTTTTGTACATGTACTTCTGTTTTATTCCTATTGAAGTCCAAACAATAAATTTGATAAAATTGGTTTGGTTGTCAAAGCAGGCCTTCTTGTTATTGATCAAGATTCCATACAAAGGGATGTGGGGTAGTTTAGTAGAATTATAGGGTAGTAAATTAGTTTTACTAGTATCAGTTTTATTCTTTTTATCTTATTATTTTCCTCTCATCTATCCTTTTTTTGAGTGTCAGAATATTGTGCATGGTGATATAAAACCTGATAATCTTCTTGTTACCGACACTGGCACAGTAAAGATTGGTGATTTTAGTGTCAGCCAGGTTTTTGAGGTAATAAATTCATCCTCTCAATATGTGCATTTTCTGTCCTTACATATATAATACATCCAAAGGATGGCCAAATTTTTCCATTAAAAAACATTATCATGCTGTCACAACATATAGACTTCACATTATTTAATAAGGAAAAAGGATGAAAGCTGTCATTGCACTTTCATGATACTTACATTTGTATACCTCTACAAAAACATATTGAAAGCAATCATTTACATTATTTTCTTCAATCAAATATTTGAAGTCACAATATTCTTAATTTCGACTTTAATTATTAGTTAATGATGATTGGATTGCAATTATACAATGTATAGGATGAAAAAGACGAACTTCGTCGATCCCCTGGCACTCCTGTTTTCACTGCTCCTGAATGTTGTCTAGGTAAGATGATTTCGTCAAAATTCTCTGTATTTTTTACTTTTTTGGTCAAAACTGTCATTTGTTGAATCAAATTCCCAAAAATCACCCCCTTGACATTTAATCAATAGGTTTAACTTATCATGGCAAAGCTGCTGACACGTGGGCAGTTGGAGTTACCTTATACTGTATGATATGGGGACGTTATCCGTTTCTTGGTGACACTCTGCAAGATACATATGATAAGGTGTGCCACTTGGAATTTATATAAATTTTTCATAAATTTTGAATCTTTTCAAAGTATTTGTTTGTTTTCCAGATTGTTAATGATCATATATGGCTCCCTGTGGGTATGAACCCCCTACTGAAGAACCTACTTGAGGGTCTTCTCTGCAAAGGTCAGCAAATTTTCATCAACCATGTTGCAAATAGAATATACTTTGACCTTTGGTAAAACTTAGACTTTTAGTCAAAATAATATTCATATGTTATGTTTTTAACAGACCCGACACAACGATTGACTCTAGAGATGGTTGCAGTGCACCCGTGGGTTGTGGGAGATGTGGGCCCGACACCTCAATTTCTTTGTTGGTGCAAACGTAATAAATTAAAAAGGGAGCAAATATCGGACGAGAGTATAACCGTTGCTCTTATTAATACCGACTAAAGAAACATTTTGCATTGTGTTGAAGGTTTATTTTTGTATAGCAAGGGTTTGTTTTGGAGCTTTAAGAAGCAAATGTTTTTTTTTCTTTTTTTTTGTAAGATATTGGAAAAAAAGCGTGGAGGGTTGACTTTTGAATCGTGATTTGCAAGCATTTGATTTTGACTTTTGAGTTAAGGAGGGTAAACTTCTAATTTTAATAGTTGTATCCTGGAAAATGAGATCGAGATTTGAGATACTGCTATTGGAAAGAATGATGTATTAACCTGTAAAATATTAAAGCAACTAACACTGTTATTTTATCCGTCTTTGTTTGCTTTGTTATTTGACTAAAATGCTTGGTTTTTTTCTACATTAGCTGTTGTAGTACATATAATCTTATTCAAATAAATTTTTAAAACACATGTTTAGAAAGTTTATATATGTTAAAAGTATATTTTAGTACACTTCTATTGGGTGGAGCTGGTTCGATTCTAATAAATTCACTTTTAAAGTTAAGCTTCCAACTCTTGTTTATTGTATTGATTTTTAAATTTTCATAACTAATTAAGCTTGGATCAATTCAAGCTTAAAAGTAAGTCCATTAATTTATAAAATAGCAGTAGACTAGTAATATATTATTTATGAAAATAAAAATATATAAGAATCGAGTATTAATGAAGCCAACTACAAAACTCGATTATAAAAAGAACCATAATGAGTCATTATTAATGACACCAACCTTTTTTCAATTGATTTGATTATTGTGATTCTATTTCTTTTAGTTATGATTATTTTAACCCGATTGAGCCATTAAATAAAATTATTTAAGTTTGATTAGACCAATTTGACCTTTTTGAGTGGGAGGGGGGTCCAAAAATGTTTAAGAAACCTAATATTAATGTGAGCCAAGCCAAATGTTACCGTCGGCTTATGGAACTCAACAAATAACAGCTGGATCCACTACAGTCAAGTGTAGGCTGCTAACTGGAACCGATTTCAAAAAACAAATCGAATAAACCGAACCGTGTTGAAAATATGTCTAACTGAACAACCGAATTAAAAAAAGGTATATCAGATAACAGAACCGAATTCGCAATTCATATACAGTTAGTAACTTAACCGAAAACTGAATTCGCAATTCAGACTAATTTGACCTTTTTTCGGTTACGGATACCCTTTTTTGCACACCTAGTCACCTATACTAGTGTACGGTGATAAAAGCAAAGATATGTTGGAAATTAGCAACAATGAGACACACTAAACAAACACACATTACTCCTGAACATAAAGCATTACAGTTTAAACACATTCATGTCCACTTGGCATGAAGAAACAACAAACACAAACACAGACGGAGGTTTATACCAGTCGTACGGCTTATTAACCTCGAATTATTCTCCACACAACAGGTAACAAAGGTAATAAAGCAAACGGATCGGGTCACTCCCCAAACCATTGGTGCACAAACACACCAGCGTTTCTAAGACCATCATAGAGACTCGCGCAGTCCCTGCAGTAACTTGTCTTGCAATCAACCCCATCAGAACACCTAAGAAAAAGCTCATCAACATGACATATTGCTCCACTTGCAAACAACTCAAACAGAACCTTCAACTGCGTGACTCCAGCATTCATCATAAGAACCACAAAATCTCCATCTTTTGCAGTTTCTTTAAACCAATCGATAAACTCAAACCGTTCTTCATGCAATGGAGCTTCAAGATAATCAACAGACATCAGACTAGACTCTGTTTTATCATCTTCAACAAGGCCTGGATGATAAACAAAAGTGACACCAGGCTTTTTCACATGTGAAGTGAGCGCAGACACATTGTGATCGACCACATAAACATTGAATGCATCAAGATGAATAGGATAATTTGCATCAAATCTCCCTGCTCCCATGTTGATATAAATCAACCTATTTCTTGTTGAAACATTCAGAAACTTTGGCAAGTACGCAAGATTGTGACATCGTGTCGATTTGCGATCTACAATAGGCTCAATATACTGCATAAAAGGTTTGTTTTTTGATATAGACGGGCAGTCGTTTGGAAGCTTGTAGTTGTCAAAGAACACAACACTATCCAAGTGTTTCTTAAACACGATCAGCGTGAATGAATTGATCCCACAAACATGGAGAATCTCCGAACTTCTTAACAGCAACGAAACTGGCGTTGCAGATCTTACCAAGCTACGGCTATGGAAGTTACTGGGACCTACAAGTATCGCGCCAACACCACCGGGCCTTAAAACCCGTTCAATTTCTAGAACAACAAGAGCCGGAACAGATGCTCTATCAAGAGTTCTAGAGAACACAAAGTCAAACGAATCAGAGTCAAACTCAAGCCTGTGTTCAAATTGCTTATGTAAAAGGGATAATATAGGGTTCCTTTGAACACCAAATGCATTGGAGAATCCGAATTCTCTCAATGTGAACGCAATCGATTCCGATCCCTCACCTACACACAATGCTCTAGCGTCTAGGGATAGCATTTCCTGCTTCATCAGCTCTCGAATCACACCAACAGTCAAATTATTACCATCCACACACGAAACCCTAAGTGGTGTGTTCATAATAGAACCGATGTTCAACGAACATTTATCGAAATTAAGCAATATCGGCTCAGTTGTTCGAATCTCGTTAGCGATACGAGTGAAGGAGAGAACAACCATAGCCAACACAAAGAACATTGCTCTGAGAATCAATCGCCAGGCCAGTGATCCTCGCAGGATCTGCCATTTTAGGGCTTTGAAATCCATTTTTTGCAGAATTCGCAGTTCCGTACAGTTTTTGTGAAATGAAAATTTTGTAAACTCTAGAGATTCAAGAGTAAAATTGAAATTGAACAACCGAAATTGAAGAAGAGAGATCTAGCGAGTGCAAAACCTGGAGGATGTGTGATTTCCACCCACGAGTAATACTATGGAGTTTTGAAACCCTAACCAAGCCCTAACCGGAATCCGCTTTCCCATCGTCGTCTCGAACGGCTTCTGATCCATTATACACCTTACATAATTCCGAAATCGGGAAATTACATAACTAAATCGAATCGGTGGTGAATGAATCGGAATCAAGGGGATGGAACAGCAATGGATGGATGGATCTGAAAGCGTGGGATGAGCGAAAGAGTCGGTGTGTGTGAATATTATTATGTACAAGCGATGCTTCCTATCACTGAGTACTTAAATGGATCCAAATCATTTGCATGTGATAGCGTTAAATGATTGTTGAGTCAACTCGGTATGACTCGAACCTAACACTCTCATCGTTTTCATAAATATAAACTTAACAAAATATGATAGTCTAAACTAAAGAGTTAATTAGGCACATGGTTTATTAACAAGTTTGTGTTTTATGATTTTAATTTTATAATGAGTTTTGGTATTAATGCTAACTTTAGTTAAATTTTCTGTTAACTTTGATTAAAATGATTAAAGTACCCTTTTACTTTAAACTTTAATACCCAAACTTGTACATTATATAAAGGGTATTTTAGTCATTTTATTCAAACTTAATGGAAATTGATCTTAATACTCAAACTTATTACAAAACTGAAAGCTTAAAACTCAAATATGTTATTTAAACTTTTAGTACCTAGACTTGTTACTTTCCATAAATTATGGGAACTATCTGTGTAATTAACTCTAGACTAAATCCCTATTATAATAAAAACTAAATTTTGTAACACTTGTCAACACCATATTCATTCTCACATTCATTTTCTCCTTCAAAACCACATTTACATATTCAATTCAATATTTCTATATTTAGCTTATTTTTTAAAAAATATTACATAAATAAACATTTTACCAAATCAATTTCATCATTATATAACTCACATTTTTTAAAAAAAAATTTATCATCAAAAGTTAATATTAAAAAAACAAGAATAAAAAATAGGATATTAAAAAAAACAAGTTTTTAAAGTTTATTATCTAAAAGCAAGTTTTTAAAATTTTATCAATAAAAACCCAAAGTTTTAATTTTACATATAAAATTTGAAAATACTATTTTTGTATTTTAAATAAATATATGTTAGAATAAAGTTTGCTAATATTTAATTAGTAGTTTTTTAATTAAGTTTGATATCAAATTTATATAAAAGATGTGTTAAGATATTTATCAATATAATCTTAATGTTTCACCTCGTGTGTTACACGGGGTTTAATACTAGTTATAATATATTTAAATATTTTAGTTACACATCTAACACAACTTAACTGGTGGCTCAACTGTGTGAAACATTTGTCATGCGTTAAAATCTTATAGCTCTAAAAAAAATAATTTAAAGTTAATTTGAACTCATATTTTAATATTTCAATTTTACATTAGACACCCTTATTTTTTTTTTACATTACTTCTGTAAGGCCCCGATTTCGGGTAACCTTACTTGTTGGATTTACTCATAAACAAAGTCATCAATACTGAACTTTAAATTTAAAACATTCAAATACAACGAAAACATTCAACATTTGAGTACATATCAGCGGAAGTCTTAACATTTAAAACATTAACCATTGCCTGAGCATAAAATAAAGTGGGATGTCAGTCTCATGCCGGGCAGCCCTCACGCCTTCGCACGACCATTCATCTGTTTATCTGAAATGTATACTAAAAGTCAGCTAACGCTGGTGAGTTCTAGTTTAAATCAATCAGGCATAAACATTATTTCTTAATAAGTAAATATATATATATATATATATACACATTTACACATCTTTTGTCTTCATTTATCATTCATACGCGAGTACATAATTACGTATTCATAACTTTTACTTTTCTTTTATCATTCATATGTGATTACATAGATATGCATTCACTTTTACTTTCCTTGACATTCATTGGTCATACACATAAGGGTGACCAACCCGTCTTTTACTGCGTATGTCACAAAGACATACGCCCTTAAGCTACCATCGTAGCCCTTTTACTCGTCCGGTCCTACAAACCGTCCGGCCAACCTTCGGCCTTCCGTCTTAACCGTCCTACCGTCGTAGTCTGTCATATTCGCTCGTCTGCCCTAAGGCATCCGTTTCCCACTTGAACTAATTATACAGACGTGCATCGATTTAAGGACTTACTCCACCGTAGTGGCCATTATTTAGTCTACCTTTCTATACTTTCCTTTCTGGCTGCATAATAGTCAAGTGGTCGTCCGTCTACCGTAGTAGCCGTTAGCTTCGTTTCCGTCCATAACGTATACATACATTCATAACATGCAATATATATAATTATAAAGCTAGATTTCATTCATTTACGTTATGTCATTCTTTCATTCATTCTTTGTAAACATACGTTTCATTCTTTGTTCATAATTTATTTTCATATATATATAAATATATATATATATATTTGTATATCACGTATGATCACATTGGCATTCATAGCATTCATTCATTTAGTGTATACACTTCAGCCTCAAAACATTTAAAATGATTTGCACATAACATAGAAGGGGGCACATAGAACTCACCTGACGGGTGATCTAGTTGGTTTAGGAGCGTCAGTTAAGGTCACACACAATCTGTATAATCAAGTCATACGAGATAAGCTAATGAATTTAACCGACACTTAACATTTCTATTCTTAGAGTTAGATGAACTAGACACATTAGTATCAAATCATTTGCCCGAAAACTCCATGTCCGAAATCTATTTCGACCGGAAACTAATCACTTGGAAAAGTTCTTTATTCTCGTATTCTTTTGCTCGAAAACTCCTTGACCAAAACCCCTTTTCGACCGAAATGTTCTGATCGAAATCTTAGATGTTCGAGACACTTTTCGACCGAAATGTTCTGATCGAAATCTTAGGTGTCTGAGACACTTTCCGGTCGAAAAATAGTTTTCGGCCCATTCATCTGACTTTTTGGGCGACGCATCAGATTTTCATCAGCTTCATCGTTTTTGATTCAAGCTTCGACCTTTTTACGTTCAGAACTTGTATCTAGCTTCCATGAAGCTAGATACATGCTTTTTATACGATTCCATACGTAAAAATGTCATCTTTTTATTCAATCCCATTAGAACCCTAAAACTCATTTCTTAACTAAAAACTCAGATTTGAGCATGAATGTTACATGTTTTCGTTTCTTCTTTGTTGCTAAACGTTCCTGAGATGGAGAGCAACGATTCCCGAGCCTTTGAGCCGATACCTTTACTTTATATTTCTAGACCCGGTTCTCTCTTTCTCTCTCTAAGTTGAGCAAATGGTGTACTTGAGGGGAGGTTGTGATGATGTAGCTGACTTGAGGGGCTTTTTTCCTTTGCTCGCGTCCCATGGGCCGGCCAGTCTATTCCTTTTTACTTTGCGTTATTAGTCTCGACCCCTAGTTCTTTTATTCGGGTTTTATAAATTTAGGGATGTTACAACTACATAGCTTGAAAGACAAATGTTTAGGACCTATGTTAATTTATCTACATCTAGAGGGTATAAATGGCAATTGACTTTAATTTTAACTGAGTGGAACACAGAGTGCCGTATACAAATCAATTTCAAATAATATTCAGGGTAGGTGTATTCTAGAATGAGCGAAGCAAGTCTTTTCTTTTTCTTGATTAATAATTTATTTATATGAATTGATGGTTTTTATAAAAGTGTAACAAATCATTTTCTTTAGAAGTCATAAGGATTTCAAAGACAAATGATTTTTCCATTAAAACACATTAGTGAAATTATTTTGAAATGACAATTTCTAGCATCAGATATACAAATACAACACACATCCAATAAAAAAAATTTCCTAGCATACAAAACTTCGTCACTTTACCTTCTTCATGACCATTTACAATCACTAGATATTCCTTAGGACTATGTTGAGTGTTTGAGTCCATTCGCGGGTATGATAGTTGATCGTGCATTCAAAAAAATATATAGAAAAGTCTTCTCCGATATGATCACAATGATAAAACTTATTATGAATTGTGGAAATCGAATTGATTAGAAAAAAAATGTTGCAGACATTTGAAACTCACATCGCTAATGTAGCTATATTTTTTGTCTGTCACAAAAAAAATTTTCACCGACTAAACTTCCAAAAACATCACATTAAATTTAGCAATGAGGTTTTCTTTCTTGACTCAAAACCATTACAAATTGGGTTTTTACGATATAATTAATCAGTTTTCTAGTAGTGTGTTATACATGTGACGTAAACATGTTTCTTTGCTAAACCCACCAAATATAATTGCTAAGATTGAGGTAATCACTTATACTCATTATATAGCACAAAACATAATGAAAATCCTCTAAGTTGCCCTTTATCACATAGCATAATGAATGTGACTAGACGCACCCTATAAATTTCAAAGCGCGGTAACAAGTAAGTAAATTATGATAACAATATAAACTAGAATGACTTAATAGTTAGTTCGAATAAGAAAAATGACATAAAATATGTGATGAGAGCATGAATACAAAAATATAAATCATTTAACCGGTTACTAACACACCACACATCCGATCATGATAGGATATATTAAAGAATGATACAGTAATATGAATCGTATACTAGAATTCGGGCGAGTTGACTCGGGAGAGTGTTAATGAGTTAATGTTAGCCGTTAATTTGGAAACCCATGTGTTCACCAATCAAACTTTAAACCATTTGGTGACAGGTCCTTTCAAATTTTAAAAGTAATTAATAATAATAATATACTTTCTGTTTTTTTAAATAAATGCAAAGTATGTTTTTTTTAAATTCATTTTTTTAACGACAACAATGAGACTTCTCATAAAAAAGCTAGCGGGTAATTAGCAAAAAAAAACACCCCAATACAAACGTCAATCAGACAATTGTCGAAGCAAGAAGTGCCAAATCTAACATTTAAATTCATTTAAAATGATCCTTTAACTAGTTTATAGTGTTAATATAATTGATCTTTTAACACATCTTACTCTTAAACATGTTACTGTTTAATAAACATCAGGATCATGTATGTATATATATATATATGTATATATATATATATTTATTTATTTTAAAAGATATTGAAGTAGTAATTTATATTTTCATCTAAATTGTTGTTTATTTTTGTTTTAGAAAATAGCATATATGCGTTTTTTAATAATTAAACTAAATAAATTTTATTAAAAAATTGATTGTAGTTTATTTATGTTTTAAAGAAATAACAAATAGTTAAATTAAAGTTTTTGTAATCACCTGTCTCTGTTATTAATAATTTAAAAACAATTATTTTAAAAATAGTTAAGTCAAATAATTGAGTTTGGGTTTCAACCTTAAAACCCTGACACGTCAGGCAACTCAAATCATTTGTGTGCACTCAGTCGCGCATATCTTTTTTTTTCGAACGATTAATTTGGATCAGGATCATTGAAGTATCATCGTGCTATCAGTGGTACCACCCACCATTAGGGTTGGTGGCCCAATGGTAGAGGCAAAGCTTCTAGAAACATCTAAGGGGTTTGGAGCTCACGGGATCAAGTCCCAGTAGTGACAAGATTAAAAGAAATTCGTCTTTCAAAAAATAAATCAGTGGTACCACCCGATTATATTTCAACACCAAGTCATCAATTCACGAAAAAACCCAATTTTTATGAAAAACCTCCCTTGTGAGATTCAAACCCAGGACCTTATGGTCACTGTGACTTATCACACCACCAAAATGTCGCTGGGCTATTATGCCTCAGGCGCACATATCTAACTATTACGGATATATTTACTGTTTTAATAATGTATCATCTTTTGAAATTTTAAATGTATGTAATTATTTTTTAATAATATATGTTTATTGTTTACATCATCTTCTAGAGTGGCTTAAAACGTAAGAGAATAGAAGGGACAATCGCCAAACGGCCAACCCCACCTGGTGGTAAATTCAGAATTTTTTGTCAGCAAGGGTGTGATATCCCTGATTTTTATGTCTGATCCTATAATCCTACCTTGTAACCTTGATTGATTTATACAATGAACATTTTTATGCTTCATATCACTTGTGATATCATTTCATTTCAAATTTCCAAGTCTAGTCTAAAGCGAGTATTCTATTGCGCATAGAACGGCTTGCGCATTATATTTTGATTCTATATCTGATTCTGGTATTCATTCTTAATCTTGCTACTTATAGTAGCTTTGGATGCCTTAGACTCTAACCTAATAAAAACAGTTCAAGTTTGTAACTTCGTTTGACTAAAATATAATTTCAAGGGTAAAAGTTACACATACGTAAATTTCAGGGTTTCTTTTGTAACGTCTTCGAAATCTGGTTAATTTTTGTAAATTCAATCATATATCATTGTTATTAATATAATTTTTGAAATTTTAAGTTTATATATTATTATTTATTATTTAAATTAATAAAATCAATTAATTCCTTTAAACTTATCCAAAATGAATTAAAACCATTATTTTTATTCTTAAATCCTATCCTAATCCATTCCATCCATTAACTAACTAATTTTGAACTCAATCCTATCATCCATATCCTCAAAATTTCGTGAAATAACCCCTATATCCATTATTCAAAAGTTTTATAAAAAAATTATAAGATTTATAAACCTATGTTTATCACCTTTGTTATCCTAATAAAAAAAAACCTAACCAACTTTTTCCCTTTTTCCTCTCAAACCCACCCTATAAATAGAGCCTTAAACCTCATTCATTCTTCACACCTCAACAATCCTCTAGGGCTCTCTAGCAACTAAAGCTGTTCTTCTCATCTTTTGAAAGATTCTAGCTTAAATCCTTCCATTCTAAGTAAGTTCTTCTTATGTTCTTGCTTGTTCATACTTTTCTTTTCAAAAATTCCTCATAACTAGCTATATCTATGATTCCCTAGCATGTTTATGTTAATCATAGAGTTATCGAAGATCAAATGCCCTATTTTAATTAAACTTGTTCAAACTTTTATTTAAAAACTTGGTTTTGATCTTTCTTGTTCCTTTCAATTTCAAAAATCATGTTTTTACTAAAACTCCTTATCTTCAAATTAAACCCCTCTAATAATTAACTTATTTCATTTCTATCTTTACTAAATTTATATTTTCACTTTAGCCCTTATACTTTCCAAACTTACCAAACAAACCCTAAACTTGGTCAAGTATACAAATAGGGTAACTTTCAAACCAGTATGTAGTTATCTGACAAACATTAAAGTTTTGGCTAGGAAAAGACGGGGTTCCGATCCAACCAACTCTTTCCTGGGAACTTTTATGTTGGAGGTACTACTCTGGAATGATAACCACTCTAGTGTACAACAACCACTTTCAACTAATTACATTGTCAACCCCTCGACTATCCTTAACTTGTTTCTAACGTAACAAACTTAACTTAGGGAGTCGTTAAGGCATTCGATCCAAGTTACTACAAGTTCAAGTTCAACCCTTTCATTTGCAAGGTGAGATACATAGCCCCTTTTACTTTTTATCTTTGGGGTGGAAAACATGCTCGTATATCAAAGGTTGTTCAAACTATATCAAACTCAAATACTACTTTTGTATTTTCAATAACAACTTTCTATACTTGTAAACTTAAACGGTTTTACACACACTCTACAACCATTAACTTGGGATAAGCCAACGGGAGTAAGTCATAGATCTATGGGCCTGACATGCCGATCTAGTTCTTGAGTTGACGAGATACGATATCAACTTGAGACTAGATATACAGAAACTGCAAAACTTGTTATTCATGCTATATCAATTCTATGGGAACCCAATCTTGTCATTAGGTTTGGTTGAATCGATGTATAAAAGTTTGTTTACTTGTTATTGAATCTTGTTTATGAATTACAAAAATCTTCATTATCTATACTATGTAATTACTTAAACCTATGTTCTCACCGGCTTTATAGCTGACATATTTTAGCATGTTTTTCAGGTACTAATAAGTAGGTTGCTGTTACAATCACGCTAGGACTTCGAGACTTGGCTCTAGGAGATTTAGTTATTATAAAGTTTAATAAAGACTATTTGTTTATCTATTTTATTTGGTTGTGTGTTTTTAAAACAATGTAATGCAATTATTCGGTTAATTTAATAGTATTTCTTTTAATCATTGTGATTGATAAGTCCTGGAAACTTCAGGGACCTGTTTTGCACAAAGGCAAAACTCTCAGAACCAGAACTGGTTCCAATTTCAAATCCCGCAACCCCCGGTTTCCACCCTCTTTCGCTCAAAATCACGTTTCTGGTTAGGTTCAATGAACCTCGATCTCCCACTCACGCATGCGACCTCTCCCCAAGGTGCATTAATATTCAATTTCGACCGAGGCTACGCGTGGTGTCGGATTTGAACCCACTCGGCTCAACCACCACCCTCCAAACCGTTCACGCATTTAATGCCCAAAACGGCTATAAATATCGACTCCCACATCTCATAAACATCATCCCAAAACTCGCTCAAACACCAATTTCACAGATACGCGCTCACATTCTTCGATTTGGAGCCACGATCGCCGACGACCACCACAGTCCCGATCTCCCTCGTTTCTGCATCAATTCAGGTAATATCAATGGCCAATCGATTCGAATTCTCTCATTGATCGAAAGCCCTATGTTTAATTCCATTAACATTGGGCTAATCGATATGTATTTTGTGGATTTGATTCTAGGGTTCATAAGGAGAATGGGGGAGTTTTGAGAATCTGTTTATGCATTTATTTTTCTGTGTATTAAACTAACGAACCCGTAGTCGGGATGGTCAGTATGCGTGTGTCACACCCCAACCGGGCGGCGGAACACGTCGGAGTATGACCCGAATTGTGACCAGATTGCTCGTAGCACTTGGAACTATTAAAATTTCATAATTTTATTCAATAATATTAAAAGTGCCTCAAAGGCTACAAATAGTTCAAATAAACAAGACAAAACATAGTTCCAAACAAGATAAAATCAGATTTCAAATTTCTAAGTCCAAGCCTAAGTGTTGAACATAAATCAAGCGTTGCTTGAACTTGGTGCACCTGAAACATGTTTAAAATAAGAGTTATCAACAAAATGAATTGTTGGTGAGCAATCATGGTAGATATAGATATAGTAGTTTAGATAAAGTACA
Organism: Smallanthus sonchifolius; assembly: GCA_023525975.1. Taxonomy (NCBI): domain Eukaryota; kingdom Viridiplantae; phylum Streptophyta; class Magnoliopsida; order Asterales; family Asteraceae; genus Smallanthus; species Smallanthus sonchifolius. Next base: position 57,798,047 of record CM042044.1, on the reverse strand, counting down.
AATTCCATGCTAAGACAAGTAATACATTATAGTCTTATTGTATATACACACAGTCCAAGTTAAACCTTCCTTTTAAGATTTATCCAATTCAGATTGTCCAACATATAGTTAACAGTTTTTCAGTTTCAGAATTCATTACATGCATCCTAGATCAAAGAAATGCATGGGGTAGCTAACCCACATGGTACCACTAATTCCATTCATAGGCTGTCGAAACAGTTAATAATATGAACTAGTGTAATCAACAAATAAGCCACATAATGCAATTAAACAAGTCTAACATAAGGGAATTTGTTTCAAGTTGTGAGATTTGTCAATAGTGTAAGTGTAATTATATAGGAACATGTTTCACCCCAAAAGTGATAAAATGTATAAAGAGGGGCATGAAAACTCACATGGTTTGTAAGTAGTTTCCGAGCTAAGTTTGATCCAAAGATATAATCCAAAGTAGGTCACAATTAACCTATTATAGTTGTAGTTTAGTCATTTAGTTTAAAGGAATAAGCTAAGGTTTGTTCGTGTCATTTAAAATGGTTAGGAAGATAATATAATTTAATATATCTTTTTTTTTTAAGTTCTCTAGATAAATAAATAACCATTTACGTCAAAAATAATAAATATATTATTTTTAGTCAAAATAATAACGAGAGTAAATAATATAACTATTTATATCATTTAATAGTTTTAAAACGTCACACGTGGTACAAAAATGATACGAAATAATATATAAACATATATTATCTAATTATAAAAGTCACGGGTTAAAAATAATAAAACTTATTATTTTTATCCAAAGTTACAGTTTCGAAAATAATATAAATATATTATTTTTATTTGATAATAACATAAATATATTATTTATAAAAGTGGGTATATTAATAAAAATAAGTTAATAAATTCATACCCGAGTCTACGGGTCGTTTCCCGGGTTAAAACACATTTATATATAATAATAATAATTAATAAAACAATTTTTATTAATTAAATTAACCAGAAAAAATCCAAAAAAATATATATGCAGGAGCCCGGTCTCGAACCCGGGTCTCCCCTGCACACACACACCGGTTTAACCATCACGCCCGCTAGGGTATCGCACAAATGATCCGGTTTCAATTGGTATTAACACGGATGGCACCAGTGTTCTCCCCCCCTTAACAGACCGAATCAAAACCAGTCACAATACTCCCGATTTAGACTTCGATCGAATCTGGGGGCATGGGGGTTTTGTTAATCGGGTGCCTGCGATTTCGAGGGTGAGTTTAATTGCAAAAACGTTAGGTTTAGAATGGTTTAATTACTCGATGAAAGGCCGAAACCCTAGATATGAGCATCAAATCAATTTGATCAATTTCGATAGTGAAACTCGTTGGAATCATAGGGCTTTCATTGCTTAGGTTATTGCGAATCTATTCGTATGATTTAATTTCATTTTAATCTTGTCTAGGATCAAAAACCCCAAAATGGATTATGAACAAACCCTAGGTTACTGGTTATGATCAATTCGATATTAACAGTTTAAATTGATAAAGGGCTTTTAAGGAGTGATTGATTTCGAAGCTAATGGTATAATTTAATTGGATTTAAAAAGGGTCTAAAGTGGTGTTCGATTAAACCGGTTTCATAAGAACCCTAGAATTGGGTTCATGATCGATTCGATGATATCAGCCCCAAAAAGGTTAGGGCTTCTGTTCTACAGATGAGAACGAAGGTGATAGGAGTTTCAATTACCTGAAATGATATCGGAAATGCGGGGATCGACTAAATGTCAGTCGCGGCTTCAACGGTTACTCCCCGACGTTTACGGCTGCGTCTCCGACCAAATCGAGTGGTGCAACAGGTTCGGGGAAGTTCGAATAAGGTGTGCAGGTGTTGAATTGTGAGCTTAAAGATCGAAACGAATCAATTTGATGGTCTCATGATTAGGAGTCGACGGTTATGGTTTAAAGGATTGTAAATGGATTTAATTCGAATCAATGACGGGGTTTAATGACCTGATAATGGTCGTTAATGTCTGAGACGTGCATATCGGTTACAAAATCGGACGAATTCGAGGTTATACGATTCGAATTTGGATCAAAGGCTCGAATGTGTTGACTTTCAAAAGTCAACAGAAATCAAGAATGGGTTAAATACACTACTAGTCCCTCTAGTTTCTTGTTCTTAAGTTTGGATTTAGGCAGAAAAGGTCCTTAGGGTTTAGAATTTGTTAGTTAGGTTAAGTAGGGTTTTTAGTTAATTAATTTGATATATTTAAATGTATAAATTATAAAAGAATTGTTTATTTCTATAAAAATGATATAAAATGACATATTTTTATAAAACTTTATTTTAAAAAAAAATATATATATTTATTTAATTAAACTTTATTTATTTGATTTATTTAGAAATAAATCTTATTATTTCTTAAAAATTCATAAAAATTTATAAAAGTCATTTTAATTTATATAATTTGTGTTTTAATTTAAATAAAACACATTAGGATTTTTTTTTTTTTTCAAATTAAATAAGTATAATTTTTTTTTACACTTAGATAATTTATGAGATTTATTTTATATAGATTAGGGACTTTATTCAAATACCATGAATATTAGCCCTAAAACATAGTTTGAGTATGGTTTTTAGCCACATAGTTTAAGCAATTCATTTAAGAATTTTCACATATTATTAAATATGGATAATTAGGGTTTACAATAAATGCCAAATGGCCGGAAATTGTAAACGGAAAAGTACAGATATTACAGTCTCCCCTACTTTAGGAAATTTCGTCCCGAAATTAAGTAGTGGAGTTTGTGAACAGGTGTGGGTACTTGGCCTTCATTTGATCTTCACGTTCCCAAGTGAACTCGGGTCCTCGTTTAGATTGCCAACGTACTTTCACAATCGGAATTCGGCTTCTTTTAAGTTGTTTGATCTCTCGATCCATGATTTCAATAGGCTTTTCCACGAAGTGCATCGACTCGTCAATGTGAACTTCGTCAAGAGGAACTTGGAGGTTTCCCTCGGCAAGACACTTCTTGAGGTTAGATACATGAAACGTGGGATGTACATTGCTAAGCTTGTCGGGTAATTCCAACTCGTAAGCAACTTTCCCGATACGTTTGATGATTTTGAAAGGTCCAACGTATCGCGGTGTGAATTTCCCTTTCTTCCCAAACCGGACAACGCCTTTCCAAGGTGATACCTTTAAAAGAACCATGTCACCAACTTGGAATTCAAGAGGTCTTCTACGAATATCAGCATTCTTCTTTTGTCTCTCCCGAGCCAAACGAAGATTGTCGCGAACTTGGATGATTCGATCAGTGGTGTCTTGGACTAGAGCGGGACCAGTGATTTGTGCTTCACCGACCTCATCCCAGCCAAGAGGAGAACGAAAATGGCGACCATATAAAGCCTTGAAAGGTGCCATCTCGATACTAGCATGGTAGCTGTTGTTATACGAAAACTCAGCTAGTGGAAGATATTTGTCCCAATTGCCTCCAAAGTCAAGGACGCAAGCACGTAACATATCTTCAAGAGTTTGAATCGTTCTTTCCGTTTGACCATCAGTTTGGGGATGGTAAGCTGTACTCAAATTCAATTGAGTACCCATGAACGATTGTAGAGATCCCCAAAAACGGGAAGTGAAACGACTATCACGATCATATATGATATTAAGAGGAACGCCATGTAGACGAACGATCTCATCCAAATAAACTTGAGCCAACTTCTCAGCTCCCCAATCATCTCGAATTGCGAGAAAATGAGCTGATTTCGTGAGTCGGTCCACGATTACCCAAATGCTATCAAATCCTCGAGGTGTTCTTGGAAGTTTGGTGATAAAATCCATGGAAATACACTCCCATTTCCACATTGGAATCTCGGGTTGTTCAAGCAAACCCGAAGGTCGTTGATGTTCAATCTTGACCTTAGAACAAGTAAGACATTTTGAAATGTACACGGCAACATCTTTCTTCATGCCGGGCCACCAATAGTGTTGGCGAAGGCCTTTGTACATTTTATCGGCTCCTGGGTGTATAGAATAACGAGTTTTGTAAGACTCGTCAAAAATCAAAGTACGAAGATCATCCCGATCAGGAACCCATAAGCGGTTTAAGAAGTGTAGCAACCCATTGGGTCGAGTCTCCAATTGTTTTTCAACTCCACAACCCAATTCTTTTTGCATGTTGCCCTCGGAAAGAACCGTTTGTTGAGCTTTAAGAATTTTGGTCTCGATATCCGATTGAATAAGAGCACAACATATGTTAGGATATTCTTTCCGACTTAACGCATCAGCCACCACGTTAGCTTTCCCTGGATGATATTTGATTTCGCAATCATAATCATTTAACAGTTCCATCCAACGACGTTGTCTCATGTTTAAGTCTTTTTGGTTGAATATATGTTGCAAACTCTTGTGATCGGTAAAGATTTCACATTTGGTTCCATAGAGATAATGTCTCCAAATTTTGAGAGCAAACACGACCGCACCAAGTTCGAGGTCGTGAGTGGTGTAGTTATCTTCATGAACCTTAAGTTGTCTTGAGGCATAAGCAATCACCTTACCCCTTTGCATGAGAACGCATCCAAGTCCTTGCTTTGAAGCATCACAGAAAACAACGAATTCGTCGCTGCCATCGGGAAGAGATAGGACTGGAGCATGGCACAATTTTTCTTTAAGAGTTTGGAACGCTTCTTCTTGCTCTTGTCCCCATTCAAAGATCCTACCCTTATGAGTTAGGGCAGTGAGAGGAACAGCAATCTTGGAAAAGTTAGAAATAAAGCGTCGATAATATCCTGCTAGTCCAAGAAAAGAACGGATTTCTGTTGGTGTTTTAGGAGCAATCCAATTCTTTACAGCTTCAATTTTAGCAGGATCAACATGAATCCCAGCCTCGTTAATAACATGACCTAGGAATTGGACTTCCTTTAGCCAGAATTCACATTTGGAGAATTTAGCATAAAGTTGTTCCTGTTTAAGAAGATCAAGTACTAAACGAAGATGTTCTTCATGTTCTTGCTTAGATTTTGAGTAGATAAGAATATCCAAATAAGGTCGACAAACACGATTCATCAAATCCATGAACACGGCAGGTGCGTTAGTCAAACCGAATGGCATGACAACAAACTCGTAGTGTCCATAGCGAGTTCTAAAAGCTGTTTTGGGAATGTCTTCCTCCTTAACACGTAGTTGGTGATAACCCGAACGAAGATCGATCTTTGAGAAAATAGAAGCTCCTTGGAGTTGATCAAATAAATCGTCAATCCTTGGAAGTGGGTATCGATTCTTGACAGTCAATTTGTTGAGTTCCCGATAGTCGATACACATCCTAAAAGATCCATCTTTCTTCTTGACGAATAAGACAGGTGCTCCCCATGGTGAGGAACTAGGACGTATGAATCCTTTATCAGAGAGTTCTTGAAGTTGACTAGCAAGTTCTTGCATTTCAGATGGTGCAAGACGATATGGTGCTCTTGCCACAGGAGTTGCACCAGGCACAAGGTCGATACGAAACTCGACTTGTCGTGTAGGGGCAATTCCCGGTAGGTCTTCCGGAAATACTTCAGCAAAGTCCTTAATCACAGGAATATCAGCCATGAGTTTACCCTTGTCCTTCTCTTTCACAACGTGAGCTAGAAAAGCTGGATAATTCTTGTTGAGGTACTTCTGAGCTTTTGTTATAGTCATCAGTTTTAAGCCTTTGGGTTGTTTCTCTCCATACACGTGTAGTACTTCACCAGACGGCAGAGGAATCTTTAGGAATTTGTCGGCACAAACGATCTCAGCACGATGTTTGGATAACCAATCCATGCCGACGATCACGTCGAAACTCCCAAGTTGCATAGGAGTTAAGTCAATAGAGAAAGTATGTTCGTTAAGTTGTAGTTGATTGTTTGCAATGATTGAGTCAACTTTAACGGATTTCCCGTTAGCTACTTCTACATTATAAGTTTTGTCTAGTTGGGTTCTAGTCTTAGCAAGCATTGGTTCAAAGTCAAAGGACACGAAACTTTTATCCGCACCAGAATCAAACAAAATAGTAGCATATTGATTATTGATCAGATACGTACCATTGACAACATCGTTGTCGGCTTGAGCTTGACTAGCAGTAATGGTGTAGACTCGGCCTTTGGAAGCAGAGATTGAAGCTTTTATTGCATTGGCCAGTAATGGACACTTATCCTTGAAGTGACTTGGATCTCCACATTGGAAACAAGCCTTAACAGTTAAGGATGGTGTGTTTTGTATCACGTTATGGCCTTGCACTTGAGATTGAGTGTTGCTTGGAGTTCGGCAACGATCTTGAGTATGTCCCAACCTTTTGCACTTTGTGCAAACCCAACACGGTGCATTGGGAAGATGGTGAGACTTGCAAATATCACATTGAGGATAACTCCCCGAATAAGCCTTCTTGGTTGGACTGAAGGTAGTAGTAGTAGCAGGTGCTACTTGGCTCACAGGTTGAGCAGGTGTAACAGTCCCATAATTTTGTTTATGGTTGGACTTTCTCTTCCTGTTTCTACCAGTAGGTTCAGGTTTAGAAGTCACAGCAGCAACCACAGCAGGTTTCTTCCCTCCTTTGCGGTGAAGGATTCCCGCATCGACATAAGTGTCGGTAAGTGTGGCTGAAAGACGAACAACTTCTTCGATAGTAGCAGGTCTACTACTAAGAACAGCACTCCTGATTTGAATTGGGAGTCCCTTGCAGAATTTCTCAATCTTCCTAGCCAAGGTGTCGACTAGGTGAGGAACGAGTAGACAAAGCTCATAAAAACGAGTGACATAAGCAGAATTGTCACCACTATCTTGGGAGAGAGTCCAAAATTCCTCCTCGATCTTCATCATTTCGTTTCGAGGACAGAACTCATTGATCATGAGTTCCTTGAATTCAGCCCAAGGAAGAGCCATAGCAACAAGAACGGTGCGAGTAGTTTTCTCGCCGTTCCACCAAGTTAGTGCACGCTTTTGAAAGACGCTTGAGCCATATTGAACCTTGAGTGCCTCGGGAACACCAGCATTAAGGAAGGTGTTCTCAATGCCCTCAAAGCATTGAAGTAGTCCAGTGGCTCCTTCATGACCCGAATACTTTGGTGGTGAACACGAATTAAAGTATTTGAAGTTGCAAGCATTGTTGTTGTTGTTATTAGAAGAGCTTTGATCACGATGTTGAAACAGAGCTGGTAGTATTGCAGCAATCCGATCAACAATTTGTTGTGTGAGTGCCGGATTTGTATCAACGGGATCAGACATTCTATAAGAAAATAAAGTAAAATGCAAGTTTGAGATGAATAATAATATTCAAGAGTTAAGCTTTGAAAGTAAAGATAGGCTTAAGTTTAAACACATAGTTAGTAATTGTGTTGGTTGGGTTTTACCTCACAATTACTTAGGACATATCAAGGTTAATAAGATTTCAACAATATTTGAGAAAGTCATGCTTTAGCCTATAAGTGAACACTCATCCCGAGAATCCCCAGGTAAGCGTAACAGGTCCAGTAATTTGGATTTGTACGAATACGCTTGCCTAGACAGGAAACTCAGAATACATGCATTCACCCTTCCAGATTGCACGAGTTTCTGAACATTGTCAAAGTCTTAAACCTTAACGAGATTTTGGATAGACTTACAAAGTCTAGGGGGTTTTATAAAATATTTTAAAACATTGAAGAATTTCATATAAAAGAATATTGATGGAAATATAAGGTAAAGTCTTAGAATTTTGAGGATTTGTAAGATTTGTGTTAAAGATTTAGAATTTGACAAATAAACACATAAGTTCCTAATCATGCAAGACTAAAAGAGGGTCCTAAAGTTATAGTCTAGGTTAAAGATTTCTAATAACCTAAATCCCTATAACCAAGGCTCTGATACCAATCTATCACACCCCAACCGGGCGGCGGAACACGTCGGAGTATGACCCGAATTGTGACCAGATTGCTCGTAGCACTTGGAACTATTAAAATTTCATAATTTTATTCAATAATATTAAAAGTGCCTCAAAGGCTACAAATAGTTCAAATAAACAAGACAAAACATAGTTCCAAACAAGATAAAATCAGATTTCAAATTTCTAAGTCCAAGCCTAAGTGTTGAACATAAATCAAGCGTTGCTTGAACTTGGTGCACCTGAAACATGTTTAAAATAAGAGTTATCAACAAAATGAATTGTTGGTGAGCAATCATGGTAGATATAGATATAGTAGTTTAGATAAAGTACAAATTCCATGCTAAGACAAGTAATACATTATAGTCTTATTGTATATACACACAGTCCAAGTTAAACCTTCCTTTTAAGATTTATCCAATTCAGATTGTCCAACATATAGTTAACAGTTTTTCAGTTTCAGAATTCATTACATGCATCCTAGATCAAAGAAATGCATGGGGTAGCTAACCCACATGGTACCACTAATTCCATTCATAGGCTGTCGAAACAGTTAATAATATGAACTAGTGTAATCAACAAATAAGCCACATAATGCAATTAAACAAGTCTAACATAAGGGAATTTGTTTCAAGTTGTGAGATTTGTCAATAGTGTAAGTGTAATTATATAGGAACATGTTTCACCCCAAAAGTGATAAAATGTATAAAGAGGGGCATGAAAACTCACATGGTTTGTAAGTAGTTTCCGAGCTAAGTTTGATCCAAAGATATAATCCAAAGTAGGTCACAATTAACCTATTATAGTTGTAGTTTAGTCATTTAGTTTAAAGGAATAAGCTAAGGTTTGTTCGTGTCATTTAAAATGGTTAGGAAGATAATATAATTTAATATATCTTTTTTTTTAAGTTCTCTAGATAAATAAATAACCATTTACGTCAAAAATAATAAATATATTATTTTTAGTCAAAATAATAACGAGAGTAAATAATATAACTATTTATATCATTTAATAGTTTTAAAACGTCACACGTGGTACAAAAATGATACGAAATAATATATAAACATATATTATCTAATTATAAAAGTCACGGGTTAAAAATAATAAAACATATTATTTTTATCCAAAGTTACAGTTTCGAAAATAATATAAATATATTATTTTTATTTGATAATAACATAAATATATTATTTATAAAAGTGGGTATATTAATAAAAATAAGTTAATAAATTCATACCCGAGTCTACGGGTCGTTTCCCGGGTTAAAACACATTTATATATAATAATAATAATTAATAAAACAATTTTTATTAATTAAATTAACCAGAAAAAATCCAAAAAAATATATATGCAGGAGCCCGGTCTCGAACCCGGGTCTCCCCTGCACACACACACCGGTTTAACCATCACGCCCGCTAGGGTATCGCACAAATGATCCGGTTTCAATTGGTATTAACACGGATGGCACCAGTGTTCTCCCCCCCTTAACAGACCGAATCAAAACCAGTCCCAATACTCCCGATTTAGACTTCGATCGAATCTGGGGGCATGGGGGTTTTGTTAATCGGGTGCCTGCGATTTCGAGGGTGAGTTTAATTGCAAAAACGTTAGGTTTAGAATGGTTTAATTACTCGATGAAAAGCCGAAACCCTAGATATGAGCATCAAATCAATTTGATCAATTTCGATAGTGAAACTCGTTGGAATCATAGGGCTTTCATTGCTTAGGTTATTGCGAATCTATTCGTATGATTTAATTTCATTTTAATCTTGTCTAGGATCAAAAACCCCAAAATGGATTATGAACAAACCCTAGGTTACTGGTTATGATCAATTCGATATTAACAGTTTAAATTGATAAAGGGCTTTTAAGGAGTGATTGATTTCGAAGCTAATGGTATAATTTAATTGGATTTAAAAAGGGTCTAAAGTGGTGTTCGATTAAACCGGTTTCATAAGAACCCTAGAATTGGGTTCATGATCGATTCGATGATATCAGCCCCAAAAAGGTTAGGGCTTCTGTTCTACAGATGAGAACGAAGGTGATAGGAGTTTCAATTACCTGAAATGATATCGGAAATGCGGGGATCGACTAAATGTCAGTCGCGGCTTCAACGGTTACTCCCCGACGTTTACGGCTGCGTCTCCGACCAAATCGAGTGGTGCAACAGGTTCGGGGAAGTTCGAATAAGGTGTGCAGGTGTTGAATTGTGAGCTTAAAGATCGAAACGAATCAATTTGATGGTCTCATGATTAGGAGTCGACGGTTATGGTTTAAAGGATTGTAAATGGATTTAATTCGAATCAATGACGGGGTTTAATGACCTGATAATGGTCGTTAATGTCTGAGACGTGCATATCGGTTACAAAATCGGACGAATTCGAGGTTATACGATTCGAATTTGGATCAAAGGCTCGAATGTGTTGACTTTCAAAAGTCAACAGAAATCAAGAATGGGTTAAATACACTACTAGTCCCTCTAGTTTCTTGTTCTTAAGTTTGGATTTAGGCAGAAAAGGTCCTTAGGGTTTAGAATTTGTTAGTTAGGTTAAGTAGGGTTTTTAGTTAATTAATTTGATATATTTAAATGTATAAATTATAAAAGAATTGTTTATTTCTATAAAAATGATATAAAATGACATATTTTTATAAAACTTTATTTTAAAAAAAATATATATATTTATTTAATTAAACTTTATTTATTTGATTTATTTAGAAATAAATCTTATTATTTCTTAAAAATTCATAAAAATTTATAAAAGTCATTTTAATTTATATAATTTGTGTTTTAATTTAAATAAAACACATTAGGATTTTTTTTTTTTCAAATTAAATAAGTATAATTTTTTTTTACACTTAGATAATTTATGAGATTTATTTTATATAGATTAGGGACTTTATTCAAATACCATGAATATTAGCCCTAAAACATAGTTTGAGTATGGTTTTTAGCCACATAGTTTAAGCAATTCATTTAAGAATTTTCACATATTATTAAATATGGATAATTAGGGTTTACAATAAATGCCAAATGGCCGGAAATTGTAAACGGAAAAGTACAGATATTACAGTCTCCCCTACTTTAGGAAATTTCGTCCCGAAATTAAGTAGTGGAGTTTGTGAACAGGTGTGGGTACTTGGCCTTCATTTGATCTTCACGTTCCCAAGTGAACTCGGGTCCTCGTTTAGATTGCCAACGTACTTTCACAATCGGAATTCGGCTTCTTTTAAGTTGTTTGATCTCTCGATCCATGATTTCAATAGGCTTTTCCACGAAGTGCATCGACTCGTCAATGTGAACTTCGTCAAGAGGAACTTGGAGGTTTCCCTCGGCAAGACACTTCTTGAGGTTAGATACATGAAACGTGGGATGTACATTGCTAAGCTTGTCGGGTAATTCCAACTCGTAAGCAACTTTCCCGATACGTTTGATGATTTTGAAAGGTCCAACGTATCGCGGTGTGAATTTCCCTTTCTTCCCAAACCGGACAACGCCTTTCCAAGGTGATACCTTTAAAAGAACCATGTCACCAACTTGGAATTCAAGAGGTCTTCTACGAATATCAGCATTCTTCTTTTGTCTCTCCCGAGCCAAACGAAGATTGTCGCGAACTTGGATGATTCGATCAGTGGTGTCTTGGACTAGAGCGGGACCAGTGATTTGTGCTTCACCGACCTCATCCCAGCCAAGAGGAGAACGAAAATGGCGACCATATAAAGCCTTGAAAGGTGCCATCTCGATACTAGCATGGTAGCTGTTGTTATACGAAAACTCAGCTAGTGGAAGATATTTGTCCCAATTGCCTCCAAAGTCAAGGACGCAAGCACGTAACATATCTTCAAGAGTTTGAATCGTTCTTTCCGTTTGACCATCAGTTTGGGGATGGTAAGCTGTACTCAAATTCAATTGAGTACCCATGAACGATTGTAGAGATCCCCAAAAACGGGAAGTGAAACGACTATCACGATCATATATGATATTAAGAGGAACGCCATGTAGACGAACGATCTCATCCAAATAAACTTGAGCCAACTTCTCAGCTCCCCAATCATCTCGAATTGCGAGAAAATGAGCTGATTTCGTGAGTCGGTCCACGATTACCCAAATGCTATCAAATCCTCGAGGTGTTCTTGGAAGTTTGGTGATAAAATCCATGGAAATACACTCCCATTTCCACATTGGAATCTCGGGTTGTTCAAGCAAACCCGAAGGTCGTTGATGTTCAATCTTGACCTTAGAACAAGTAAGACATTTTGAAATGTACACGGCAACATCTTTCTTCATGCCGGGCCACCAATAGTGTTGGCGAAGGCCTTTGTACATTTTATCGGCTCCTGGGTGTATAGAATAACGAGTTTTGTGAGACTCGTCAAAAATCAAAGTACGAAGATCATCCCGATCAGGAACCCATAAGCGGTTTAAGAAGTGTAGCAACCCATTGGGTCGAGTCTCCAATTGTTTTTCAACTCCACAACCCAATTCTTTTTGCATGTTGCCCTCGGAAAGAACCGTTTGTTGAGCTTTAAGAATTTTGGTCTCGATATCCGATTGAATAAGAGCACAACATATGTTAGGATATTCTTTCCGACTTAACGCATCAGCCACCACGTTAGCTTTCCCTGGATGATATTTGATTTCGCAATCATAATCATTTAACAGTTCCATCCAACGATGTTGTCTCATGTTTAAGTCTTTTTGGTTGAATATATGTTGCAAACTCTTGTGATCGGTAAAGATTTCACATTTGGTTCCATAGAGATAATGTCTCCAAATTTTGAGAGCAAACACGACCGCACCAAGTTCGAGGTCGTGAGTGGTGTAGTTATCTTCATGAACCTTAAGTTGTCTTGAGGCATAAGCAATCACCTTACCCCTTTGCATGAGAACGCATCCAAGTCCTTGCTTTGAAGCATCACAGAAAACAACGAATTCGTCGCTGCCATCGGGAAGAGATAGGACTGGAGCATGGCACAATTTTTCTTTAAGAGTTTGGAACGCTTCTTCTTGCTCTTGTCCCCATTCAAAGATCCTACCCTTATGAGTTAGGGCAGTGAGAGGAACAGCAATCTTGGAAAAGTTAGAAATAAAGCGTCGATAATATCCTGCTAGTCCAAGAAAAGAACGGATTTCTGTTGGTGTTTTAGGAGCAATCCAATTCTTTACAGCTTCAATTTTAGCAGGATCAACATGAATCCCAGCCTCGTTAATAACATGACCTAGGAATTGGACTTCCTTTAGCCAGAATTCACATTTGGAGAATTTAGCATAAAGTTGTTCCTGTTTAAGAAGATCAAGTACTAAACGAAGATGTTCTTCATGTTCTTGCTTAGATTTTGAGTAGATAAGAATATCCAAATAAGGTCGACAAACACGATTCATCAAATCCATGAACACGGCAGGTGCGTTAGTCAAACCGAATGGCATGACAACAAACTCGTAGTGTCCATAGCGAGTTCTAAAAGCTGTTTTGGGAATGTCTTCCTCCTTAACACGTAGTTGGTGATAACCCGAACGAAGATCGATCTTTGAGAAAATAGAAGCTCCTTGGAGTTGATCAAATAAATCGTCAATCCTTGGAAGTGGGTATCGATTCTTGACAGTCAATTTGTTGAGTTCCCGATAGTCGATACACATCCTAAAAGATCCATCTTTCTTCTTGACGAATAAGACAGGTGCTCCCCATGGTGAGGAACTAGGACGTATGAATCCTTTATCAGAGAGTTCTTGAAGTTGACTAGCAAGTTCTTGCATTTCAGATGGTGCAAGACGATATGGTGCTCTTGCCACAGGAGTTGCACCAGGCACAAGGTCGATACGAAACTCGACTTGTCGTGTAGGGGCAATTCCCGGTAGGTCTTCCGGAAATACTTCAGCAAAGTCCTTAATCACAGGAATATCAGCCATGAGTTTACCCTTGTCCTTCTCTTTCACAACGTGAGCTAGAAAAGCTGGATAATTCTTGTTGAGGTACTTCTGAGCTTTTGTTATAGTCATCAGTTTTAAGCCTTTGGGTTGTTTCTCTCCATACACGTGTAGTACTTCACCAGACGGCAGAGGAATCTTTAGGAATTTGTCGGCACAAACGATCTCAGCACGATGTTTGGATAACCAATCCATGCCGACGATCACGTCGAAACTCCCAAGTTACATAGGAGTTAAGTCAATAGAGAAAGTATGTTCGTTAAGTTGTAGTTGATTGTTTGCAATGATTGAGTCAACTTTAACGGATTTCCCGTTAGCTACTTCTACATTATAAGTTTTGTCTAGTTGGGTTCTAGTCTTAGCAAGCATTGGTTCAAAGTCAAAGGACACGAAACTTTTATCCGCACCAGAATCAAACAAAATAGTAGCATATTGATTATTGATCAGATACGTACCATTGACAACATCGTTGTCGGCTTGAGCTTGACTAGCAGTAATGGTGTAGACTCGGCCTTTGGAAGCAGAGATTGAAGCTTTTATTGCATTGGCCAGTAATGGACACTTATCCTTGAAGTGACTTGGATCTCCACATTGGAAACAAGCCTTAACAGTTAAGGATGGTGTGTTTTGTATCACGTTATGGCCTTGCACTTGAGATTGAGTGTTGCTTGGGGTTTGGCAACGATCTTGAGTATGTCCCAACCTTTTGCACTTTGTGCAAACCCAACACGATGCATTGGGAAGATGGTGAGACTTGCAAATATCACATTGAGGATAACTCCCCGAATAAGCCTTCTTGGTTGGACTGAAGGTAGTAGTAGTAGCAGGTGCTACTTGGCTCACAGGTTGAGCAGGTGTAACAGTCCCATAATTTTGTTTATGGTTGGACTTTCTCTTCCTGTTTCTACCAGTAGGTTCAGGTTTAGAAGTCACAGCAGCAACCACATCAGGTTTCTTCCCTCCTTTGCGGTGAAGGATTCCCGCATCGACATAAGTGTCGGTAAGTGTGGCTGAAAGACGAACAGCTTCTTCGATAGTAGCAGGTCTACTACTAAGAACAGCACTCCTGATTCGAATTGGGAGTCCCTTGCAGAATTTCTCAATCTTCCTAGCCAAGGTGTCGACTAGGTGAGGAACGAGTAGACAAAGCTCATAAAAACGAGTGACATAAGCAGAATTGTCACCACTATCTTGGGAGAGAGTCCAAAATTCCTCCTCGATCTTCATCATTTCGTTTCGAGGACAGAACTCATTGATCATGAGTTCCTTGAATTCAGCCCAAGGAAGAGCCATAGCAACAAGAACGGTGCGAGTAGTTTTCTCGCCGTTCCACCAAGTTAGTGCACGCTTTTGAAAGACGCTTGAGCCATATTGAACCTTGAGTGCCTCGGGAACACCAGCATTAAGGAAGGTGTTCTCAATGCCCTCAAAGCATTGAAGTAGTCCAGTGGCTCCTTCATGACCCGAATACTTTGGTGGTGAACACGAATTAAAGTATTTGAAGTTGCAAGCATTGTTGTTGTTGTTATTAGAAGAGCTTTGATCACGATGTTGAAACAGAGCTGGTAGTATTGCAGCAATCCGATCAACAATTTGTTGTGTGAGTGCCGGATTTGTATCAACGGGATCAGACATTCTATAAGAAAATAAAGTAAAATGCAAGTTTGAGATGAATAATAATATTCAAGAGTTAAGCTTTGAAAGTAAAGATAGGCTTAAGTTTAAACACATAGTTAGTAATTGTGTTGGTTGGGTTTTACCTCACAATTACTTAGGACATATCAAGGTTAATAAGATTTCAACAATATTTGAGAAAGTCATGCTTTAGCCTATAAGTGAACACTCATCCCGAGAATCCCCAGGTAAGCGTAACAGGTCCAGTAATTTGGATTTGTACGAATACGCTTGCCTAGACAGGAAACTCAGAATACAGGCATTCACCCTTCCAGATTGCACGAGTTTCTGAACATTGTCAAAGTCTTAAACCTTAACGAGATTTTGGATAGACTTACAAAGTCTAGGGGGTTTTATAAAATATTTTAAAACATTGAAGAATTTCATATAAAAGAATATTGATGGAAATATAAGGTAAAGTCTTAGAATTTTGAGGATTTGTAAGATTTGTGTTAAAGATTTAGAATTTGACAAATAAACACATAAGTTCCTAATCATGCAAGACTAAAAGAGGGTCCTAAAGTTATAGTCTAGGTTAAAGATTTCTAATAACCTAAATCCCTATAACCAAGGCTCTGATACCAATCTATCACACCCCAACCGGGCGGCGGAACACGTCGGAGTATGACCCGAATTGTGACCAGATTGCTCGTAGCACTTGGAACTATTAAAATTTCATAATTTTATTCAATAATATTAAAAGTGCCTCAAAGGCTACAAATAGTTCAAATAAACAAGACAAAACATAGTTCCAAACAAGATAAAATCAGATTTCAAATTTCTAAGTCCAAGCCTAAGTGTTGAACATAAATCAAGCGTTGCTTGAACTTGGTGCACCTGAAACATGTTTAAAATAAGAGTTATCAACAAAATGAATTGTTGGTGAGCAATCATGGTAGATATAGATATAGTAGTTTAGATAAAGTACAAATTCCATGCTAAGACAAGTAATACATTATAGTCTTATTGTATATACACACAGTCCAAGTTAAACCTTCCTTTTAAGATTTATCCAATTCAGATTGTCCAACATATAGTTAACAGTTTTTCAGTTTCAGAATTCATTACATGCATCCTAGATCAAAGAAATGCATGGGGTAGCTAACCCACATGGTACCACTAATTCCATTCATAGGCTGTCGAAACAGTTAATAATATGAACTAGTGTAATCAACAAATAAGCCACATAATGCAATTAAACAAGTCTAACATAAGGGAATTTGTTTCAAGTTGTGAGATTTGTCAATAGTGTAAGTGTAATTATATAGGAACATGTTTCACCCCAAAAGTGATAAAATGTATAAAGAGGGGCATGAAAACTCACATGGTTTGTAAGTAGTTTTCGAGCTAAGTTTGATCCAAAGATATAATCCAAAGTAGGTCACAATTAACCTATTATAGTTGTAGTTTAGTCATTTAGTTTAAAGGAATAAGCTAAGGTTTGTTCGTGTCATTTAAAATGGTTAGGAAGATAATATAATTTAATATATCTTTTTTTTTAAGTTCTCTAGATAAATAAATAACCATTTACGTCAAAAATAATAAAAATATTATTTTTAGTCAAAATAATAACGAGAGTAAATAATATAACTATTTATATCATTTAATAGTTTTAAAACGTCACACGTGGTACAAAAATGATACGAAATAATATATAAACATATATTATCTAATTATAAAAGTCACGGGTTAAAAATAATAAAACATATTATTTTTATCCAAAGTTACAGTTTCGAAAATAATATAAATATATTATTTTTATTTGATAATAACATAAATATATTATTTATAAAAGTGGGTATATTAATAAAAATAAGTTAATAAATTCATACCCGAGTCTACGGGTCGTTTCCCGGGTTAAAACACATTTATATATAATAATAATAATTAATAAAACAATTTTTATTAATTAAATTAACCAGAAAAAATCCAAAAAAATATATATGCAGGAGCCCGGTCTCGAACCCGGGTCTCCCCTGCACACACACACCGGTTTAACCATCACGCCCGCTAGGGTATCGCACAAATGATCCGGTTTCAATTGGTATTAACACGGATGGCATCAGTGTTCTCCCCCCCTTAACAGACCGAATCAAAACCAGTCCCAATACTCCCGATTTAGACTTCGATCGAATCTGGGGGCATGGGGGTTTTGTTAATCGGGTGCCTGCGATTTCGAGGGTGAGTTTAATTGCAAAAACGTTAGGTTTAGAATGGTTTAATTACTCGATGAAAGGCCGAAACCCTAGATATGAGCATCAAATCAATTTGATCAATTTCGATAGTGAAACTCGTTGGAATCATAGGGCTTTCATTGCTTAGGTTATTGCGAATCTATTCGTATGATTTAATTTCATTTTAATCTTGTCTAGGATCAAAAACCCCAAAATGGATTATGAACAAACCCTAGGTTACTGGTTATGATCAATTCGATATTAACAGTTTAAATTGATAAAGGGCTTTTAAGGAGTGATTGATTTCGAAGCTAATGGTATAATTTAATTGGATTTAAAAAGGGTCTAAAGTGGTGTTCGATTAAACCGGTTTCATAAGAACCCTAGAATTGGGTTCATGATCGATTCGATGATATCAGCCCCAAAAAGGTTAGGGCTTCTGTTCTACAGATGAGAACGAAGGTGATAGGAGTTTCAATTACCTGAAATGATATCGGAAATGCGGGGATCGACTAAATGTCAGTCGCGGCTTCAACGGTTACTCCCCGACGTTTACGGCTGCGTCTCCGACCAAATCGAGTGGTGCAACAGGTTCGGGGAAGTTCGAATAAGGTGTGCAGGTGTTGAATTGTGAGCTTAAAGATCGAAACGAATCAATTTGATGGTCTCATGATTAGGAGTCGACGGTTATGGTTTAAAGGATTGTAAATGGATTTAATTCGAATCAATGACGGGGTTTAATGACCTGATAATGGTCGTTAATGTCTGAGACGTGCATATCGGTTACAAAATCGGACGGATTCGAGGTTATACGATTCGAATTTGGATCAAAGGCTCGAATGTGTTGACTTTCAAAAGTCAACAGAAATCAAGAATGGGTTAAATACACTACTAGTCCCTCTAGTTTCTTGTTCTTAAGTTTGGATTTAGGCAGAAAAGGTCCTTAGGGTTTAGAATTTGTTAGTTAGGTTAAGTAGGGTTTTTAGTTAATTAATTTGATATATTTAAATGTATAAATTATAAAAGAATTGTTTATTTCTATAAAAATGATATAAAATGACATATTTTTATAAAACTTTATTTTAAAAAAATATATATATATTTATTTAATTAAACTTTATTTATTTGATTTATTTAGAAATAAATCTTATTATTTCTTAAAAATTCATAAAAATTTATAAAAGTCATTTTAATTTATATAATTTGTGTTTTAATTTAAATAAAACACATTAGGATTTTTTTTTTTTTTCAAATTAAATAAGTATAATTTTTTTTTTACACTTAGATAATTTATGAGATTTATTTTATATAGATTAGGGACTTTATTCAAATACCATGAATATTAGCCCTAAAACATAGTTTGAGTATGGTTTTTAGCCACATAGTTTAAGCAATTCATTTAAGAATTTTCACATATTATTAAATATGGATAATTAAGGTTTACAATAAATGCCAAATGGCCGGAAATTGTAAACGGAAAAGTACAGATATTACAGTCTCCCCTACTTTAGGAAATTTCGTCCCGAAATTAAGTAGTGGAGTTTGTGAACAGGTGTGGGTACTTGGCCTTCATTTGATCTTCACGTTCCCAAGTGAACTCGAGTTCGAGTCCGGGTAAACTGAGTTTTGGTATTTGATTTTCGTTTATGCTTTTTACTCAGTTTTCACATCTATAATTATTTTTATAAAATCTGTAAAGTTTTTATAAACATAAAAACGATTTTTAATTACACTTTTTACATCCTGAGATATTCTAATTATTTAAATTTAATTAAAACTTATAAAAAGTTAATTCTTTAAAAATAAGTTTTTGTAACATCCCAAAAATAAAACGACAGTTATAATAACGGAATAAACGAACGAGGCATGACGGGTCGGGTCGGATGGGTCAGCTGGCTATAAATAGCCTATGCCACCCTTTTTCTCTCATTTGCAACTTTTAGAGAGAGAAACCGTAGAGAGAGAAAGTTGGCGGATCGACCCGAGACTTCAGAAAAGTGTTACTCCATAACTCGTGAGAAGAACCTCCGGATCAGAAACTCGATTCAGGTAACGATCCGACCTAAATCTGAGTTTTAGCGAAATGAAGTTTTAACGAAATGATGTTTTAACGAAACGATGTTTACGAAAGGAAAGGTAATGAAGTGTTTTTGCCAAAAAGGTTTACGAATGTTTAAGAACGGTCTAAATGAGGAAATGTTTAATGAAAAGGGAAAGAGGTAAAGGTTTAAAGAAGTCATTACAAATCTAATCTGTCGAATGAATGGAATTGACGAACGAAGTCTGGGAATGTGATTCCCAGCCTTGTGGTAGATTATGGACAGCGAGCCATAGTTACCATAAGAACAACAGGGCAGTGTCTTGGTGGCCTGTCTATGGTTTTGATGTTGTACAACTGGTAAGGGAGTAACGACGGTTACTCGGGTGATGACGATCATCCTAAGTGAATAAGGTATGGGAAATCAATGACGGCGATACGTAACGGTTGATTTCTAAAGGAAAGATGCGTGTTGGGCAATGACGGCGATATGTAACGGTTGACCCCACGTAGTGAATGGTTGGGCAATGACGGCGATACGTAACGGTTGACCCCACATAGTGTATGGTTGTGGCAATGACGGCGATACGTAACGGTTGCCCACAACACCAAAGGTTCCTTCGGGGACACTGTGACGCGTAAAGTAAGACACATATTTAGATAATAATGTATGACTTAAATGAATGTTAAAAGTTTTAATGAACGATCCGTTTAACGGTGTTTATGATTATGATGTTGATGATGATATGGGTACGAAACCTTTTTAAAGATGTTAGATTATTACATGCTTTTGTGAAAGGTTTTACTAAATGAATGATACGTTTTTGCAAATGTTGATGTTAAAGTTTTTATGAAATGCTAGAACTCACCAGCGTAGCTGACTTTTTAGTATGCACATTCAGGTTAAGGCAGGTATGGACGATGGACGGTGATGCTTGGCAAGCGAGAAGAGTTACCCGGTCGATCATGAAGACTGGCATCTCGTTATGAGTTGTTTATGTTAAGTTTATGTATTTGACAATGTACGTTTCCGCATGTATGAACAAGTTTTTAGTTATGTTGAATGAAATTTTCCGCTGTGTTATTTGATATTCATGTTTAAGAACTGTTTGTGAATGAGTAAATCCAACGAGTGAGGCCTCCCGGGTTTGGGGCCTTACAAGTTGGTATCAGAGCAATAGTTTGAGAGATTCGGACACTCCCAGTGTCTGAACTTAAACTTTGAATGGGACCGAAAGCGGATGCCAGTACGGGTAACTCGAGCCACAGCATCAGGTATGAAAAATAGAGTATGTGTATGTAGTATGCCTTAGAAAGGGGTAGGTAAGGACTTGTGTTCTGATGGAATCACAAAGGTGGTCAAATAGAAATCGAAAGGTAGTGTAATGGTTAATTGCAGATGGCCAGTGTATATTAACATCTTACAGTACTTATTGAATTTTATTTGTTAACTAGCGTGATGACATTGGATTTCTTGTCTTATAGAACGAAATGGCGAGGAGAGGGAACGGAAGGCGTGGTGGCCGTACCGGTGGTCGTACCGGCGGTCGAAATGGTGGGCGTGGCAGGATTCCTGCGCGCCAAGAGCATAGCGAAGAAGGAAGTGCTCACACTGAACCGACGGTTAGTGTGCATGGAACTGAACAGACACAAGTTGCAGAACAACCTTTCACTTTTGAACCAGAAGTGAGAGCAGCCATAGCTCGAGAGTTCTCCGAGTTGATGAAGAATTCTCTGCCAAGTCTGTTGGCAGATTCATTGAAGCAGGTCAATGGGGAGGGTGGGTCTAACCCGACGGTTGATACCCCGAACACTGAGGCAATCAACGCACCGCCTGCTCGCGGATGCGACTATAAGTCCTTCAAGGCGTGTGACCTGCCAGTCCTGACTGGGAAGAAGGACGCGGTGGCTACTTTTGATTGGGTAATACGTATGGAAGCCGCCATCCGTCTGAGCGAGTGTTGAGCTAATCAAGTAGTGAAGTTTGCCGCTAACTCCTTGAGGGAGGAAGCATCCCACTGGTGGGAAGGTGTACGTCAGGCTAAGGGGGATGAGGTTGTTGACTCAATGATGTGGGCTGACTTGAAAACTTTGGTGATCAAGAATTTCTGCCCGAGGAACGAGATTGAGAAGGTAGAGAGGGAATTTCTGGATTTGAAGGCCGGGAGCATGACGCACCGGCAGTACACAACCCGATTCAATGAACTGGCACGTCTGGTGCCACATCTTGTTACGACGGAGGAAAGAAAAATTGCCTGCTATATTCAAGGGTTGTCGGACCAGGTCCGCACCTATGTTAAGGCAAACGCCCCTACTACCTATGATTCGGCAGTAGAGTTAAGTGGCGTGGTATTTGACGATCTGGCACTGAATGTTGTTGCCGTTGAAGAGCAAAAGAAGAGACCGAGCTTCTCAAACAAGCGAACTGGGGGAAGGATGTTTGGGGCTCGTGATAAGAGAGCTCGGGTGAACGAGCCGACTGTTTGTAAGAAGTGTAAAAGAGAGCATGTAGGTGAATGCAGACTGGGATCTAACTTGTGCTTTAAGTATGGCAAGACCGGGCACTACTCCTGTGAATGCCCACAACACTTCAAGTGCTATAATTGTGGGGATGCCGGTCATCTGAGTAGGGAATGTCTGAAACCGAGAATGGGTGAAGCCGGGAAAGGGAAAGGCCCGGAAAGGAGGGAAGAGAGGCCCCGAGCAAAGACTCGTGCGTACGCGCTGACGCAAGACCAGGCCAGAATGGACCCCGACGTGGCGTCAGGTACGTTCATCCTTGACAACACTCTTGTTTCTGTGTTATTTGATTCGGGTGCCAGTAAGAGTTTTATATCTGTGACTTTTTGTAAGAGAGTGAAGTACGCTGTAGTATACTAGAAAGGGCCTTTAGCGTAGAAACCGCTGAGGGTAGAACTGCGAGAGTGACCGAGGTAGTTGACAACTCTACGATAAAAATAGAAGGTCATAGGTTCCCTGTCAGATTGTTTGTTATGGTTTTGGGAGGGTTCGATGTCGTGTTAGGTATGGATTGGCTAATTACCAATGAAGCGCAAATTATATGCAAACGAAAGATAATCCGACTCAAGGCTCCGGATGGTAGCAAAGTCGAGGTTCTTGGAGTTCGGGACGCCCCGATGCCAAACGTCATCTCGATGATTAAGGCAACAGATTAATTGAGGCGCGGATGCGAGGCGTATCTGGTGTACGTGATTCACAAGTGTAAGGAAGTGAAGGAACTAGACGATGTACTCGTAGTACGCGAGTACCCGGAGGTGTTTCCGGAGGATTTGCCTGGGATACCACTCGACAGAGAGATTGAATTTCGAATCGACTTAGTACCAGATGCCCAGCCCGTGGCTAAGGCTCCTTATCGACTAGCACCAGTGGAGATGAAGGAACTTATGGTCCAACTAGACGAGTTACTTGAGAAAGGATTTATCCAACCAAGCATCTCGCCGTGGGGTGCTCCGGTGTTGTTTGTGAAGAAGAAAGACGGTTCGATAAGAATGTGTATTGATTATCGCGAGTTGAACAAGCGTACCGTAAAGAACAAGTACCCATTACCAAGGATCGACGACCTGTTCGATCAATTGCAAGGCGCAAGTTGGTTCTCGAAAATCGACCTTCGGTCCGGGTATCATCAGTTGAAGGTGAGGGAAGAAGACATACCGAAAACTGCATTTCGCACACGTTATGGACATTTCGAGTTCCGCGTGATGTCTGTTGGATTGACGAACGCCCCCGCAGCGTTCATGGATTTAATGAATAGAGTTTGTCGACCAATGTTGGATCGATCGGTAATCATGTTCATCGATGATATCCTCATCTACTCCAAGAATGAGGGTGATCACGCGTGTCACTTGAAGGAGGTATTGGAAGCTCTGAAGAAGGAAAAGTTGTAT
Source organism: Smallanthus sonchifolius (assembly GCA_023525975.1). Classification (NCBI taxonomy): domain Eukaryota; kingdom Viridiplantae; phylum Streptophyta; class Magnoliopsida; order Asterales; family Asteraceae; genus Smallanthus; species Smallanthus sonchifolius. The sequence goes on along the minus strand of CM042044.1, from coordinate 57,774,471 downwards.
GCTAAGTTCTCCAAATGCGCGATCTGGCTTAGGGAAGTCCAATTCCTAGGTCACGTCATCAACCCGAACGGCATTATGGTTGACCCAGCAAAGATAATGACGGTAAGTGAATGGAATGTTCCTAAGACGCCAACTGAGATCCGCAGTTTCTTGGGATTGGCAGGCTACTATCGGAGATTCATTCAGGACTTCTCAAAAATAGCTTCGCCATTGACAAGGTTGACTCGGAAGGAGGTAAGGTATGAATGGGGTTCGACCCAAGATGCGGCGTTTAAGGAATTGAAGGAGAAGCTAACCCAAGCCCCAGTCTTGGCCCTTCCTGAGGGCAATGAAGACCTAGTGGTATACTCTGACGCTTCGGGTCAGGGATTGGGATGCGTATTGATGCAACGCGGGAGAGTGATCTCGTACGTGTCACGGCAGTTGAAGATTCATGAAGCTAATTATCCGACTCACGATTTGGAGCTTGCTGCTGTCGGGTTCGCATTGAAAATCTGGAGGCACTACCTTTACGGGGTGAAGTTTACTATTTACTCCGACCATAAAAGTTTGAAGTACTTCTTCGAACAAAATGAACTTAATATGAGGCAGATACGATGGTTGGAACTCCTGAAGGATTATGACTGTGAGATCATGTACCATCCTGGAAAGGCAAACGTGGTGGCTGACGCTCTAAGCCGTAAGGATGTGCCTACTCCTATTAAAGTGAAAGCTTGCCAGTTGGTGGTAACATCGGACGTGATGAGAGAAATCGAAAAGGCTCAAGAGGAGGCACTTAAAGAAGAAAACATAAAGAAGGAAAGGATGGTTGGCCAACAGGACAAGTTGGAATATAACACCCTTGGTGTTAGAACACGTTATGGACGGGTATGGATACCTATGGGTGGCGAGCTTAGAACCAAAATCTTCGATGAGGCTCATAAGTCTCGTTACTCTATCCATCCCGGTACCAATAAAATGTACCAAGATCTGAGGAAGGAATACTGGTGGCCCGGAATGAAACTTGAAGTGACAAAGTATGTAAGCAAGTGCTTGACTTGCTCACGAGTAAAGGCTGAACACCAGAAACCGTATGGAAAGATTCAACCACTTGATATACCGGAATGGAAGTGGGAACACATTACCATGGACTTCATAACCAAGCTACCTCGCACAGCTAAAGGTCATGACACCATTTGGGTAATTGTGGACCGTTTAATGAAGAGTGCTCATTTCCTACCTATTCGCTAGACGTTCTCGTCGGAAAGGTTAGCGGAAGTATTTATTAACGAAGTAGTAGCACGGCATGGGATGCCTTTGACGATAGTATCCGACCGGGACACACGATTCACATCGAGGTTCTGGAAGAGATTTCACGAGGCGATGGGCACGAGGCTTAATATCAGCACGGCATACCACCCACAAACGGATGGTCAGTCCGAAAGGACCATTCAGACCTTGGAGGATATGCTCCGTGCTTGTATTATCGACTTCGGTGGCAGTTGGGACAGCCATCTGCCATTAGCTGAATTCTCCTACAACAATAGTCATCACACGACGATAGGCATGCCGCCTTACGAAATGTTGTATGGGAGAAGATGTAGGACCCTGGTTTGTTGGGGTGAGATTGGACAGAAGGAATTAGGAAGTCTCGAAGTCGTAAGAGAGACGTCGGAAAGGTTTGATCAGATCAAAGCGCGAATGAAGGCCGCACAAGATCGTCCGAAATCCTATGCGGATAAACGACGAAGGCCTATTGAGTTTGATATTGGTGACAGAGTAATGCTGAAAGTGTCACCATGGAAGGGAATCATACGATTCAGAAAGAGAGGAAAGTTAAGTCTGAGGTTTGTCGGACCATTCAAGATAATGGCACGGGTTGGGGAAGTCGCTTATCGGTTGGAGTTGCCTGATGAGTTAAGTGGGATTCATCCTACTTTCCATGTATCACACTTGCGAAAGTGTTTGGCGGATGAATCGGCTCACGTACCACTTACTGACATCGAGGTTGACAACAGCCTTAATTACATCGAAGAACCCGTGGCCATCCTTGATCGGAAGGAGAACATTTACGTAATAAAGTTATCCAATTGGTTAAAGTCGAATGGAAGCATCGAAAGGGATCGGAAGCCACTTGGGAAACGGAGAAGGAAATGAGGGAGTCGTACCCTCATCTATTTGACTTATGATAGGTTTCGGGGACGAAACCTATTGTAAGGGGGGTAGACTTGTAACATCCCAAAAATAAAACGACAGTTATAATAACGGAATAAACGAACGAGGCATGACGGGTCGGGTCGGATGGGTCAGCTGGCTATAAATAGCCTATGCCACCCTTTTTCTCTCATTTGCAACTTTTAGAGAGAGAAACCGTAGAGAGAGAAAGTTGGCGGATCGACCCGAGACTTCAGAAAAGTGTTACTCCATAACTCGTGAGAAGAACCTCCGGATCAGAAACTCGATTCAGGTAACGATCCGACCTAAATCTGAGTTTTAGTTCGTTTTTGAGTTTTTCGGGTTTTGGGTGAAAAGGTAAGGTTTGAACGGATGAAACTGAAAGATAATCATGGATTTGAGTTCCTTAATGGAAAACGAACATTTTGAATGCAACAGGTTCGGGATCTTGACATGATCAGACCCGAATGCGAAAGTTAGGGTTTTTCGCGAAGAACAGGTCGTGCGCACTTGCTAAGTGCGTACGGAGCAGGTCCTGCGCACTTTATAAGTGCGCAGGAGGAGGAAGGAGTGCGCAGGAAGCATGGTCTGCGCACTTGCTAAGTGCGCAGGCAGCAGGGTCTGCGCACTTGGCAAGTGCGCAGACATCAGAACTGAATAAGTGAAGTCAGTATGTTAGAATGGTTAAACCGTTAGAGTCGGGATTGGTCTGATGTGTATTTAACTAATCAATTCAGATCGGAAGTGACGTTGTTGGACCTTCGTTTAGGACAACCCATATTAGCGTATCAGGTGAGTTCTAGAAGCCCTCTTTTAAATGTTTTATATAATGTTTTTGGGCTGGTGTGCATACTTACGAAATGATGTTTTAACGAAATGAAGTTTTAACGAAATGATGTTTTAACGAAACGATGTTTACGAAAGGGAAGGTAATGAAGTGTTTTTGCCAAAAAGGTTTACGAATGTTTAAGAACGGTCTAAATGAGGAAATGTTTAATGAAAAGGGAAAGAGGTAAAGGTTTAAAGAAGTCATTACAAATCTAATCTGTCGAATGAATGGAATTGACGAACGAAGTCTGGGAATGTGATTCCCAGCCTTGTGGTAGATTATGGACAGCGAGCCATAGTTACCATAAGAACAACAGGGCAGTGTCTTGGTGGCCTGTCTATGGTTTTGATGTTGTACAACTGGTAAGGGAGTAACGACGGTTACTCGGGTGATGACGATCATCCTAAGTGAATAAGGTATGGGAAATCAATGACGGCGATACGTAACGGTTGATTTCCAAAGGAAAGATGCGTGTTGGGCAATGACGGCGATACGTAACGGTTGACCCCACGTAGTGAATGGTTGGGCAATGACGGCGATACGTAACGGTTGACCCCACATAGTGTATGGTTGTGGCAATGACGGCGATACGTAACGGTTGCCCACAACACCAAAGGTTCCTTCGGGGACACTATGACGCGTAAAGTAAGACACAGATTTAGATAATAATGTATGACTTAAATGAATGTTAAAAGTTTTAATGAACGATCCGTTTAACGGTGTTTATGATTATGATGTTGATGATGATATGGGTACGAAACCTTTTTAAAGATGTTAGATTATTACATGCTTTTGTGAAAGGTTTTACTAAATGAATGATACGTTTTTGGCAAATGTTGATGTTAAAGTTTTTATAAAATGCTAGAACTCACCAGCGTAGCTGACTTTTTAGTATGCACATTCAGGTTAAGGCAGGTATGGACGATGGACGGTGATGCTTGGCAAGCGAGAAGAGTTACCCGGTCGATCATGAAGACTGGCATCCCGTTATGAGTTGTTTATGTTAAGTTTATGTATGTGACAATGTACGTTTCCGCATGTATGAACAAGTTTTTAGTTATGTTGAATCAAATTTTTCGCTGCGTTATTTGATATTCATGTTTAAGAACTGTTTGTGAATGAGTAAATCCAACGAGTGAGGCCTCCCAGATTTAGGGCCTTACAGTTTTAAATACTTAAAATCTATAAAAGATACTTTTAAACTTTATAAAACTTATACAATTTTATAAAAACAGAAAACTTAATTTACTATTTAATTTCTAAAGTAAATAAATTCTTTTGTTTTAAAACTTTAATTATAAACTTTAACAAACAGAAAACTTACATAACTTTTATAAAATCAGAAAAGTTTATAAAACTTATATATTATTTAGAAAACAGAAACTTATAAACTTTTGCATTTTATCTATTTAAATCGAGACTTGTTTATTTATTTATTTAAACAAGAAATAAATATACATTGTTATTAAGATTAGAAAGTTATAAACTTATGATCTTATGAAAACAGAAACCTAGATTTAATGAACTACCTACTTATACATTTTATAAAACTTATATTTTATATAAACATAAACTTATTTGTTTATATAAAATTAAAACAGGAGGAATAAATATACCTTACTTAATTTTTTTGTTTATAAACTTATAAACTTTATAAAATAGAGTAGAAACTTTAAAACACTTGTAAACTTTATTTAAAATACTTATAAATGCTTATTATTATTTAAACTTATAACCATATTTTTTTTGGTAACTTAATTCTTAAATACTTTAAATCTTGAATCATTTATATTTTTAGATAAAGTAATCATTCTTTTGGATAATTATTTGTCCTTCGTAATTATTTATTCTTAAATAATTATTATTTATCCTTAGTAATTATTTATTCTTAAATAATTATTATTTATCCTTAATCACTATTTAGTCTTTAAATACTTTGTATTTAATAATTATTTTACTTTTGAAATAATTGTTATTTATCTTTAATCCTTATCTTAAATAATTATTTTAAACAATAATTATTTTAAACTATTAACTTATTTAAACTTTGAAATCCAAGCCTAGTATGACTCATTCAAAACCTTATTAAAACTTGACTTAAACTTTATAAACACAATCATTCCCGTCTCCCATTTGGAACCCTAGTCGATCTTGAAATCCTAGATCCTTACCATAGACTTATAGGATCATACTTAAATCTTTAAACTTGCATACTTAGGCTTGTCGTGAGGATATTCTCCCTCCAAGTCTTGCAAATACTTATCCGTGTCGGATACTATTCATCATCCATGTGAGTATACTTAGCCCCTTTTTCCTTTCTATACTTTTGGGGTGAAACATGTTCACAATTCTTAAACTTATACAATTCTTGTACAACTATGACTACGTGTTTATTCTTATGTTAAACTTGAGACTTGTATGCTTAGATTAAACTTAAAACTAGCACATTCATTAGCTTTGATCAAGCCGATAGTAACAATGATAGATCTATTGTATTTGACCAATCCACCTTGATTGATTGACCCTTCGGGGGGAGCCCTTGGTAATTGTTACTGAATTAAACTTTTAAACTTGATACTTATAAGGGTAACCTGGGGGTTATACCTAAACTTGGTTGGAGGGTTGATGTGCACAATGTTTAACATGCTTGTTTTCTCATACTTACATTATAGAATGCACATATCATAGTGAATTGTAACTCTTTTCAAATACTTGTTAAACTGTGTCAAAACCTTTGTATCTCACCAACTATTTTGTAGTTGACAGATTCTTTCACATGTTTCAGGTTTACATCATGAGACTTATTCGTGATCACATAGGATGCTTTGGACCTAGACTACTTAAATTAAATGTTGTATTCGTATTATTATTCGTTGTATTGAATCTTAAATTATTCATTAATGAAATATCGAAACTTTAATAGTCAACCTTGTGCTATTGAACAACCGCGTCCGCCCCGAAGTATAATCCGCCGTCGGTTGGGGTGTGACAGATTGGTATCAGAGCCTTGGTTATAGGGAATTAGGTTATTAGACACATGACCTAGACTATAACTTAGGAGACCCAAACATGAGTTATCTCATGTCCTTTACTAGGAAAATTCTCTCCTCATTCCATTCTTAAATCTTATACGTGAACGCTTGGAGATTCTACACTTCTACTTACCTACGTGCTACAAGAGGCTACTACATTGAGGACACGTTCTTAGGCTTTAAGTCTAAGCCACCACTAAACTCTCGTCAAGAATATTTAAGTTCTAGATAATGTGTGAGAACTTGTGCGGACCGGAAGGGTGGATACCTGTATTCTGGGAAATTCTGTCAAGGAAAGCATTTCGTATAAATCCAAATCAACCGTTGGGCCCGTATGCTTTCCTGGGAATTCTTGAGATGAGTATCCACTTATAGGAATGCACGACTTCTCTAAACATTAGTGAGCAGCAAATTTCTCTTGATGTGTCAAAATACTCACTCAGTGATATGCACTAAATGAGTGCCATCTCAAATACTCTACGCTTCATAAATTCATGATTCAAAAACCTTCCTCTATAATCTTTATTCTATGATTCTTAAGTCCCGTCTTGTCACATGACAGCATGCTTACTCGTCATGACCTGAAGGAGTTACCTTCAAGGAGAAATTCTTACGAGATTATTCTTAAAAACTACGTACATAAACTTATATTTATAGATACTACCCAATAAACTTCGTGATCGTTGTAATACAACCCTTAAAACTGTGTATTACTCTACAAATTCTCATATAAACTTCATTATTTTATGAACATAACACTTAAGGGGAAACCCTTGTGTTTCGTCTTATTTTCATCACTCAATCAAACTACTCTAAATAACTCACTCAAACTTTTGCTACACTTTTATACATCTCAAAGTGTTCATACATCTTTAAACTTCATGATCCTTGAACTAACAGCCCATTAAAACTATGTATTGACATACAAGTCTTTTTACAAACTTCATTGTTTTATAAACTTGGCACATAAGGGGAAACCTTGTGTCTCATTTCATTTTTCGTCACTCAAACAAACTTCATTTTATGACTAACTCAAAACTTTGTTACACTTTTAAGACTCAAAACCTTCATACGTCCTTAAAACTTACGCATCACCGTTCCCGTAAACAAAACTTAACGTCTTTTAAAATCTAAAGTACATTAACAAAGAAATTTGTAACCTAAGTAATTTCCTTGTAGAGGAAGATACTATAGAACAAACAAAGACTCTAAGCCCACAATAAACCTCGACATAGTACCTTAAACCCAAATATCGGTGACAATAACTAAAAATTTGTAGACTCACGAGGAAATTCTGGCTATGGAAATAGGGTACTTAAGTGAGTTCTGGTGACCACCCCTTTCTTCCGGGAATCTTCCTCGTTAGCCCATCAACTTCCAATTAAAAACAATTTTTGAAAAATATTACTGTGATGACTCAGTATTATGAATAAAAAACCTTTTGAACATATTTAAGCAACTTACTTACACACTTTAATTTTCCATTTAAGTTGTATTATGTAAGGGCTAGGAGTCCCAATTTTGAAACATCTAAATGGAAACCATTTTGAAATTTCATCTTGTCATCATTTACTAGTTTAACTTTCCTTTCATCATTGTAAACTTAACACACCTACCCAAACACTTTCGTCAAAAACAACTTACGTTAGTACTTGAAATAATTAACAACGTTGCATTAAACTATAAAAATCCCAAGTGACACGTGTACCTGAGGAATAAATCTTGAACAAATCTTCTAATTCGTAAGCACATTTTCAAAAACAACCCGACTTACGAATCATTACCCCAAACAACCATGACCCTTACTTCTTGTATAGACTTAACACTTGTAAACTTGACCAACTTTTCGCTTGACAATCACACCTGTCTTTTATAAATCTTACTCGTACTACTTATCGACGCCTAACTCGTCGTTTTTTTTAACATCTTAATTACATTCTATACAAAAGAAAACTATACTTTCTGTTATGAATCAAGATAAATCATTTGTAAACACACTATCATAAACCTTATCGAAACTTTTCTCGTCACCCTATGCTTGGAGGCTTTCCTCATTCAACTCTTGTCACGTAAAAGACTTACTAAAAATCACAACGGGGACTAAAAGCTTAAATACACGTTGCTAAAACATTAAACTTCGTATACGCAACTATGAGGTCAGAGACTTTTGAGTCATGTAAAACTTGTACAAATACTCAATCCCGTGTTCTTAAAACTAAACATAATCAATAAAGGATCATGTAAAGCTTAATACTGAAACTTGAAACTCAACTGACTTATCCTATTTTCAAACTTATACTTGGATTCTTAGTCTTGAAAACTTTGTGTGCCCATCTTAACCAAACCCTATAAGACTTGATAAACGTACATTCCATATATACGAGAAAACTTCACGACACTAGCAGGAAGGAGGACATTACTCTCTTTAGCAGAGTACATCCCCTGACTCCTATCTAAACCAAACATCGGGATCCACTAATCTTCTGGACAACTCGAATCTTCTGTGAGAATGCGTATAACGGTTAATCCTGTTCCAAACGCTGTCCCACACCTCTCTTAAACACTAGAGTATTTAGATAACCACTTTATACTCAAAACGTAATCGTATACTTCTATACATTGAAGCTAAACTAAGAGACTTTAAGGCTATTCTATGTTTGACGTATTCTTGTTCAAACACAATTTAAACTATCCGATGTTTGACGTATTCTTGTTCAAACACAATTTAAACTATTCTATGATTGACGTATTCTTGTTCGAACACAATTTAAACTATCCGACGTTTGACGTATTCTTGTTCAAACACAATTCAAGCTACTCCATGTTTGACGTATTCTTGTTCAAACATGATGAACGTATGAGACTTTAAACTACCCCATGTTTGACGTATTCTTGTTCAAACATGACGAACGTATGAGACTTTAAACTACCCCATGTTTGACGTATGCTTGTTCAAACATGATGAACGTATGAGACTTTAAGCTACTCCATGTTTGACGTATGCTCGTTCAAACACGATGGACGTATAAGACTTTAAACTATTCCATGTTTGACGTATGCTTATTCAAACATGATGAACGTATAAGACTTTTAAACTACTCAAGGTTTGATGTATTCTTGATCAAACCCGAGGAAAGTGTAAAGACTTTAAACTACTCGATGATTGAGGTATTCTTATTCAATCACGAGGAAACTTTGAAACTCTAAATCTTGTCACATTCTTCTCTCTTTAATCATTGAATGACGTTTCTCTAAGGGACTCGTTAATCAATGATCACTCCTATGTGGAAACTTTAGTCATGTGTTAAACAAATTCTTATACTCCTTCTGGATCCACACACAAACGGAAGGACCTGTGTGGACTATGCGACGATTTGAATGCTTGCGGGTGCACACGTAAGTATGAAAATCAACGTATGGAAAGACATAGTAAACTCTGTCGTGTGCTACGATCTAAGACTTATCGTAAAAGGGAGCCACGGAACTTAGGTACCGTAGCAATCCTTAGACGTATTAGTCTACAAACTCAAATTATTAAACTATCATCAAACCCATTCTGAGTGATGAATCTCACTTTAAACCTTGAATGAAAATTCAGCAGTTATCCTCTCAAATACATTTCTGAAAACGAACCTTCACATATTTCGATGAAACTATATGCTTCTTGGGGAAACGCTTGGTAACCATACGCTTTGAAAACTTAGAAACTCAAGCGAAATCTTATTCCTATGGGTACTTTCCCTTTTAGAAATCTAAACGTAACCCAGGGTTACTTGGGAACGTAAAGTATTTTCCCATTATCCTTGTGCGTATCATAGACCTAAATCCTGAACTAAACCCTTCTACTTTAATTTCAGGACGAAATTTCCTAAAGTAGGGGAGACTGTAATATCCCGGATTTTTTTTAACGTATCATTTCCTAAACAATTGCGCGTATTATTGATTTAAACTCGAATTCTTATTTAAAACTATTTCAAAAAATATATATATATATATATATATATATATTAATATATTTTATATGGATTCAAGGAAAAACAATTATACTTATACACACACATATATATATATATATATGTGTGTGTGTTTTATAAACAAAATATCATTTAAATTCTTAAAACCTTACAAGTTCGTAAATACTTAAAGTTACTAATATATTTTATAAAATATTTTATAAAATTTATAAAATCATTTGAGAAAAACTTATTAAAATTTTAAACATATATACATTTGATTTTATAAAAGTTCAGGGACCAAAACTGTGAAGTAATGAAACTTGTTTCAAACAAGAAAACTAACTTTTAACATAAATTGATAAGTCCTGGAAACTTCAGGGACCTGTTTTGCACAAAGGCAAAACTCTCAGAACCAGAACTGGTTCCAAGTTCGAATCCCACAACCCCCGGTTTCCACCCTCTTTCGCTCAAAATCGCGTTTCCGGTCAGGTTCAATGAACCTCGATCTCCCACTCACGCATGCGACCTCTCCCCAAGGTGCATTAATATTCAATTTCGAACGAGGCTACGCGTGGTGTCGGATTTGAACCCACTCGGCTCAACCACCACCCTCCGAACCGTTCACGTATTTAATGCCCAAAACGGCTATAAATATCGACTCCCACATCTCATAAACATCATCCCAAAACTCGCTCAAACACCAATTTCACAGATACGCGCTCACATTCTTCGATTTGGAGCCACGATCGCCGACGACCACCACAGTCCCGATCTCCCTCGTTTCTGCATCAATTCAGGTAATATCAATGGCCAATCGATTCGAATTCTCTCATTGATCGAAAGCCCTATGTTTAATTCCATTAACATAGGGCTAATCGATATGTATTTTGTGGATTTGATTCTAGGGTTCATAAGGAGAATGGGGGAGTTTTGAGAATCTGTTTAGGTATTTATTTTTCTGTGTATTAAACTAACGAACCCGTAGTCGGGATGGTCAGTATGCGTGTGTGCAGGTGCGACCAGGACAGGAACCCGAGTTCGAGTCCGGGTAAACTGAGTTTTGGTATTTGATTTTCGTTTATGCTTTTTACTCAGTTTTCACATCTATAATTATTTTTATAAAATCTGTAAAGTTTTTATAAACATAAAAACGATTTTTAATTACACTTTTTACATCCTGAGATATTCTAATTATTTAAATTTAATTAAAACTTATAAAAAGTTAATTCTTTAAAAATAAGTTTTAAATACTTAAAATCTATAAAAGATACTTTTAAACTTTATAAAACTTATACAATTTTATAAAAACAGAAAACTTAATTTACTATTTAATTTCTAAAGTAAATAAATTCTTTTGTTTTAAAACTTTAATTATAAACTTTAATAAACAGAAAACTTACATAACTTTTATAAAATCAGAAAAGTTTATAAAACTTATATATTATTTACAAAACAGAAACTTATAAACTTGTGCATTTTTGCATTTTATCTATTTAAATCGAGACTTGTTTATTTATTTATCTAAACAAGAAATAAATATACATTGTTATTAAGATTAGAAAGTTATAAACTTATGATCTTATGAAAACAGAAACCTAGATTTAATGAACTACCTTCTTATACATTTTAAAAAACTTATATTTTATATAAACATAAACTTATTTGTTTATATAAAATTAAAACAGGAGGAATAAATATACCTTACTTAATTTTTTTGTTTATAAACTTATAAACTTTATAAAATAGAGTAGAAACTTTAAAACACTTGTAAACTTTATTTAAAATACTTATAAATGCTTATTATTATTTAAACTTATAACCACATTTTTTTTGGTAAATACTTAATTCTTAAATACTTTAAATCTTGAATAATTTATATTTTTAGATAAAGTAATCATTCTTTTGGATAATTATTTGTCCTTCGTAATTATTTATTCTTAAATAATTATTATTTATCCTTAGTAATTATTTATTCTTAAATAATTATTATTTATCATTAATCACTATTTAGTCTTTAAATACTTTGTATTTAATAATTATTTTACTTTTGAAATAATTGTTATTTATCTTTAATCCTTATCTTAAATAATTATTTTAAACAATAATTATTTTAAACTATTAACTTATTTAAACTTTGAAATCCAAGCCTAGTATGACTCATTCAAAACCTTATTAAAACTTGACTTAAACTTTATAAACACAATCATTCCCGTCTCCCATTTGGAATCCTAGTCGATCTTGAAATCCTAGATCCTTACCATAGACTTATAGGATCATACTTAAATCTTTAAATTTGCATACTTAGGCTTATCGTGAGGATATTCTCCCTCCAAGTCTTGCAAATACTTATCCGTGTCGGATACTATTCATCATCCATGTGAGTATACTTAGCCCATTTTTCCTTTCTATACTTTTGGGGTGAAACATGTTCACAATTCTTAAACTTATACAATTCTTGTACAACTATGACTACGTGTTTATTCTTATGTTAAACTTGAGACTTGTATGCTTAGATTAAACTTAAAACTAGCACATTCATTAGCTTTGATCAAGCTGATAGTAACAATGATAGATCTATTGTATTTGACCAATCCACCTTGATTGATTGACCCTTCGAGGGGAGCCCTTGGTGATTGTTACTGAATTAAACTTTTAAACTTGAGACTTATAAGGGTAACCTGCGAGTTATGCCTAAACTTAGTTGGAGGGTTGATGTGCACAATGTCTAACATGCTTGTTTTCTCATACTTACATTATAGAATGCACATATCATAGTGAATTGTAACTCTTTTCAAATACTTGTTAAACTGTGTCAAAACCTTTGTATCTCACCAACTATTTTGTAGTTGACAGATTCTTTCACATGTTTCAGGTTTACATCATGAGACTTATTCGTGATCACATAGGATGCTTTGGACCTAGACTACTTAAATTAAATGTTGTATTCGTATTATTCTTCCTTGTATTGAATCTTAAATTATTCATTAATGAAATATCAAAACTTTAATAGTCAACCTTGTGCTATTGAACAACCGCGTCCGCCTCGACGTATAATCCGCTGTCGGTTGGGGTGTGACACTAACCTCCCTTCTTCTAGCCATGGATAACTTCATCGACCTAACAAGGAAAAGTATAGCAACCCCAAGCTCAATCAAGTGGACACAAGAAGCTCGAGACATGAACAACCCGGAGCTGCGGTCTGACGCAACTAGTCGTTACCGCCCGAAGAACGTACGCTTTACACGACCGGTGGAACCTAAGGAGAGTAGAGCTGGAACTACCAAGACTTCGATCATCCGAGACATAGAAGACGGAGCTGAGACGATTCCTAAATCACTCTCTTCAAGACCAAGGATCTAATTGGTGGATCGAAGGACAGTGTGTAATCTGGAAGAGTGGGTACCTGTACACGAAGGGCTCTGTCTAGGAAAGGCGTGGCGCATAAATCCCTTTGGACCTTTCACTCTTTCCTGGGAAATCTTGGTGTGAGTATCGCTTATAGGCTAAAACACACTCTCCTACCATCTACCATGCAGACCTAGAGTTTTGATTAGTCAATTAATTCTTTTTATTTTCAATTCAGGACATTAAGTGGTTATATGTGCTTATGTCTTTATCTTTCCTTATTTGTAATTAAACAACTTGATTATGAATAAAATTCCTATTTTGATTATCTTGCGACTCTATCTATCGTTTCTCATCAATCAACACTATGCTTCTATCCTATTCGATTCTGGAGCAGACAAAAGTTTTAACCGAGTTCGAATCTTTGCTTAGTTCCAACTTTGTTAAACTAGATACTACTTATTCTATTGAGTTAGCTAATGCAGATCTAATACATACCAATACTATTTTCCGAGGTTGTACTTTAACACTTGACGATCATCCGTTCTCAATCGATCTTATCCCTATCCAACTTGGAAGCTTTGACATAATGGTAGGAATGGACTGGCTATCCACCAACCATGCTGAGATCATTTGTGTTGAGAAACTAGTCCGTATTCCCCTTAAATCTGGAGATACTTTGACTATCCATGGAGAGAGGTCTGGGAAAAACTTAAAGATCATTTCATCTATGAAAGCCCGTAGCTTGCTGAGAAAACCCACTACTATGGCATTCTTGGCCCACGTTGTGGAAAAGAAGACTGAAGGAAAGAAACTGCAAGATGTCCCTATCATTAAAGACTACCCGGAGGTCTTTCCTGATGATTTGCCCGGACTACCTCCTATCCGACAAGTCGAGTTTTGGATTGACCTTGTACCTGTGTAACGCCTGTTGCCAAATCCCCTTACCGCTTAGCCCCATCAGAAATGAAGGAGCTATCCAGTCAGCTTCAAGAATTATTAGACAAGGGATTTGTCCGACCAAGTTTCTCACCTTGGGGAGCTCCGGTTTTATTTGTCAAGAAGAAAGACGGATCCTTTCGGATGTGCATTGACTATAGAGAGCTCAACAAACTAACCGTCAAGAATCGGTATCCACTACCGAGGATTGATGATTTGTTTGATCAATTACAAGGAGCCGCCTATTTTTCAAAGATTGATCTACGCTCTGGTTATCATTAACTTCGAATGAATGAAGAAGACATACCCAAAACCGCCTTTCGAACCCGCTATGGACACTATGAGTTCGTAGTTATGCCATTTGGACTAACCAATGTACCCGCGATATTCATGGACCTCATGAACCGTGTTTGTCGACCTTACCTAGATAAATTCGTCATTATTTTCATAGATGACATCTTGATCTATTCCCGAACCAAGACCGATCATGAGAAACACCTCAAACTTATCCTTGAGCTTCTAAAGAAAGAGCAACTCTATGCTAAGTTCTCTAAGTGTGAGTTTTGGCTTAGTGAAGTTCAATTCTTAGGTCATGTGATCAATGACAAGGGTATCCATGTTGACCCTGCCAAGATTGAAGCAGTCAAGAACTGGAATGCACCAAAGACTCCCTCAGAGGTTCGCTCATTTCTGGGTCTAGCGGGGTACTATCGAAGGTTCATCTCGAACTTTTCGAGAATTGCTCGGCCACTCACTACTCTGACTCAGAAAAACCATACTTTTGACTGGGGACCAAAACAGGAAGATGCGTTCCAGTTGCTTAAGCAGAAGTTATGTGATGCACCCATTCTGACTTTACCAGATGGCAACGAGGACTTTGTTGTGTACTGTGACGCATCCAACCAAGGCCTAGGTTATGTCCTTATGCAACGAGAAAAGGTCATTGCATACGCATCGAGACAGCTTAAGATCCATGAAAAGAACTACACTACTCATGATCTTGAGCTAGGTGCTGTAATGTTTGCTTTAAAGATCTGGAGACATTACTTATACGGTACGAAATGTGTTATCTACACCGATCATAAAAGCTTACAACACATATTCGATCAGAAGGAGTTAAATATGAGACATAGGTGTTAGGTGGAACTACTAAATGACTATGATTGCGAGATTCGCTATCACCCGGGTAAAGCTAACGTAGTAGCCGACGCTCTCAGCAGAAAGGAAAAAATCAAACCCTCACGCACTCGTGCGATGGGAATGATTATACATACTAGTCTCAAAGCCCAAATCCTTCTAGCCCAAAGGAAAGCACTTGTCAGGACGGATCTAAAGGATGAATTGGCAAGTATTGCTGAACATCAATTGGAGTCCAAGACCGATGAAATTCTTTACTTCATGGGTCGAATGTGGGTTCCTAATTTTGATAATATCCGAGAACTTATCCTAAATGAAGCTCATAAGTCTCACTATTATATTCATCCAGGTTCCGATAAGATGTACCTAGATCTGAGGAAATGTTATTGGTGGTCTGGAATGAAGAAAGACATAGCGCTGTATGTTGGAAGATGTTTGACCTGTCAAAAAGTCAAAGTTGAGCACCAAAAACCATCAGGCCTACTCCAGCAACCCGAAATCCCTCAATGGAAATGGGATCAGATTTCCATGGATTTCATTACAAAGCTTCCTAAAACCTCCGATGGGCATGACTCAATTTGGGTCATAGTCGATCGCATGACTAAATCCGCTCACTTCCTACCGATCCGAGAAGACTATAAAATGGAGAGGTTATCCAAGATCTATATCAATGAAATCGTAGCTCGTCATGGTGTTCCACTATCCATCATCTCTGACCGAGACAGTCGGTTTACGTCCAGAATCTGGAAATCTTTACAGAAATCCTTAGGAACACGTGTGGATCTTAGCACGGCTTATCACCCTCAGACTGATGGCTAAAGCGAACGAACCATACAAACTCTTGAGGACATGCTACGAGCCTGTGTCATCGACTTTGGTGGAAGTTGGGATAATCACTTACCTCTGATAGAGTTCTCGTACAATAACAGTTATCACACCAGCATTCAGTGTGCACCATTTGAGGCCTTATACGGAAGAAAATGTCGCACCCCTGTTTGTTGGACTGAAATCGGAGATAGTCAGATAACTGGTCCGGAACTTATTCAAGAGACTTCAGATAAAGTATTTCAAATTCAAGATAGACTTAAAGCCGCACGAGATCGTCAGAAGAGTTATGCGGACAATAGAAGAAAACCTCTTGAATTCCAGATTGGTGATCGTGTTCTACTTAAAGTTTCCCCTTGGAAAGGAATTGTCCGATTAGGGAAAAAGGGTAAACTAGCTCCTAGGTATGTGGACCATTCAAGATCCTGGAAAGGATTGGTCCAGTAGCCTACAAACTTTAGCTACCGCAACAACTTAACTCTATCCATGACACTTTTCATGTGTCTAATCTGAAGAAGTATCTAGCTGAAGACACTTTGCACATTCTGTTGGATGAGATCCGTATCGATAACCAACTGCACTTCGTTGAAGAACCTACTAATATTATGGATCGTGACATCAAGAAACTGAAGCGAAGCCATATTCCAATTGTTAAAGTTCGTTGGAATTCTAAGCGTGGTCCTGAGTTCACCTGGGAACGTGAAGACTAGATGAAACTCAAATACCCTCATCTATTTCAGGATGGTACAAACTCTACTAGTTGAATTTCGGGACGAAATTCTCTTAATTAGGGGAGACTGTGACATCCCTGATTTTTATGCCTGACCCTATAATCCTACCTTGTAACCTTGATTGATTTATACAATGAACATTTTTATGCTTCATATCACTTGTGATATCATTTCATTTCAAATTTTCAAGTCTAGTCTAAAGCGAGTATTCTATTACGCATAGAACGGCTTGCGCATTATATTTTGATTCTATATCTGATTCTGGTATTCATTCTTAATCTTGCTACTTATAGTAGCTTTGGATGCCTTAGACTCTAACCTAATAAAAACAGTTCAAGTTTGTAACTTCGTTTGACTAAAATATAATTTCAAGGGTAAAAGTTACACATACGTAAATTTCAGGGTTTCTTTTGTAACGTCTTCGAAATCTGGTTAATTTTTGTAAATTCAATCATATATCATTGTTATTAATATAATTTTCGAAATTTTAAGTTTATATATTATTATTTATTATTTAAATTAATAAAATCAATTAATTCCTTTAAACTTATCCAAAATGAATTAAAACCATTATTTTTATTCTTAAATCCTATCATAATCCATTCCATCCATTAACTAACTAATTTTGAACTCAATCCTATCATCCATATCCTCAAAATTTCGTGAACTAACCCCTATATCCATTATTCAAAAGTTTTATAAAAAAATTTTAAGATTTATAAACCTATGTTTATCACCTTTGTTATCCTAATAAAAAAAAAAACCTAACCAACTTTCCCCCTTTTTCCTCTCAAACTCACCCTATAAATAGAGCCTTAAACCTCATTCATTCTTCACACCTCAACAATCCTCTAGAGCTCTCTAGCAACTAAAGGTTGTTCTTCTCATATTTTGGAAGATTCTAGCTTAAATCCTTCCATTCTAAGTAAGTTCTTCTTATGTTCTTGCTTGTTCATACTTTTCTTTTCAAAAATTCCTCATAACTAGCTAGATCTATGATTCCCTAGCATGTTTATGTTATAATCATAGAGTTATCGAAGATCAAATGCCCTATTTTAATTAAACTTGTTCAAACTTTTATTTAAAAACTTGGTTTTGATCTTTCTTGTTTCTTTCAATTTCAAAAATCATGTTTTTACTAAAACTCCTTATCTTCAAATTAAACCCCTCTAATAATTAACTTATTTCATTTCTATCTTTACTAAACTTATATTTTCACTTTAGCCCTTATACTTTCCAAACTTACCAAACAAACCCTAAACTTGGTCAAGTATACAAATAGGGTAACTTTCAAACCAGTATGTAGTTATCTGACAAACATTAAAGTTCTGGCTAGGAAAAGACGGGGTTCTGATCCAACCAACTCTTTCCTAAGAACTTTTATGTTGGAGGTACTACTCTGGAATGATAACCACTCTAGTGTACAACAACCACTTTCAACTAATTACATTGTCAACCCCTCGACTATCCTTAACTTGTTTCTAACGTAACAAACTTAACTTAGTTAGTCGTTAAGGCATTCGATCCAAGTTACTACAAGTTCAAGTTCAACCCTTTCATTTGCAAGGTGAGATACATACCCCTTTTACTTTTTATCTTTGGGGTGGAAAACATGCTCGTATATCAAAGGTTGTTCAAACTATATCAAACTCAAATACTACTTCTGTATTTTCAATAACAACTTTCTATACTTGTAAACTTAAACGGTTTTATACACACTCTACAACCATTAACTTGGGATAAGCCAACGGGAGTAAGTCATAGATCTATGGGCCTGACATGCCGATCTAGTTCTTGAGTTGACGAGATACGATATCAACTTGAGACTAGATATACAGAAACTGCAAAACTTGTTATTCATGCTATATCAATTCTATGGGAACCCAATCTTGTCATTAGGTTTGGTTGAATCGATGTATAAAAGTTTGTTTACTTGTTATTGAATCTTGTTTATGAATTACAAAAATCTTCATTATCTATATTATGTAATTACTTAAACCTATGTTCTCACCGGCTTTATAATTGACATATTTTAGCATGTTTTTCAGGTACTAATAACTAGGTTGCTGTTACAATCACGCTAGGACTTCGAGACTTGGCTCTAGGAGATTTAGTTATTATAAAGTTTAATAAAGACTATTTGTTTATCTATTTTATTTGGTTGTGTGTTTTTAAAACAATGTAATGCAATTATTCGGTTAATTTAATAGTATTTCTTTTAATCATTGTGATGATTTCAATTCGTCACCCCTCGCGTAAATTCCGCCATCGGTGGGGGTGTGATAAAGGGTCAAATATGAACAAGTCAAAACTAGTCAAATATATTAGAATTAGACCGATCCAAAACGGGTCAAATATATTAGAATTAGACCGATCCAAAACGGGTCAAATATTCCAAATATGAATGAGTTGAAAACAAGTCAAATAATTATAAAGCCATAAAAATAATGCATGAAAAAACACGTATAAGAGCAACTCAACTCAAACAATATAAAACACCAATAAAGTAAAATTATCTACATAAATAACAAAATAATTAAACAAATATTAAAATATAACTTCAAGGGTCTCAAAGTCTGAAAACGTTTCTTCATGAAGTACCCATATTAATTGAAACCCCGGTCCGTCAGACTCTCCGATAGTTCTGTCGATAGTGGAAATGAACCGAAGTTTTCAATTTTGCCTCTAATTTGGACTGATTTGTGTTGAAATATTTCAATTCCTTTAACCAAACATTATTTAATTTTCTCCTCTCTAATTTCTAGTTGTTTATTTTTTTAGGTTTATTCGGTTTGAGAGTACAGCTAGTGAAGCGGTTTCCATCTTCCGATGGTTCAAGATAGTTGCTTTGTTTCATTTTTTTGCACCACCAAAAGACAGGTTCAATTGTTTAAAGCACCTTAATAGACATGTAACATAAATATTTAGGAAGAGCAGTAGTAGGGTCCGGATCAATAATTCTTCAATTATTCAAAAATACTAATTTTCTTTTTAATAATTCAATTTTATATTTACATATCATTGCCATCTTTTATATTTATTTGTTTATAAACATATTATATATTATAATAAATATTTATTTTTAATTTCATATTATTTAATTTAATTTATAAGTTTATATTTTTTATAAGATTTAACATTTTAAGAACTAATAAACGTTTAAAAATGAAAAAAATAATACCAAGAAAAAAGATTACCTAACCCCATCATCCCATCCCAACCATTCTGTCCCCACGAACGTCAACCAGCATGCACCACCCCCAACCCATGCATCCGTCACAAATGGTTACGTAGACCCTCACGGACTTTTAAAAACCTTTTCTTAAATAATTAAGAGCATTTCCAACGCATTTGATTATGTAATAAGTCGTGGATGCAGCTCTTCTTTTGTCGCCCTGATCCTGAAGTTAAATGATTCCCTTAATTGGGTTGATTTTCGGCCTATCAATTTGTTAGGTTTTATATACATGGTGATCACGAAAGTGCTCGCCAACAGACTAAAAATGGTAATCGAGTCTGTTGTTAGCAATGTCCAATTAGCGTTTGTGAAAGGGAAACATACTTTGGACGGGCCATTGATCATTAACGAGGAATTATCATGGCTTAAACAATCAAAAAAAGAGGCTTTATTTTTTAAAGTAGATATCGACAAAGCATTTGATTCGTTGAACTGGTCTTTTCTTGACTCGATATTACAATAAATGGGCTTCCCCACACTATGGCAATCTTGGATTCATAGTTGTATTTCATCCGCTCGTGCATCTGTTCTTATTAATGGTTCTCCGACCCGTGAGTTTCAATTACAAAGGGGTCTTAGGCAAGGCGATCCCTTATCTCCTTTTATTTTTTATCATATCTATGGAAGCTCTTCATGTGGTAATGCACAAGGCGAGTAGTATGTGGATATTTCACGAGATTAATCTGCCTCAAAACGCTCCCTCAATCTCTCATCTTTTCTATGCGGACGACAATATCTTCATTGGAGATTGATCTCCATCCAATGCTGGCAACCTATCCCGCATCCTTAGATGCTTCCATCTTGCCTCGGGTCTTAGAATCAACTTCAATAAAAGAAAACTGTTCGGAATTGGGGTTGATTAAATATGCATCTAAACGTTATGTCAAATCGGTTGAAATGTCAAAGAGGTGAGCTTCCTTCCATTTAAGTATCTGGGGGTTCCAATTGGTGCAAACATGAACATCTCTAAGAAGTGGAAACCAGTTCTTGATAAGTTGGGCTAACTCGCGGCTGCCTTCATGGAAAGCAAAGGTATTATCTTTCGGTGACAGGATTATTCTATCCAAAAGTGTATTGAGAAGCCTTTCGATCTACTACTTGTCGACCTTCAGAGTTCCTTTGCAGGTGGTCCAAAAAATGGAGAGTATTCACAGAAATAAAAGAGAATTGGGTGTGGTCCAAAGCTCCTTCTCAAGTGCACGAATTGGAAAATATCCAACTATGGGAAGCTCTTAAAGCTTCAATTCGGTTGGCCGATGGTCGAGATGTGTGGTTGTGGCAAGGGGAAGAACTTGGATGCTTTTCCACTCGTAACTTTAGGAAGTCTATCGAGGAAAGGATGTTCGTTAACGCTTCATATAAGCATGTATGGAACAATTGGGTGCCCCTTAAAGTGATTTCCATGGTTGGAGATCGGTATTAAGAAGAATTCCTATGCCGGAGGCGCTCGCGAGGAGGGGAATATCTGTGGATGTGGACTGCACATTATGGTGCAAAATTCCATCGGCTTCCCGTAACACAGTTGCGGTTATCATGGAAATCCCAAATTTGGTGGTTGTGGTGGATGCAAAAAAGGTCATTAATGCAATCTTCTTGACAAACTCTTTGATGTATTTAGAAGGATAGGAACTCAAACATTTTCGAAGCAAAGACCCCTAGGCCGAACGTAATTGTCGAGGAGATAATATCTTTGTCCTTCCTATGGGTTAAACGCATGGATAAAACCGAATGTGCTTCAATGCTAATTGTTAGATTACTGTTAGATTTATTTTACTTTATTACTCATTAATTTTATTTATATTTTTATCTTTTTCTTTCCCATGGAGCCGGAGGTCTAAACGGGAGCAGCCTCTCTATCCCTTGGGATAGGGGTAAGGTTTGCCCTCATCACCCCCTCCCCAGACCCTACTAATAGCGTTAGCTATGTGTGGGATTATACTGGGTACGTTTCGTTTGGTTTGGTTTCAGTTTCGTTGTCGTTTTCTTTTACCTCTTAGCGCCTTGCTAGCTTGTTATAAAATTTCCGCCGTTCAAAAAAAATGTAAGAAAAGGTGACAAATAAATACAATAGATTTTCAAATAATCATAAATATTATAAGGATTATACTTATTTCTAATAGTTTTGTACAAGGGTAAAAGTTATTAAATGATGATAGAATATTATCATTGTTTAACAATGATGTTTAAAAACCATTTAAATCGTCTGAACCATTCAAATTCAAACAGTCTAATAAACCAGTTAGCCCTGGTTAGGATACATACAGTTTCATTCCAGGTTTATAGTTTAAAAAACCAAGTCTAATAATGATGTTTAAAAACCATTTGTTGCATATTAAAGACAAAAAAAGACAAATTTTCTTCTTCATTTTTAGTATATTTTCACTCAAAATTTGGTGGTGGGAAGTCTTATTTTCGCTCGTTAACCTTTACAAAAAAGAATTTTTTTTATGTTTCTCGAGGATGCCAGATATATCATTTTTAGTTCAAATTAATAAAGTGTTGAAAGTTGAAACTAAATTTTTTTTTTGAACAAAAATGCTAGCTTTCTTATTCACCACACCATCTAGTAAGACACTAGATGAGACATATTACATACAAACATCGATTACACCAATAATGCTTTCAAACCATACAATACTCAAGTTTGTAACCTCAAATCCAACATCCTAGCCCTTACCTTTAAATTTAAGAATGTTGCCTCCTACACTTCCTCCACAATTTTTGTTCCGGAAAAATGCTCCCCCCTGAATACTTTGTTGTTCCGATGTACCCACAGCATCCACAATGTTAAAGTTGAAACTAATTGATTCCATGTTAAAGTATTTTGGATGACTTTCTAACTTCTTAATTATTTACTATATGGAATGAGTTTTCTATATATCTTTAGTTTTCAGCGCAATCAATAAAAGAACTTAATTGTTACAATATAATGTAAAAAAATGTGTCAATTTGGAGTAATCCAAACTAGACATATTTCAAATTCATTGAGATTTTTTTCCTTCAAATTTATGCAATCGGATAAACCAGAAATAATGAGAATAAAAGTAAAAAAGTGACACTAATGAACCTTCAAAATCAAATTATCAAATTGACTTTTAAACTCCTTTTATCAATTTGAATCTTTAAAAAAAACTTATTTAATTAAATTGACTTGTGTCAATCTTGACAATTACTATTTACCAATTAATTAATATTTTTAACAAGTGCATAACTAAAACCTCTACATAGCTAAAAGCTCTACATAGGTAGAAGGCGCTGAAGCAAGGATTTATAAATTAATCTCGATTATAGATTTTAATGTGGTATTTGTTGTTACATTCGTGGTATTTGTTGTTACATTCCAAGTAGGCATGTATAGTTATGCTAGTTCTATAATTTTGACTTAACAATGAAATTAGTAAGTTGTAATCATCATATATTATTACTAAAACAAGTGAAAAAAAAAAGTAACCAGAAAAAAAGGTTGAAACCGCCCAAAGTCTCAAACCATGAAAAAATCGAATTGTTTTAGTTGATTTGGCAGGTCATGCCGACCTAACCCAAAGTTTTTTTTTTAAATATATATTCGGTTTATTGTTATTGTTACGGTAAGTTTTTATTTTGACAAATGTTGCCACCGTAACCGCGTCTTATTCTATTGCTACCATGTTTTTCTTTTTATGATTCAATCTACAAAAGTACTATCAAGTTAAATGTGTATTGAATTTTGTTTTAAATTAACAACCTAACTCGTTGAGTCACGAACTGACTTGAGTTGGAGGCGAGACAAATAGAAGCTTGGTTGGAAATATCAAGTCAAACCAACTAAACTCGTATTATTGGCTTGATTAAATGATTATCTACATTATTCATAAATTATCAACGCTATTTCAGCCTAAATATGACTAATCGACAACAACACCCATACTAGAGTTTGAATATCTGAGAGATTGATTTAAGGTAACAATGGCACCCAGTCATTTGATTTTCCACTTGCGACTTACGAGTCATCTCTTGTAATATTGATGATGGGGGTAAGAGCAAGCCCACTTCCCCTCCCTGGGAGTTGACAGTCAATCAATGGAGAAGTCTTGAAGAAGGGAATGAACCGATGGATAAGCATAGAGGAAAGGAAGGAACTACCTTTCAACTTCGATGGATGGCTAACGATTATGCTAGGGTAAAGACAAGATACAACAAACGAAGATACTACAACACAAGTCAAACCATATAGTAAAGACAGGATCGACAAAACGACTAGACGAGGAAGGGATGTGTTGTCCCTTTCATCTGATAGCCAAAGTCAAATAATTACCTCATCTAGAAACATATGAGGGAACCAAGGAGGCAAACGTTGAAAGGAGACTACAGGATATGTCAATAAGAAAAGGCACGTGTTTGTCTCAAAGCAGAGCCGACTCAACATATTTTGTGACGTATAATATTAACATAAAAGTTATGAAATTATTATTTTTCTCTGAAAACATAAATTAAGAATATAAACTAAAATAGTTTTTCAATTTTTAAACCCCTTCAATTTTGAGGACGTAAAACGGTTGTTTTGGTCCTGCCTCAAGGAACACATGGTCTCCGAAAAAACCAACACTTGAACACAACCTGAAGTCTAAACCCCAAACTGTTACCACAATGGCAACTGAAACCCTAAACACTCCGGCCAATGAATCAACGCCGAACGATACCAGTGAACCGAACCCGCTGGAAAACTGCGTAACCGCCTCTCATTCATCTCCAGATGCAAAACCACAAGGCGACGATGAACAGGGAGAGAAACGTAAGAGAACCGAATCCGAAACCGATGAGAAATCCGCTTCGGTTCATCCTCTATGGAAAACGAGCCTCTGTTCTTACTTCCGGCGGACAGGCGCCGCGTGTAGTCACGGAGAAACATGCCGGTATGCTCACGGAGAGGCGGAGCTCCGGCTCCGGCCAGACAACACTTGGGACCCTACTTCTGAGAAGGCGAAGAAGTTAAAACCTTCCGATGAAAGAGATGAAGAAGTTATGATGACCGATTCGATATCAGAAGACGGATTATCTGACTCTGCACTTGATAAGTGTTTCGTCAATCTCCCGATTAAGTGGAGTTCCGATAACCTAAAAAACTTTCTCAACGAGCAGGTGAATTGTTCTGTTTCGTCTGATTATACATTTATATAATTTATTAGGGCAACTATTGAAGAAATATTCATTTGATTTTCTTACTATATGTTTTGAGATTGATAGGTTGTTTCATTATTATAGGGAGTTGAATACAAATCAGCTAAGACAAGGAAAGGAATGGTTGTAGGGTTTGTAAGCTTTGAAACAGTAGAGCAAGTGAAAACTGCAATTGAGGTATCATCTAAGTTTGAATCTGATATGATATTTGCAGCTTGTAATGGCAGACCTTGTTATAACAGAAGCTTCAGGGCAAACCAATTGGGAATAAGAACTTGAAGATAGTGGATGCAGTTCCCAGATCATTTGAGAGAAATGTGAAACCATCATTGATTTCAAACAATTCAGATGCATTGGAATCTGAAAGTAAGGTTGAAGATGGAGGATTGGTGAATGATGATTCTACCCCTGGAAGTTCAGCATTGAAGGGTAGAAGTGCCCGGGATGCTGTAACTCCGCTTGCCCATATGTCTTATGCAGATCAGCTGGAGCATAAGAAGAAGAATATTATGCAGATTTTGAAAAAACTTGTAGATAGCACTTACCCTTGTTTCTTGTTTCAATCTTATATCATACTTGGTGTATCATTACTGTAAAGAAACTTAATTTTTTTAATTATGTAGGCTCGAAATGCTCGCAAAGCTTGTCCCAATGGTGTTGCACAACCAGACTGGATAGTTAAATCCAGGGAAATAGGTGATTTTAAAGATTGTGAAGTTTACTTTTTTAAACCAAGTTTCATTCATTTTTGACTGCTTAATCAAATAACATGTGTAAGCTTGTAAACGAACCGAACGGGGCTTGTTCGTGTTCGTTTGTTTAACTTTAACATGACAAATGAAGGAACATGAACACTTAAACACACGGATTTTCTTGTTCATGTTCGTTCATTAAGAAAATGAACGTGTTCGTGTTCATTTATGTTCGTTCATTTATATTCTAAACAAACGATTCACGAACACAAACGAACGTAAAAGAAAGGTAAACATGAATATCTAAATTGAAGTTTAAAACAACACCATCCTTGCATCCAACATTTCAAAAGTAAGCAAAGATATCAAATTGATTTTAAATTAGGTTTAAGGGTTTCAAAAAATATGAAAATCAAATTGATTTTAAATTAATATTAGTGATAAATAAATTTGAATGAATATTTAGACAAACATAAACAAACGAACATAAGAGAACGGATGTAAACGAACATAAATGAACGATCGGGACATATGTTTATGTCCGTTTGTTTAAGTAAATGAACAAAAATTTATGTTCATATTTGATCGTTTATTAGATGAACGAACATAAACGAACTTCCACTGTACCTTCGGTTCGTTTACAAGCTTAAACATACGATTCACCATTCACTCCTCTAAACCTTCAGACCTGTTTTATAGTGAAATGCATATAAAGTAGGAAGACACCAAAGTAAAAAAAAATTGAATGTTTTTTTTTTCTTTTCATGGTTGTAGGTGGTCTTGCTTGCAAACTAGAGGGTATAGTTGAATCACCACTTGTAAATGGATATCGCAACAAATGTGAATTTTCTATTGGATATTCTCTAAAGGGAAAACCTACAGTGGGATTTTTGCTTGGGAACTTCAGGTTTTCTGAATTTTGGAGTTCATTTTTTGATTTTCTCTTTCTAGTTCTTGCTTTTTGCTCATGGATTAAGATTATTATGAATTAGGGAGGGCGTGACAGCAGTTGAAGAACCTTCGGATTGCCGCAATGTTTCTAGAATTAGTTGCAAGTATGCCGAAATCTTCCAAAATTTCCTACAAAATTCAACTTTTCCTATATGGAATAGAATGACTAATACTGGATTTTGGCGTCAAGTAACCGTAAGTTTAACTTATCCTCTTCATTAATAAAACAACATTTATGTCTAAATACTTACTCTATATATAACACTTTTTGTGGGAACAACTAAACCAGGTCCGAGAAGGAAGGAGACAAGGTGGTATTCCTGAGGTTGACTGTGCTGAATCAAACATTGCCGAAGTTTTGCTTATGGTTCAGGTTGTATTTAGTTTGCAACTTCTATTATTTTATATGAATTATGTTATTTAACATCTAATTTTCTATACACAGATTTCATCAGCAGGATTTGATAATGAAGCTATTAATGTTGAACTTGAGAAAATGGCTGAAGCTTTTGTGGTGGGAGCTTCCACAAATTCACCACCTTTGCCTCATACAGTACTTGTCGTTCAGGTATCATTTTTAAAATTGTCATCTTTTATCAAAAAACATCTATGATTTTATTTTGATTTTTTTTATATTTATATGTAGGATCATCAAGGGGTATCCAATGTAGCACCAGCGGATGCTCCATTGCGGTCCCTGCCCTTTGTTAAATCGGAAGTTGTTGCAGAAGCAAGGATTCAAGATTATATAAATAATCTTCGGTTTTGTATATCTCCAACAGCCTTTTTTCAAGTATTGGCCTTTCACTTTACATAGATGTAATTTCTGAAGCATAATTTATTGAACTTTAACTTTTGAACTTTAAAATCTTACAGGTGAACACCCTTGCAGCAGAAAAGTTGTATGCACTTGCTGGAGATTGGGCTTGTTTGGGGCCTAATACCTTGCTTTTTGATGTATGTTGTGGGACCGGAACAATTGGTCTTACTTTAGCTAACCGTGTTGGATTGGTAATGTGCTATTATTGTTTTTTCATGATCTTAATGAGAGGTTTTAAAATGTGTCATGAACTAAAAACTAATATGAGGTTGGTCTGATGTGCATTTTGACAATGGTTACTTACGTGATATTGAATTATATAATTAGATAATAAACTGTAAAACAGGCTGTAGAAAATAGTGTTGTTTAAAGTTTTAGTAGTAATACGATATTTTAGTCTTAGGCAAATGCTTATTATTTATGGGAATAATAGAAAAAATGACCAAAGATGATGTATTTATGAAAAAAAGGAAACATTCTTGGGAAGTGAGAATAAAAATTTATTGAATCTGGGTAAAGAAAGGGGTAAACATATAATTTGATTTTACCTTAGATAATCAGTTTTGTAGCTGCCATAGTGCCAGTATGAAACTGATTATTTAACTCTAAATAATCAGAAGCGGAATCTGTTTATAGAAACATGGTTAATTCTGGCTTGCAATCTTTTTATTAGGTTGTTGGAATTGAAATGAATGCTTCTGCAGTAGCTGATGCAAATAGGAATGCTGAAATAAATGGCATAAGCAATTGCAGGTTTGTCTGTTCAAAGGTGAGGTTAAAAAGATGAAACTTAAAAAAAAAACCAGTTAATCTTTTAAAATTAACATACTTTAATATATTTTTCTAAACAATTTTTGGGCATTGTGCAACAGGCTGAGGATGTGATGGGATCTCTACTGAAAGAGTATTTGACAAAAGAACCAGATAGCAATATTGATAAAGAAGAAACAAGTGCCCCTGAAGACAAATCACCAGATGCTAAAGATAGTAAGATGCATCATTTTGATAATGTTGTTGCCATTGTGGACCCGCCTCGTGTCGGACTTCATCCCACTGTGAGTAACGATTTTCCGTCATATAAGTTATTTAAGAATTGGCTGGTTGGGTTAAGATTTATCTTAACGGGTCAAACCAATACGTCCCGTTACAACTGTTACCCAACCTGCCAATTTGAAATGTTATGTTTGATGGAACTAAGATTTATTTAGTTGCATGCATTTAATAGCATTTTAAATTTGTTTTATGGTTTTGGTGACTGCAGGTGATTAAAGCTCTCAGAACTCATTCGGGTTTAAAGAGGCTTGTGTTAGTTTCCATCTTTCACATTTCTTTATATTGTCCATAACAATACATTTGATGTTCCACTTAACATCAATCCTTTTCACTTTAATTTGCAGTTATATTTCATGTAATCCCGAGAGCTTAATGGCAAATGCTATTGAGCTTTGCACTCCATCTGCTGATAAAATTGAGAAAGGGAATAACAAAAACAGAGGATGGAGAAATATGAGTAGTGCTGGTTTGGCCCGCCAACGAGCCAAATCTATGCCTGTTTCTGACCCGTTTCAACCGGTTAAAGCCATGGCGGTTGATCTTTTTCCTCACACTCCTCATTGTGAATTAGTAATGCTTCTTGAGAGATGATATAATAATATTTATTAAACATCACATGAGTCGGTAAGAAAACCTTGTTTCTGTTCTTTACTTATTCACATTGTCAAGAACTTGGATAGGTAACATTTTGATTAGTGCACCAATTCTTGTTTCTCTCACAATCTTTAACAAGAGAGCCCTTTTAAGTTGTACGGATAAGAATTTGTTTTTATATATTGGTCTCACAATATGTTTCTTGGGGCAAGATGCACTTGTTGGTAATGCGTTCAGGTCGAAACGGGTATCTTTTTTACCTGAGCGTGATCAGGTAAAACGTAGCTTCCGCAGGGTAGATGGGCTTCAAGGGAGTAAAAACCGTTACGTGTCATTTTTATGGTTGACCCATAAACACTTTTTTTTTTGTTTTTAAGATATTTTGATAAATATTGAATGTGTTAGTTATAACATTATTCAAGTAATAGTTTAAATTTCTGTAAATAAAATAATTTAGAAAATTGTTACGTGGGTGTTTGTATTTTGTTGATTTTTGACAATTTGAGATAAAAAAAAACAACCAAAATCAACCCTTTTTAAGTAATTAAGTAAATCCAATTGTTGAGACTTTAAGACCAACTTCTTTTGCTTTTGCAGGTATATATGTTGACTACCAGTTAGTGTGTGTATATACCACAATGCCAATTATACGTTGTAGCTTTATACGATTCTTTAAATATCTAACTTTTGGGTTCAAAAGGCCCGACTTTAATTTGTATTGTGATGAATATAGTTTCATCCATCTGTTTGAAAATCTGACCCAAAAAATATACATATATTCTTTTTGACATCTAAAAAAGAAACAATTTATTTGCACCTTTCTTCTACTCATGGTTCTGATTTCTTTTTCTTTTTTCTTTTATTCGTGATTGGTTTTTCTTGCACTAGTAGGGTTAAAATATTCGGTTACAAACCAATTATACTGAACCGAAACCGTTTAATACCGAACTAAATTAAATTTTCGTTTTTCAACCAAATAAAATTTGTTAGAGTTAAGTATACGGTATGTCTAAATTTTTGGATTTAGTCCATAAGTTTCAAAAATTATAATGTAAGTCCTCAAATTATGTATAAATGTAACATGTTTGGTTCATGGTGTGGTAGTTATGTTTTCTGTTAAACATTTTATAAATAACAAAAATACCCCTAGTTTAAAAATAATTTAAAAACAGGTTTTAGAAAGAAAAAAAATTGATGATGACGCATGAGAACTAAAGGTATAAATACAAGTCTATTTAAATTTATTTTAGGATTTTTCATAAGGGCAAATACTATAAAAAGTCAATACACTTTTTTGTTTTTCTCATAAAAGTCCCTTAATAATTTTTTGCACATAAAAATCAATATACTCTCTTTTTTTCCTCACAAAAGTCCCTCAACAAAGTTTTGCACATAAAAAACCAATATACTTTCTTGTTTTTCTCACAAAAGTCTATCGACAACTATTTATCTTAGAAAATGAATCCGCAAAAGTAAAGCAAAGGAAATCGACCGACAAAAACAAGATCAAATGAATCATTTGCCTTGTTTTTGTCGATTCATTTGCTAGGATAAATAGTTATCAAATGACTTTTGTAAGAAAAACAAGAAACTGTGTTGTTTTTTATGTGTAAAAATTTGTTAAGTGACTTTTGTGAGGAAAAAGAAAGAATATGTTGGTTTTTCATATGTAAAAAATTGTTAAAGAATTTTTATAAGAAAATCAAAAAATATGTTAGTTTTTTTTAATGGCATTTGCCCCTTTTTCATAATTTGGCTCCTCATACATGTGTCCCCATTACAGCCAATGTATCAAATAGAAAATGGACATCCCACTACCGACAAATTCCAATTTTATCTAGATAACATAAACTATTTAATGATGATAATATTATTTAACTAATAACAAATAATGCATTTATATATTTAGTAGTTATTCTCAGTTTTCAATCAAAATAAAACTTGTTTAAAAATAATCATAAGCAAACACATTAATACAACTTTATTATTATTACAATTATTATTAGATAATCAATTAACTTTTACCAAGAAAAAATTGATAAATTATATATAATCCATAATTAATCTATCAATATATTGTGATACTAATAATGAGAAGATAGACAAATATAAGTAACAAGCAATCAAATTCAGTCATTTTCTTTCTTTAATTTTTTAATAAGTTATCCTAATTTACCAACTAAAAAGTTAATATCATATATCCTTCTTGTTTTTCTTACACTTCAAACTCCTATACATATCCTAAATTTTAGACACGTAATTTTAAGCTCATCACCTAACATGTAACCTCTCGAAATTTAAAGTACAAATAGACCCAACAACACAATATTCGAGTGAGAGGTAAATGGAAGTAGAATATTTCTAAGATCATGTAATTTTTTTTTTAGCATTCAATTTCTGTTGAAAATAAGGACGATTACAACAAAGTGGCAGGTAAACGGGCAACAAGTTGCGCTGCAACCCCCTTTTGAATAGCAAAACCGATCCTACTAAAAATAAAGTTTTGGGTCTTAGGGGCCGAAATATTACTATGCACGACTCGTTGAACACTGTTTAGGAATTCCACTGCCTCCGTTGCTAGGAACCCAAAAGTATCAAAAGCAAAAGGGATAAACACGTGTTGGTTCTCTAAACAAGCTTTCTCGTGTTTAACAACTTTGCATGATTCCGCTTTTAAAGCAGCATGGCCCGCCACAACCCCATTGTCCCTGAGCCCCACAAGAGGGGACACTCCTGTAAGGTCCACACAAGCGTGTTCCCCCCTGCCCAACCAAACACAAGAATATTAGCCGGCCGTAGAGTAGACCTCCCTTCAAGCGGATCTGTCAGAAAGTTCACGGGGGCCTCTTTTTTAGCAGAAATTTCTGCCCATTTGAGAACATCACAAAGAACATCCCTAACCAAATCATGCATGTATTTAAACCCGGGTAACTCTTTGCAATGGACCGCATGCTCGCCAAAAGAATCCAAACAAGCCATGTTGCAAACTGGGCAGGGCTCATCAGTCGGAAACAAGGGGATCATTAGCCGATACTTGAGGATAGCCCGGTACTCCACAGCCGACATATGCTGGCCCAGTCCTTCAATGGGGATAACTGTTAGAAAATCTTGAGCCCGAGGAGCCCGGAGACATACAAACACCGCTTTTTGGCGAGGTGATAAATCAAACTTTACTCCAAAATTCTGGACGATTCTGCTAAATAAGGCATTCGCCAAAGCATGTTGGGCTTTAGGGGGGCGGTGCGATCAAAGTATTATGCTCTTCAGGGGTTGCACCTTTCGGTAATGATACTATGAAAGTGTTGGTAGCAAAGCATCCCACCGGTTATGCCTGTTTCCTTACTTTCTGAGCCTCCTCTTGTTGTGGATGATGATATCGTGCTTGAATGCATTAAAACTTTCCCCAAAGGGACCTCTTGTGGGAGGGACAGATTGAGAACCCAACATATTTTGGATGCTCTTTGTGGAGAGGGGTCTACGATCGCCGTTGAATTGCTCAGGGTTATTTTTGTGGTGGTTAATTTATGTTTCGGGGGGAGATGCCCTAGGGGATTGGCGGAGTTCGTTGCCTCGGCCCTTCTCACACCGCTGCTCAAACCGGACAACGGGATTAGACCTATTGCCGTAGGTGCGATCTGGAGGAGATTGGTCTCTAAGGTGGCCATGAGGGGTGTTGGGAAGGAGATGGCTGAATATCTGTGTGACTTTCAATTTGGGGTGGGAGTTCCCAATGGGGCAGAGGCTGTGCTCCATAGCGCAAACAGGTTCTTAAATGAGTTTCACTCGGATGGATCGTTGGCTATGCTTACCGTCGATTTCTCCAACGCTTTCAACTTAGTGGATAGGACTGCCCTCCTGCAAGAGGTTCGGACCCGATGCCCATCCATTTCGTTATGGGTGGATTTTTTATATGGGCAGCCGACTAGGTTATATGTGAGTGATGACCATATTTGGTCCACCACTGGGGTTCAACAGGGGGACCCTTTGGGGCCTCTCCTTTTTGCCTTAGTTTTGCATCAGCTTGTTCATCAGATCAGGGATTGCTGCAAACTTCTCTTCCATGCTTGGTACCTAGATGATGGTACGATTATCGGAGACGCTAAAGAGGTGGCTAAAGCCCTAGCTATTATCAGGTCGGAGGGGCCCTGTTTGGGCCTTGAACTTAATGTCAAGAAAACGGAAGTTTTTTGGCCGTCGTGCAATGGGGTGAAGGCACAAGATGGATCGTTCCCTTGTGAGATTGGAAGGCTAGTGTTGGGTGTGAAACTCCTTGGGGGTGCCGTTAGCAGAGATGCAGGGTTCATCAGTAATTTGGCTGTGAAAAAGGCTTCTTGTGCGATGGAACTGATGAGCTGTCTCCCACGTTTGCGGGATCCTCAATGCGAGCTCCTTTTGCTCCGCTCGTGTATGGGAGTGGCAAAGCTATTATTCGGCCTTAGAACATGCCAGCCTATGTATGTGGGGGAAGCTGTTTCAATTTTTGACAAGGGCATCCAGGGTGCGATGATATCGTGGTTTGTGGTGGTGCTTTTTTTGGGGATTTTCAATGGAGGTTGGCATCACTTCCAACCCGTTTTGGGGGTTTGGGTTTATGTGCGGCTCAGGATGTATCTGCTTATGCATTTGTGGCCTCGAGGGCACAATCTTGGAGTTTACAGGACCACATTCTTCGGGTTGTGATATTGATGAGTTAGACTCTGATTATGAGTGTGCGATGGATCGCTTGCGCATGTCCCTTCCTGATTTCGATCTTAGCGGTTTCTCTAATAAGGACACCAAATAAAAGGGTATAAATGTCTACAATCTAAAAAAATAGTATATACGATATTATAATATTTTTGAGTAAATATGATATTATACATGTTTAAAAAAAGTTGTATATACATCATAAATTTGAAATTTGATATATTTGATATCATGAATTTTTTGTTAAATAAATATGATATATGAAATTATTCTTTAAAAGTAAGAATCAAATGTGGCGATTAGAGAGCATGTGAGATGTTGTGTTCATGGTATTAAGTGCATGACACATCATACAATCACATTACATTTGGTTATGGTATCATGGGATTTGACTTTATCCATGACCATCACAAATTTAAGATCCAAACTTTGATTTGTTCACTAACACCATGAGCTCCATCACTATCATTCACATATTACTTGTGTGCTTGTTCTACCTTTTTCATGACATAATTTCTTTTCTAAATTATATTTTCATTACTTATTATTATGAAATATTGATTTGATTATTCATTAATCTTTTACATAACATATCTATTGTTTTGCTAAATTAGTAAGATGCTTATGACACTTGAACCGACATTAATCTTGCTTTAGAACGTAGCTAATTACTATATTTGACGATAAACGTTAAATTTCTTACAAAATACATATGAACTTAGATCTGTTGTCCCATTTAATAAAAAGCATATGACATACACGTTTTATGCTAAACGATTAAGATGCTTATGGCACTTTAACCGACATCAATCTTGCTTTAGAACGTAACTATTTACTATATTCGGTGACGAGTATAAACTTTAAAATAGCTAAATTTGAATAAAGAAATAAAAGAAATGAGCTTCCCGAATTTAAGTTTCGTTTATTTATTAACACCTTTTGTAATAGTTTTAGAAGTTTTAAGTCTATCATATCTCGTTTGTTCTACTTCATAACATGAGAATAAAAAGAAAAAAAAATTAGAAAAAAAAACAACAAATAAAGTGAAAGTTTTGCTTACTATACACATGCTACCCAAAAGGAATGAATAGTTACAAGGGAGTTGTTTTGGTATAAGAAAGTAATATTAACAGAATTCCCAACTAAGCTATTGTGACATCATTTTCAAGATTTGGTGATGGACACTAATGAAATAAAGTGGAAATTAAAAGGAAAAAAAAAAAGATTGTGTGTGCTGGGTTGGGGTGGGGGTGGGGTGGGCGGTGTGACTAATATAAAGCCATAATATAGAAGGATATGAGTATGGAAGTAGACCCATTTCTCTGTTTTGTTTTGTGTGAGAACAAATGAGAGATTTAAATGCCACCACCATACCATCTATATGATTTTATGGCATTAAAGACCCTTCTCTTCTATCTGTCTCTCTAATCTTTCACCATTTTTCTTCAAGATTTTCATCACCTGATTCTGGGTGTCCAATAAAAATCAAATTTTTATATAAAATCATCAAATCTGAAGACAATAACATCATCATCATCATCATGATGTCTGTAAGTGAACACCATGATTCAAGTTCATCACAAAGAGAAGAAGTTGTCATCCCTATTCACAAGGCTAGTTTCCATTTCCTTCCCCTTTTTTTGATGTTTTTTCTTGATTTTGGTCCATTTTCTTGCTTCAAATCCCTGAATTATGCCTTATCATGTGAAATCACTTAATCATGACATGTACTGCAGAAGTTATGATCTTTTTAAGTTTTTAGCATGTGGGTATGTCTGTTTCTGATATAAAATTCCTGGAGCTTCATGCTGATCAAGTGTTAGCTTTATATCTAATCATCTGAAAGAAACAAATTGTGTGCTGATAATATTGTTGTTTGGATGCTCTGTTAGGATTGAGATGAGGTTATTATACACATTATTTATTTTGCACAAGGATGATATTAGTTTATGACAATAAAGAACTAATAAATTTTATGTTAGTTAATCTTGTCATATATATTATAGCTATTTTTTATGAAAAAAAAATATTTTACTCAGTATGAAAGTTTGCCTACTTCTTGGAGGGAAGATCAATGGAGTTTAGGTTCAACCTTTGTTTTAATGGAATGTTATTTGAATTTGCTGCCTTTTGTAAGTCATGTCATGTCACCTTTTTCAGATTCATTATAGAGTATTTTCTCAGGAGCAACAAATTGATGCTTTTATTAAAAGTTTTTTGGACCAAAATTACTTTCTTATCCATGCCAGCAAATCCTCTTGATTTTCTATTTTACTTTGTTTTTCCCAAAAAAATAAGTAAATAAATAAAACCATTACCATTAGTTTCTAAAGTAGGTTTCAAGATTTGTATTTCTCATGATAGGGATAGGGGTGCTTTAACTAAACAACACACATGATGTAGGCATTCATTTGCAACATATACCAAACAAGCACATGATCTGTCAACTTATGGTTTCCACTTTAAAGATAGTGAAATCATTACTTTAACCGATCAAAAGACGTTACGATCATTAGCGTTATCATTGTTCTTGAGTATAACAAGGGTGATCCATGCATAAAATATGAACAATTTTGCACTAGAATTTGAATTATAATAAACAGTTTTGGTGAAAAAGTTCCTTGATATGAGGGAATAAAGCAAGAACAAAAGGCTAATCCTTGATTAGAGGTAGAAAGTAATCTTACTTTTTATTAACTTTTAATCCCACTTGTATATCCTTATGATCACAAGTTTACACCACTAAGAGACGGTTAATAACTTTTTATCACTAGATTAGTGGCATACTTTATGCAACTCGAAAGGCGAAAAAGCTATATTTGCTTTCAACATGGCATTTATGTTCTTGTGATAAGCTTGATATAACTCAACTTAGTGCAAGATGATTTGGATTGCATTTATTTATCAAACAAATCTTCAAAAAGACCCAAAAGTTCTTTCCTTTCCACAATTTATACTAGAAAAGGCAAAAACTCTCTTGTCGTTACCTTTAGGGGGGGGGGGGTGTTTGTTTGGTGTTACGTTTTGAAAGTGATTATGTGACATGAAATAATCAAAATTACTGAATCAATTGTAACAGAACATATTACAGTAGACGGTGTTTGGAAGTGCTTGTATTGTTTGTTGTGAAAAATCAGAAAACTATTTCTTTGATTATTTAACAAACTTGGATTATTCTAAGATTTACATGTAAAATAATCAGAATCAGATTTTTTGCAGCTAGTCTTCACATTTTTGGGCATATGCACACCTAAAAGCGTGTCGAGTTGAGAACAGATGCGCAGAAATGTGTCATGACAAATTAAATCTAAATAAATATCCACACTTAATAACATGGAAAAACACCACAAAAGCTCCACAGTTAAAAGTGTGAACAATCTGATTAAATCTTCATGCTTTTATGCGCGTGGAAATGTGTTTGATCTTAAACTTTTAAATGTGACAAATACTTGTTATTTTTACGCTGCTAACCTAAACTGTGTGGAGATTTCAAACATGTTTTCAGGTTGAAGAAGAGATTTCAACTGTAAGTACAGATTCACCAGATAGGAAAAAACAGAATCTGTTCTTGGAGATACCATCAAGAACATCACAACCCTCCTCATCTCAAGAATCTATTCAAATCAAGATAGCATCAACACCAATACCAACTCCTAAGAAAGTAAATTTCAACCTGCAATCGAGTCCCTCGCAGATTAGATCAAATGCAAATGCATCTTCTGCTAATTATTCTTCAAGAATCAAATCTTCAAAGAAAACTTTACTGCCAAAATTAAACTTTATGAACAGGAATACAATTCCAGATGTAGAGAAGACTGATGGTAATGTGATTCCAGCAGCCTCATCTTCTGCAATGCCTGAAAAGTCTTCAATACTGCGATCATGGTCACTTACCAAAATCTTTACCCCTCAGAGGACATCTTCTTTGCCTGTTACCCCCATTGTACAGTCAGATCAAGAATCTGTACTGGGAAACTCAGGTGGTTCACTTAACCTGGAGGTGCGTTGACTTTTAGCCCGTTAAGTTCTTTTAATGTGTTGACCAAAGAGAGTTGGGATGGGTCAGTTTTAGTTGTGCTTTATCTCAAACCGGTGAGATCAAAAAAATTGGTTACAAGGGGAATGGGTCAAACGGGTTAAAGGTCGCCCAAAAGTCTATTTTCAATGCATATAACATCTTAAATTGTTTTTATTTAAAACTTAAATTATTATTTTAGTAGTGTTCGTGTAATAATAATTAATCGATACTTTTTTTTTAAATAAGAAAAAAAATTTGTTTCAGGTCAACTTGCTGTTTCAAGCTGAAGTTGTTTCGAGTCTTTTGACCCATTACCCAACCCGTATGGCCCAACCCATCTAGCAGCCTCTTATTGATGGTAGTTTTGATTATAGGCGTGTAAAAAGTTATAATTTTTTTAATGCGGTGTGTTTGTAGACTAAAGTCCAAGTGCATATAGCGCGGTCACGTTCAGTCCCAATCCTCAATAAAGATACAAGTATCAAGAGAATGGATTCTTTTTTCCGTGTGATTCCTTCAACTCTACATGTGAAAGATTCTTATACCGTTTCACCAACGCCTTCTCCAATTAGTGACAAGGGTGATTACAAAGCTTGAATCTGTTGTGTCATTTTTACATCTTTGAATCTTTGATTATAAAGCTTGAATCTGTTGTGTCATTTTTACATCTTTGAATCTTTGATTATAAAGCTTGAATCTTAACTATTGTTCTTTAGCTAATGAAGAAGGGGATGGTGAAGATATACCAGAAGAAGAGGCGGTTTGCAGGATATGTTTGGTTGAACTATGTGAAGGTGGAGAAACCTTGAAAATGGAATGCAGTTGCAAAGGCGAACTCGCGTTGGCTCATAAAGATTGTGCTGTAAAATGGTTTAGCATCAAAGGTAACAAGACTTGTGATGTGTGTCATCAAGATGTCCAAAACCTTCCTGTCACACTTTTAAGGATACAAAGTACTGTCAGAAACCGAAACACAGGTGCAAATAGGTCACAACCAATGGAAGTAAACGGATACGGGCAAGTCAATCATAACCATCCATTTTGGGTCATTCTATATTACTTATTGAAATTAATTTGTGGGTTAATATCTAAACCACTTCCTTTTGAATTTGGCAGTGATGTCTATAGGGTGTGGCAAGAAGTGCCAATTCTTGTTATTGTCAGCATGTTGGCCTACTTCTGTTTCATTGAGCAGCTTTTGGTAAGGCTCATAAGAATATCATTTAAGCCCCGTTTGGGATTGCGTTAACAAACTAATTATCTGATTATTGTGTTTTGGCCAAAACTGATTTTCTTTTTTATTTTAGAGTGAAATTATTAACTTAAAACGCAATCCCAAACACCACCTTACTTGAATTCGGGTTTTAAAGTATAGAAGTTTTGACAACGCTACATTTTGTATGAAGGTTGGGAACATGGGTACAAGTGCAATTGCACTGTCTCTTCCATTTTCGTGCGTTTTGGGTCTTCTTTCATCCATGACCTCTTCAACCATGGGTAAGCATTAGGTTGTTCACGGTCAGGTTCAATCAGTTTTGACAAAAAAATATAAGCCAACCTGCCAACTATTGTTTCAAAACCCGACAAACCAAATAGTTGGGTTGGGTGGGTCAGTTTGACCGGCTGGTTTTAGTAGGTTGACGTTTGAACTACTTTTTTTTTCTTTCTAAATCGTTGGTTTGTATTAAAAAATTTAAACGACAAAAATGGTTTGTGAATAAAATACATATATGTAATTGCATATTCTAAAAAAGAAAAAAATAATAAAAAAGAAGGCTAAATAATCGATTCAGTAAATCGTCAAAACCTAACCGTGAACCGAGCCGCATAAATCTCAAAGTTCAAACCGGCCGACTTAATTAAGTTTGGGCGGTTCAGCCGGTTTTAACGTTTATAAACACTTCTAGTAAGAAGTCAATCAGTGTTCATATTTCATCTTAACCACTTTAGCATATTTTCTGATCTTTCAAATGCACTGATGATTTCTCTACAGTAAAAAGAAGATTTGTGTGGTTATACGCATCGATTCAGTTCGCTCTTGTCTTAATCTTTGCACACATTTTCTACTCTCTGGTAAGCAGCCTACAAACCAAATCCATTTCTTTCACACACGCGAAAACACACTCACCATGTGACCATCTCTTCACTCGCGTTTTCAGGTTCATGTCCAGCCCGTTTTGTCGATTCTTCTTGCAACATTCGCAGGCTGTGGAGTTGCAATGAGTGGCAGCTCGATTATTGTCGAGATTTTAAGATTAAAAAGACAGTGGTGGAACGACAGATCAGTCCAGCAAATGAATTCCCAAATCGTTTTACGCACACAACCAAGACGCACACAAACTGCATCATCTACATTATCTCATGTTCTTCCTCAACAGGAAATCGAAACCGAGGACACAGAAGCTTCCAGAGGAAGCTAAGCAAAATATGAAGATTATAATTAATTTAATGTGTCAGCAGTTTCAATTGAGATCTGTATAATGAACAACAATATAACAAAATCATCACAAAAATT
Organism: Smallanthus sonchifolius; assembly: GCA_023525975.1. Taxonomy (NCBI): domain Eukaryota; kingdom Viridiplantae; phylum Streptophyta; class Magnoliopsida; order Asterales; family Asteraceae; genus Smallanthus; species Smallanthus sonchifolius. Next base: position 57,733,799 of record CM042044.1, on the reverse strand, counting down.
TAATTTATTGATGCATTAATCATAACTGTAGATAATAATAATAATAACAACTCGAATCAAATATATTTGCAACAATTAGCACGCTAAAAATCAGACATAAAATTCACCCTAACTTGTATGTAAAGAATATAACGAATAGATCCACAAGATCTGGCTGAAATTTACAGCATAATGTATGAAAATATGAAATGATACTATAAATCTAGATCTGGATGATGAGATTCAAAGTCTAGAGGAACTCTCTTCTCGCGGCGGAACTGAACTCTGCTCGACGAATATTCTGTTGACGCTTTTTGTACAGAATTGCTCCAAATCCGACAACGAAGGCCGCAGCAACAACTCCGATGGCAATTCCGGCCTTCTTACCGCTGCTCATACCGCCGGACGATGATTTATTTGGTTCCTCGCTCTTCACATTAGCATTGGACAGATCGTTATCAGCCGCCGTTTCCGGTGCCGGAGATGGAGTAGGAGATTTGTTGAGTGACGGAGAAGGAGGCAGATCTGACGGCGGTGGAAGTGATGGAGGAGAAGCAGTTGGAGGTGAAGCGGAGGGGACGGGGAGTGGCGGTGAGTTATCGGAACCGAGTTGTGGAGCGGGAGCAGGGGAGAGTCCGGCCGGATCTGAAGAAAGAGATGAAGTAAAGAGAAGTGTGAAAGCTAGTAGATAGATGAAGCTGTTGAACGCCATTGTTGAAGAAGAGGAGACGGAATGCAGATCTGAGATTGAAGAGAGATATATATAGGAGATCGAATCTGTTAACAATTTTGTGAGTGGAGAATTAACCGTGAAGAAGGTGTGGAATTGATGCGTATTAAAAGCTGAAAGCCGGTTGGTGAGCTGGCATTTATAGGTACTTGACCATTCAATTTTCTATTTTGTTATTATTTCATCAATTTTTGAAGTGCAATAAAAACTAAATAAGTTAGAAGTCATGATTGTGAAGCTCGCATGACTCAAACCGGTAGATAGATGGTATCTAAACTGTGTCCAATTAGGGGACTGGGAGTGGTAGCGGGTTCACCAACGGCTAGTCGGCGGATTGGCAGGAACACCGTCGCATCCTCGGCGGCTTCAGCGGGTACAGGCCAGCGGGTATATGTACCCGTTGAAAATAGTGAAAGTAGCCGCCGAAGCCAACTTATGGAAGAATATTTGCAACATTGGCCCTCTCTTGCAGCCCCATAATGTAAACTTAGATCGCATGATAGTTGGGAAAGTGGGGAAAGGAGACACCATCAGATTCTGGCTTGATCGACGGGCAGGGCCTAACCCTCTTTGTACATGTTTTCCTGTGCTTTTTGATTTGAGACTGAAAAAGACTGCAAAGTAAATTAAAGGTACATGGTCGCTAATAATGAGATTGGGTGGAATTGGTAATGGAAGAAGCCTCTAACTAGTGCAGCCGAATTAGATGAATTGCAAAGATGTCAAGATGTTATTTGCCGAATCATCCTCACAAACTTGGAGGATAGTTGGGGCTGGGACGGCAATAGCCAAGGTAAGTCCACAGTGGGTTTTATCAAGGATAGACTAATCACCGCTTCTCCACATGAAGGTATGTTTAATTTTCAATGGAATAAATGGGTCCCTCTAAAAATAAATATACATGCTTGGCGATCCGAAATGGAAAGAATTCCCACTTTTGGTGCTCTTATGAAGAGGGGTGTTTTAGTTACCTCTAGTGTTTGCAAATTATGTGGTGACGAGATTGAATCGGCCAAACATCTATTTGTGTCGTGTGAAATTGCAAATGCAATATAGGCGATAATATCACAATGGTGTAAAATCCCCCCCCCCCCAATTTTCGCGTTCTCTTTCAAGGACATACTACGAATTCATAACTATGGAGTGGAGGAATCTCAGAAAAAAGGCTTTCAATGCAGTGATTTTATCGACTGCTTGGGTACTTTGGCGGGCAAGAAATGAGGCGGTGTTTGATAACAAAAGACCTCAAATTTTCAAACTCTTGAAGGACATTAAGGCGATAAATTATCTTTAAAAATCGATCTAGATTGGGGAATTTAGAGTGGTCCAATTGATGTAATTTTAATTTTTTATTTTTCTTGTACTTAGTATTTTGCAGTCTCTAGCTTCTCGCTAGTGTTTAATTTTTTAATATAATTTCTCCAGCCGTTAAAAAAAAACCCGCCGAAGCCAACTGTTTCTTTTATATATTGGGATCTTTTGTAATAGACTGAAAAAATATTATTTGTTTCTGAACGAACAAAAAATATATTGATGTAAATATTATTATAATTCTTTCATTATCTTGAAAGAGCTCCAATCCCGAAGTATGCTAACCGGAATACATAACATTATATATATAAAAATGCATAGATTATTGTTTCTTTTTACATTTTTATAACTTTTACGATAATAAGTAGTTTTGATGATTTTATAAATTTATAAAAGAAACCTTTTGGGCAGGGGAGTTTTGATGTCACTCAAATTTATTATGTATTTTTAATTAATTAATTAAAGTTTTAATTTATTAATTTGATTTTTTTTTAAATAAGAGGGTTGAAGGGTACCACTCCTATCTAAAAGTGTAGTTTGGAATGGTAGTTTTTCAAAACGATGTGACATCTTATGATTGGTGGGTTTGAAAAAGTACTTTGAAGTGAGAGAGTACCACTCCCACCCCCCTTAGCCTGTTAATTTGGATCGAATCCTAACCCCACACTCATAAAAACACATGGTTCAACTCAAATAATTTGTTCTAGCTAAGATTCAAACCTAAAACCTCAAAGATAAGAAGTTTTGATCTACCATTGCACTAAATGACTAACAATTGAATCAATGTCCACTTGGACAGAAAAAAACATCTTTATTTATTATACTTTACAATACAAGTTTATGCTTTAGGTAAATTACATTCTCTATCTATTCACATGTAAATCTACTATTACATATCCACTTTCATTCGTATATTTTTAAACTTTTGGTGCTAAATATAGTTTTATGTATGTTCATATTCGTTAGGGTTTGATATACTGGGATTTTTTATAACTTATTCGTTAAATATAAAGAAATGGCTAACCAACTCAAAACAATAGAAGAATATATTTATTTATATAGCATGATATGTTATATAAAATATTATTTCCACAATAACCTTTCTAAGCAAACACTAATAACATTTTTTAACATGTTAACAACCTATACATCCTCACAGACACAACTAACGTCATCATCGTATGACTGGGCAAAATATGCCATAGAGGCAATATAACTATCATGTAGTATACCATTGAATAAGTTCCGTATAGTTTGATGAAACCAAATCATACAACCATTATTAATATAGCGACTTGTTATTCTTACAATACGACCCGTATGTCTATTTTGTCACTGTCAAACACGCAATATGACCATATGATCCATATGACCAGGGGCGGATGTACTCATAGGGTAGGGGTAGCCCCGCTACCCCTCAACTTTTACGCGCAGTGTAATTTTTTAACGTTATATGCATATGGTTATCCCTTACTTTACCCCTGAGCAAAAATTAAGTTACGCCTCAAATTTTTTTAAAAGCTCAACATTTCATAAAATATCCAAAATTTTATTAAAAAAACCTAATATTTTATAAAAAAATCCCCATGTTTTATTAGAAGTTTTAAGGTATTGGGTTTTAATAAAATATTTGGGCTTTAGCTAGCCCAAATATTTTATTAAAACTCAATGCCTCTAAGTCTTAATTCTCAAACCCAACTTACTCAAACGACCGGCCAAGAAGAAAGACAGAGAGCGGGAACTGTGAGACTATGAGAGTCAGAGACCGACCAATCGACCAGAGCTGAGACACCGCCCGGCGTCGCTTCCGCCAAACCCCAGTCCTCCGCCTCGCCAGTCGCATGTTACCGTAAAAAAAATTGTTTACATGAAAATACGATCAATTTTTTTTTATATGAAAGTACGGTAGAATAAAAATTTGTTTCATTTATATGAAAGTTCGTCAAAAAAAATTTCACTACCCCTCAACTTTTGTTCTAGATCCGAATGACGTGTCAATTGTGCATGTAGTGGTGTTCATTTAGACGAACCTTTCTAAACAGAAAGAATGTTGAGATTGGAGATCAAAGATTTATAAATAAACTGGAAGCTAAAACTTAACTCATTCATGAAAAAAAGCTTCCTCAATTGAATCCGATCGGAGACTCAATCAATCAATCCTGAGGAATCTCAACATCTCCATCAGCAATCTCCTGCTGCAAATCCTTCGGATCTTTTCCGTCGACCGTACAACCAACCGAAACACATGTTCCAAGGATCTCTTTCACCGATCCTTGCAACTCCTTCGACATTGACCTAGGCCGCATGATCTTCGCGATCTCAATCACGTCATCGAGAGAAATGTTGCCGCTGTGCTTGATGTTCTTCACCTTCTTACGATCACGTTCCGGCTCCTTCAGCGCTTTGATCACCAAGGCGGCGGCGGAAGGGACGACGGAGACCTTCGCCTGACGGTTCTGAACCGTGAGCTTGACGGTGACTCTGAGGCCCTTCCAGTCCTTGGCGGTTTCTTTAGCGATGTCTTCTCCGATCTTCTTTGGAGAGAGACCGAGTGGTCCTATCTTAGGAGCGAGTGAACTCGCCGCACCGACTTCTCCTCCGGTGACACGGACGTAAACGTCAACCACCTGTGATGGATCGAACTTCGGCGGCATCTTCAAAGAAGAGAGGTAGATGAGGCTAGGGTTTCAGAAGGCGATGTACTTACGACATTGTTCAGACGGGGCATATGCTAGGGTTTAGCGGACTGGGCCCCTCCAGGCCTCCTAGGCCCAAAGGGTAACTGATTGATGTTCTTATTGGACCATAACATATCTATTATTTAGCAATACATACATACAAATTACATCACATATTCACATACATACAAATTTCGAAGTGATATAAGATTAGAGGTGAACAAAAAAACAGGAACCTGAACCGCTCAAGAAATCGGAACTGGTTCTTCTCGAAAATCGGTTATTTCGGACCCGAACCGGAACCGACCCTACCTATCTAGATGCAATAGGAAAGTCACTTTTTTCAAAAAACTATCTAGATCCACAAGCCTACTTTTGATGTCAAAATCCACATGTTAATCTTCATTTTATCCTTGTTTCAAACTTGAAAATATTGCTAGAAAACTAATCAAAACAATGACCTTATTTGATTCTCAGGATCACAAATGTCTCAACATATTCATTGGCATTTGATTTGAAGATTGTAGCAGGCACAATGTTTCTTTGAGTATATACAAATGGAAAAGAAATGGAAAAAACATAAAGCACAAGAATAAAACATTGTATTCAAAATCATAAACATTACAATTTACCATAATGTGTAACTTAATATTTGTATTACATATACATATCCGTTTACACATACATGGTGTGTGTTTTCCTTCCTATGCTAAGAACAAAAATCGACCTCGTGTTACTATCGACATAATCATTGTGTATGATGGGTATACTATACAATACAAAAATAAATAAAAAATATTTTCATTTGAAAAACTAGGCTAAATGTAGCAACAAAACAAGAATCATGATGGGGGTCAGCTTATAAACGGTATTGTGCAGCGAGTTTCTATAATCCATTGGACTCGCGTTTGACATCCTTCTGCGACCACTTGATTTAGTAGACACATTAACCGGATTTTAACCTAACAATATGATTAAGAATCTCAAACAATGTCTTTCTTTACATTAAGTTAAAGAATTAAAAAATTGATGAACTTACAGTCATGGTCAACCCATCCAATCCGTTGACCACCCAAGTCATAAACAACACTCTTGTCTTTCAAAACAACGTCTGCGTAACATGCCGGTAAAAGGTAAACAATAGCAGCCAGAGCGGGCGGGTTAGACAATGGGTCAAAATAAGTTTGGGTTTTGTAGAATAACTGTCAAAATAAGTTTGGATTTTGTAGAACAACTAATTTGTTAACATGAAGGAAAAGAAAGGAAAATTATTAAAATGATGCTATGATATTTTTCCAATGAAAGTATGAAACAATATAGGATGTTGTAAGCAATATACAAGTTTGATGATTTTTTGACCAGTTTAACTTGTTCGACCCGTTTCACTTTTATATTTTTCATATGGTTGACCCGTTATTAAACAAATACAACCCCAACTGACGCTATTTCATATAAAGGGGTTGAAAATGCCATCTCTAGTGATCAAGAACTAAGAAAATATTAATTTGAATGTTTATACCTCCTAAAATCGTGAGTCCTCGACCCTTAACCTTCTGAAATCCAATGCACCATGCTGTCTCACCACCCTAAAAAGATGTAATTCATGTTCAAATTAATTAAAAAGAAACGCATTCGCTTGTTATACTAGAATAAAAGAAGTAGGTTATGATATTGAGCATCAAAATACCACAGTCTTCTGTTTCAAAAGGTAGTTCTCGGGTTTTAAAACCATAGAAGCATCACCCGCAAAATTAAAGCTCACAATCGGAAACACCTCCGAGACACTGAAATTGATATTGAAATAATTACAAAGAAATACTAATAAAATCATTAGAAAAAAAGCTATGAAATATTCACCTGTTCTTAGTTACATAGCACTGATATCCCTTTGCATCAAAAGGCTGGACAGACTGAGGAACAGCCTTTGTAATCTACAAACATTATGCAAAACTGTCGATCATCACAAGAAATTTAAAAGTTCATGGCTTTACGACATTTTTGCCCTTTTGTTCTTACAGCGTTTACAAAAGGATTATAGGCCTCTTCTGCCAAGTACCCAAGAGTTGTTCCAGAATCAATTACTGTTCCTTTTCGGTTGTGTGATGTTTCAAAAACTGATGGATCAATTGATAATGTTTTGTCATTAACAGAAATACTTTGCAGATGTAGATTATAATGTTGCCTGCCAAAAATAGCAGTATATTATATAAACGACCTTTTGTATGCTTAGAAAAATTGCAGGATCGACCGGGTTGGGTAACATGACAAAACGGGTAATTTTGTATGGAGTCGAAATTGACCGGGCCAAGTTGACCAGATGCACTTTTTTTTTCCTCCAAAAAACATGGTTTCTATAAATATTTAGTGTGTAAAATATGATTAGGAAATTTATATGGTTTCTATTTTTTTTAATTTTACCCGTTTTACTTATTAAGAGAGAAATTATAAATATAACCCGAATTGGCCCATGACTAAGCAATCGTCCCACTAACTGCAAACATGATATTTTTCAAAAATAAAACTTACTGTGATGGGACGAGTGGCGAATAGACCATGTTTGGATCCATGATTTGACCAAGTACCAAAATACCACCTCCATCGCCATCACCAACAAGACAATGAGAAAATGCATCTGGGGCTGCCCCTTGTGAAGCAAGTTGTGAAATTACAGATAAACCCTGTTGACCAAACCCTAATATTCCATCAACCGCTCGATCAGACATAGATAACTCACCAGCTTGAAATGTGCTACAGCTGTTTCATAACTCTGTTAGATCAAAAAAGGTTCACCAAGATGCATATAAAATTAACCAAATTTGACTAAATAGAAATTTCAGGTAACCAACTACTCTCTCCTTCCAATATTATTGTCCACTTTCTATTTTAGTTTGTCCAAAAATAACTGTTTCATTATTGAAAATTGGCAGTTGTATGTATCTTACTAAATTTCCCATCTTACCCTTTATCACATGTATCATAAAATCTTGCAGGTTTTCCAAGTCAATTGGTATCTATATGCATGAAGAGTAAAATTGGTATTTTGTTAACTAAAGAATGCATTAAATGTAAATATCTTAATTTGTGTGACTTTTCCATGTGGACAAATTGTTTTGTATAGAAATAGTATTTTAACCTGAGACAAAACCATCAAAGTTTCAATTTTTTTGATTTTTCAGGTGTCATGCCAAGAAAAAAAAGTCAACATGGTCAAAGTTAACAACATGTCACCTGCCACATCATAACTTCGACCAGGTGACGGGTCAGATTACGTTGCATCAAAATTTCGAAACTTTGATGGTTTTTTTCTGGTGTAAAAAGAAGTTTGTTACCTAAAACAGAAATTTCACAAAATTTTCTACTTTTTAATGCAATTACCTCTCATTCAGTTAATAACTCACCCGAACATAACAGTGGATGAAGCATTGGATGATGGGTTTGAATTATCAGACATCATTTCCAAATGAATTAAATCAGACACATAATATCCTGATGTTGCACTACCATCTCCATATTTAAATGAATAACTGCACCAGTTGTTCGAATCAGAACAATCTGCATCACCAGAGTGGATTCCAATAGAACATCTTTTGTCTGAACAAGAGATTAAAGAAGATGTTGATGAACTTGAAGGGTCATACAACACAACTGGAATCTGTTTTGGTTTAAAAAAATACACACACATATGGTGTTATCAGTTAATCATTTAAATGTCTAACCACAATGAGATCATACTATAAAAGAGGATGTGTAAATAATACTTTGAGTCCACTTGATGTAGGGCAGCCTTTGCAATCTTTGCAATTGACCCACAATATATCACTTCCGGTATCAACTTGTACATAATATTCCTTTGGAGGAGAACCCAATTGGACTTTTGAATAATAAAGCCTAAATACACATAAAAATCTTTAAAATAAAGGAACTTGCAGATTAAACACCAAACAACAAAGAACAATTTACAAAGTAACCTAAAGAATTGCACATCCTTCTTATCAAAATAAGGAAAAAGATTGCAATTTTGTAAAAGAGAAACATATTTCTTATGTTTTTTTGTAAAACCAAGCTTTTCTTTATAATTATCCTTATTGTACGCTAGGGTTTATACACGGGTTGATTTAGGTCGGTTTCGATAATGGATTTGGACCTTAAAATTTTGGGCGTGAAATAGGTTGGCCAAAATAATGGATTTGGACCTTAAAATTTTGGCCTGAAATTGTTGTTAACCACCTACCAATGAATTTGGGCCTAAAACTTTTAAGATAATTAATTTGGGTCATAAATCCAATAACAAACAAGTTAAGTGTGGTTGGTTCCATGTTCGGTGCAGTTAGGTTTTGGAACAAAGTATAATCGAAACCGAACCGTAATTTTCAGTATCCAGAAAAAACCCGAAACTGCCGTTATTAGTTTGTGCCCGTTATTTCAGTTCGGTTTTGTTGGTTAATTCAGTTATTCTAAAAATCATAGTTTTCATTCTTATTTTCATTATTCTATACCCTAAAGATTTGCTCATCTTTCTTATCAAAACAAGGAAAAAGATTGCAATTTTGTTAAAAGAAAAACATTTTTGTTATGTTTCTAATGAAGAAATCCATAAAAATAGATGAAGAAAGTACCCAACACGATAAGGATCATAAGTGCCTTGAAGTGGGAAACGAATAACATCTTTTGTTGAAGCCTGCTGTAATAATCTACGGTGCCTTAAATCGTCTCTATCTCTAAGTTGACTCAACTCCATCAGATCATTGTGCGGAAAAGCCCTTTCCAGTTTAAGGGTCGCCGGAGAAGTACAAAGAACAACCACCCCCTGTAACAACAGGGCGACGGCAATGCCGGACAATGTCAAAGTTACCGGAATAATAGAATCCCGCATCCCTAATAATGTATCTCTTTGGGGACTTTTATCAAACAACAAACGTGCAACAAATGTGCATCCCTGATTTCTCAGTTTCTCTTTGGGGACTTTTATCAAACATCAAACGTGCAACAAATGTGCATCCCTGATTTCTAAGTTTCTCTTTGGGGACTTTTATCAAACAACAAATGTGCATAGAGGTTGCATGGATTGCGATTGTATGATTCAAAATTGGAGAATGTTGGAGTGATGAAATGTGAAATCCATATTTGATTGGTGTTGGATGAACGATGACAGAAACCCCAAATTTGAATAATCATATCACACCCACCAAAGTTTTCTAAATACGATACCAATCCAATTTAGTTCCCTGAAAAATCTCCCGCCATGTTTGCGGCTTGCTTTTTTGTAGATTTGCGCCAAACGGTACAAGCAACTAAAGTAACCGCTTCAAGCCCTCAAATTTGAAGGCCCTAAAAATTGAGAAACTACTTTAATTTTTATTCTTCATTTTTATGTTTTCAGAGAGAAATGATAATTTCACAACTTTTATGTCAACATTATACGTTTTAACGCTCCATTAAATTACATTTTAATTTTTTTTTATATACTTACAAAATTTTCACAGAAGACTTCAATTTCAATGTTCTCTTTAGACCACAAAATATGTTGAGCCGGCCCTGATTTGCGCCACCACGGGTTCGTTCTTGCTACAAGCCTACGAACGAACCTCAAACTTCACACATATTTTATACGTATTTTTTGAAAATACATTTATACTTAGAACAAACAACAATTGAAATACTAACAAAAGGCAAACTGAGAACACAAGATGCATAGTACAAATAGTTTATAGATACGCTGACATCATCATTGTGTCAGCAATTTTGTTTTTTATATAATTTTAGATTTAAACCTTTAACTTATAACAGATTTACTTTTAAACCCTTGAATTAAAAAAAGTTTTCTTTTTGTTTTAACAAATTTATATTACAGCCCCTAAATTTAATAAAGTTATTATTTACACATTAAACTTTTTTTCTCTTTTTTTACCAACGGATTTACAAGAAGTGCAATACACACAATTATAACGGAGTTACACTTGATACTGTATAAGTTATCTAATCACTTACGTACATCGTCGTTATGAATTTTTTTTTAAGTTTTTACTTTTTTTGAACGGTTTTGCTTTCTTTAACTAACTTTTCCTATTAACTTTTTTTAACGTCTTTGTTACATTTTATTTTTTATATGAAGTTTTGAGTAACTTTATTTATTTCGTTTAAAAATAACTATTTTATAAGCTTTTGATAATGTTAATTTCTTTCGCGGTATATCATGCTGCAAACGTCTGCCTTTCTGTTTAAATTTAGTTTCCAATACTTTATTTTTTTCCGTCATTTTTCGCGCCGCAATGTACGGGTCTTAATACTTAATTTTTTTCCTCTTTTTTTTATATTTTAGTTTTAGATTTGTTTTTTATTAACGCTTTAAAAGTTTTGTTTACGTTTTCGTTTAAATGTTTTTCAAAATAGGCCCGCCCCGCCGCGGAGCACGGGTGTGTACACTAGTTATGATACAAATGCCACCCAACCCAACTCTCGGACCCGATTTTGAACTCATGGTGATATTCAAATTTGCCTGTGACGGTGATTGTGTTTATATTACAACACCATATCTGATTTACAAACCATCATGGATTGTAAAACAAATAACAAAAGGTAGAGGTATTTAGATGTATTGACAAACATTCAACTTTACAATGTTTGGTACAATTTCTTTTTTAATCACTGGCATAACGATCATATAAAAGATCCTTAGATAGGAGGAGTAGCGAGAAAACTTAAGGGAGTTTAGTTCGCGTAATTCGTTGGAATTGGAAATTGGATTCGGAATTTAAAGGACTCATTTGAAATCCATAATGTGTTTGGTTAGCATATTTGTTATTAAAATTGTAAGAGATTCTGAATTCTACTTAAATGAGAAGTGATTTTGAATTCCATCAACTGAATGAGTTTGTTGGAATTAAGGGATTTTGTTAGAATTAATTCCAATTTCTTCTCTTAGCTAACCAAACATGTCAAGGAATGAAATTTAAATTCAAATTGCATTAAAATCCCATGAATTCCTCAAACCAAACAGGCCCTTAGTTTTGAAATCATGCAACTTTTAAAAGTCACAATAATCTCTTCAATAACACACCAACTAAATCTGCAAATTCAATTGCCACTCATGCCACAAAATCATAAGCATATACCAAGTGCATGTCAATGAAAGGGTTGAATCCAAAAACATTAGTTTTAAGCTTTGTTCTTGAATTTACTTAAAAAAACAAAAGTATAAACTCAAGGACACAATTAAATCAATAAATGGAAAGGAAAAACACAAATCAATAGAAAGGAAAAATTACAAAGTTACATACTCCTATTTAACATAACATGTTGACTTGAATTTAAAACCGTCATCAATTTGTCCCTAAGTTTGTAGGTCTCATCTTTATGTGTGTAACAATGTGGTTTTTCAACTAAATTGTCTTTTACCGATGCTACTTGTTCGCACGCATTGTTGCATTCATGTGTACATGGTTTTGGAAAAGATAATGTTTATAAATGTAAGCATCACGGGTTTGAAAACAATTTTACTTATCTAATAAATGAAAGTCTCAAATGACACGTGTCATTCATTGAGGGCATAAGGAACTTTTTTTCCCTCCTAAACTACCACACCACACAATTGGGTCAAAGATTATGCATTTTAAGAAATCATTACTTCCCAATTTTATCATAACTTAAAGAAATCGTAAATTCTTTTATGAAGTCACAAAGAATATAATAATCAGTTAAAATAAAGAAATCATAAATTTTTTTATTTTATTTTTTATATTATTTACGTTACAAGTCCCTTTGTTTAATTTTTTTTTTTTCAATAAACAAAACTACATAATAAAATGGGAAAATAATGATGTCGAATTTAAATCAATATTTTACGTTTAAGGAAAGCTCAAAGTTATGATCTTAATCTTACTAACATAATAAATAAAAATCTTTTGTGCCACGTGTCACTCTCTGGTTACTCCTCACTAATATTTTCTCTCCTATTAATTAATAATTATTCCGCTTCTCTTTCATATTAAATAATAATCTTTGTATTAATAAATAAAAATCATATAGACACGTATCACTTTGTGCTTAATTTTTATCACTTTTTTCATTCCTCTCTCCTATTAAATAATGATATAAAAAGAATTTATTTTTAGATGTTTAATATAAATCTAATTACAGATATTTATTATTTCATTATAAATAGTTATTGCATCATCAATCAAATAAATTTAATATGAATTAACAGAGCTTATAACTGTCACGACAAATTACATTTTTTAAAGACATATTTTAACGAGTGTGTGTTAACAAATTACATTATATTTTAATCAACCAATGTAATACACTGGTTTATTCAACCCCGTGTATTGCACGGGCTTTTAAAAATATAATTTTTTTACTACTAATTAAGTATATAATATTTTATTTATTTAATCCGTGTAATACACGAGATTTTAACCTAGTATATTACTATAGTAGGTTAGAAACATGGTATTATACAGGTTGAATAAAAGAAAAAATAAATAGTTAGTAATGAAGATTTAGGAAGTATGAAACTATACTTTGAGATAAGATATGACTGAAATTACATTAAATAGTTACTAATTATATCTGCAATTGAGGTGTGTTTATAATACCAGGATTGAGAAAAAATACACGAAAAATTTTTTTTGGGCTCACAGATTTGTGACACATAACCCAACCAGTTACTTATTTATTAGGTATAGACTAGATGTTGAAGTCCCATAGTTCCAAAATCAAACCATAAAATGTAAAGTAGGCATTTTTATTGCAAGAGCCTGTAGGAATTTAAGAAAATGTAACTTGGGTTTCTCGAACTTGACATGTGTTATTATAACAATCTTTTAACAAAAAAACAGAACTAAAAAAACTTCTGTTACCGTCATTCTTCTTCCAGCAGAATTGAAGCGCATGATAGAAGTGAAGACAATTCATCAGGTGTTGCCAATCCAAAACCTTGCCAGCGTATTCTACCAAATTTGTCCAGCAAGAACATGTAACTGTGGATCATTAACAATTAACAAAAGTTTACTTAAAAAAAGGATGATATTGAATAACCTAAGTAGAAAGACGCAACGGAACTAAAGAGAGATCGATACCCGGTCAGAAGGTTGAGTATTTTCAGCTCTTTTCTAAAGTAATAATGATCACCAAAAGCATACGCAATTTGCTTATGCAACACACCATTTTCCTGGGGTTTTGACTTCTTCAACATTAGAAGTAAAAGCTTCTTCATTGGAGTCAGAGATAACAACCAGGATTCAATGAATGATATCTGAAAAACACACACAAAGAAAAAGCCCCTCAAAATTATATAAAGAACAACTGAACATGCAAGAAAACCTAAACTTTATTGAAAATCAGGAAAATAAGATATGGGATTGGGAAGTGTTTAATTAAGTCTCAATATAAGTATTTAGGATCCTAATTATGATGTCACTGATGCTACTACAATTTAATACCTCGTATAACCGAACTTTATTGGAGTCTTTGAAAGCTTCAACAAAGGGAGCACTCCAAGAATCAGTCATTTCCTGTAAAAAGATAGCATTTCACTATTTCAATTCCAATTCAATATATTATAATATATATTCCCTGTTATAAACTTTATGTCAAACTGTAATTCATATCTCATCATTGTTGGGTTGTAGGCTTCGGCCAATTGTGGGCCCAGCCGAAAAGAAGAGAAAGAGCAGTGGAATCCAGCCGGCCCTAGCTCTCAGTTTCTGTTTCCTATATATATTAATCTCTTGTACTTGTAATCTTAATCACTCAATAATACAAACCCTAGTTGCTCCCGTGGACGTAGGTCAGATTAGACCGAACCACGTTAAATATTGTGTTCTTTATTTTCTGCACAGTGTGTGAGTGTGATTTATTCCCAACAACTGGTATCAGAGCTTTGGCTCTTGATCAGATCACACGAACCGCCAAACCTAGCCGCCGTGAACAGTACCACGCCGTGAACAGTACCGCCGCGTGAACAGTACCACGCCGTGAACAGTACCGCCACGTGAACAGTGTCGCCTGCAGTGAACAGTGTTTTCCGATGAACAGTACCGCCACAGCTCCACCCAGACGCTAGGGTTCCGCCGCCGTCTAACAGCAGTCTCTCCGATTGCCAGATATACTCGAAATCGTCATCAGTTTTTCAATAGATTAGCCGTTAAGTTCAGGCAGCCGCCGTTGCTAAGTTTGGTAAACTGATTTTTCGAGTTAACCGGTTCTTTTTGGACAAGTATTGTTTTTATTTGAAGTTATGGCAGAAGACGGTAAACAGAGGATTGAGAAGTTTGAGGGACAGGATTTTGGAGGGTGGAAAATGCAAGTTGAGGACTTGCTATTTCAGAAGGATCTTGACATGGTTCTGACAGGCCCTAAACCAGAAAAGATGAAGGATGATGAGTGGGCCGCCATGGACAGAAAGGCTTTAGCTGTTATCAGGTTCACACTATCTAAGAGTGTGGCGTTTAACATCCTGAAAGAAACCACAGCAAGTGGGTTGATGAAAGCCTTGTCCAATATGTATGAAAAGCCTTCTGCATCTAATAAGGTATTCCTAATCAGGCAATTGGTTAACACCAAGATGAAAGAAGGTGCGTCTGTTACAGCTCATATTAATGAATTTAATACTATCATATCCCGTTTGTTATCTGTTGATATTAAATTTGAAGATGAAGTCCAAGCATTACTTCTATTATCTTCGTTACCTGAAAGTTGGTCAGGTACAGTCACTGCCATTAGTGGTTCATCTGGAACCTCTAAACTCACGTTCGAGGGCATTCGTGACATTATCCTAGGAGAGGACATTAGAAGACGAAGTTCTGGGGAATCATCGAGTGCTTTGCTAAGCACTGAAGGGAGAGGTAGAAATAAAGATATGGGTAACAATAGGGGCAGATCAAAATCAAGAAAATGGGGTCGAAGTAAATCTAGGGGGCCGTCAAAACAAAGGAAAGACATCACCTGCTGGAATTGCAAGGAGACCGGGCACTTCAGAAATCAATGCCCAAAACCATCAGTGGAACAAGAAAGAAGAGAGGTAAATGCAGCCACAGATGATTCAGATGATGCCCTCATTTGTTGCGTTGAGAACTCAACCGAGTCATGGATCATGGACTCCGGGGCATCATTCCATGCTACTTCTAGCACGAGGAAGATGAAGAATCTACGAACAGGTAAACTTGGTAAAGTTCGTTTGGCTAATGATGATACTCTTGATATCACAGGTATGGGGGACATTGATTTGAAGACACCAATGGGTACTATTTGGACCTTGAAAAATGTTCGGGTTATTCCTAGTCTTAAGAAGATGTTGATTTCTATCGGGCAGTTGGACGATCAGGGCTATGACGTCACGTTCGGTAGTGGGCAATGGAAGGTTATCAAGGGGAATTTGGTAATCGCAAAGGGTAAAAAGAAAGGCACTTTGTATATGGTCGAAGTGACGAATGATGGTATAAATGCAGTAACCAGTGGACCCAGCTCATCTATTCTATGGCACCAGCGATTGGGTCACATGAGTGAAAAAGGAATGAAGATGCTCGTAGCAAATGGTAAACTCCCAGAATTGAAGAAGGTAGAGTCCGAATTCTGTGAGCCATGTGTTCTTGGAAAGAAGAAGGTCTCCTTTGTGAAGACAGGGAAAAAGCCAAAAGCTCAGAAACTGGAACTTGTTCATACAGATGTCTATGGACCAACACCAGTTTCTTCTCTAGGAGGCTCGCATTACTACGTGACATTCATCGATGACTCAACTCGAAAGGTATGGGTTTACTTTCTTAAAAATAAATTTGATGTCTTTAATACTTATAAGAAATGGAAAATCGATGTTGAAAATGAAACTGATTTGAAGGTAAAATGCTTGAAGTCCGACAATGGAGTTGAATACATTAGCACAGAGTTTCTCGAGTACTGTGCTGAACACGGCATCCAGATGATCAAGACAGTTCCTGGCACTCCTCAGCAAAATGGAGTTGCAGAAAGAATGAATAGAACTCTTAATGAGAGGGCCAGAAGTATGAGGTTAAATGCTGGGCTCTCTAAGACGTTCTGGGCAGATGCAGTTAACACTGCAGCTTATCTTATCAATCGTGGACCGTCGGTACCATTGGGATTCAAAATACCTGAAGAAGAATGGAGAGGCAAAGCTGTCAGTTACAAGCACCTAAAGGTCTTTGGGTGCAGTGCTTATGATTTGATGAAAGATGGTGACAAGTTAGACGCAAAGGCCAAGAAGTATACATTTATTGGTTATGGGTCAGAACAAATCGGCTACAGGCTTTGGGATTTTGAAAGCAGAAAGGTAGTCAGAAGCAAACATGCCACTTTCAACGAGAACGAGCTATATAAAGACAGAAATATTGAAACCTCAAAAGTTCAGAAAGAACAAGTTGACTTTGATGATGAGGCTATCAAAAACAGAGGTTCAGGGGGTATTCAAAGCAATGGGAGTACCGAGACAGATATCCAAAATGATTCAACTTATAGTGAAAGCTCTGAGATAATCAAGATGATATAGTCAGTTCAGAGGATGAAGAAGAATCACCGTCTCCAGTACAGTCTTCCAGTTCAAAGTGGGTCAGGAGATCCACCAGAACTACCAAGCCACCAGAGAGATACAGCCCGTCAGTAAATTACTTACTGTTGACTGAAAATGGTGAACCGGAGTGCTATTCTGAGGCAGTCAAAGTTAAAGACTCGCTCCAGTGGGAGCATGCTATGAAAGAAGAAATGGGGTCCTTGAATAAAAACAAGACACGGGTATTAACAAAGCTTCTGCTAAACAGAAAGGTCTTACAGAACAAATGGGTCTTTAGAATCAAGGATGAGCATGATGGAACTAAACGGTATAAAGCCCGGTTAGTGGTCAAGGGCTTTCAACAGAAAGAGGGAATCGATTACAATGAAGTGTTCTCTCCAGTGGTGAAAATGACAACCATCAGATTAGTTCTGAGCATTGTAGCAGCAGAGGGCTTACATCTAGAGCAGCTAGATGTTAAGACAGCATTTCTACATGGTGATCTTGATGAAGAAATTTACATGGCACAACCTGAAGGGTTTCAGGTTACGGGTAAAGAAAATTAGGTCAGTAAGTTGAAGAAGAGCTTGTATGGACTGAAGCAAGCACCCAGACAGTGGTACCTGAAGTTTGACAACTTCATGGAAAGAACAGGGTACAAGAAATGTGAGATGGACCACTGCTGTTATCTGAAGAAATTCAGTAACTCTTATATCATCCTTCTTCTCTATGTGGATGATATGCTTATTGCAGGATCTGACATGAATGAAATCAGTAAGCTGAAGAAGCAAATGTCCAAAGAATTCGAGATGAAGGATTTGGGTCCCGCTAAGCAGATACTCGGAATGAACATTGCCAGAAACAAGGAAGATGGCTCTCTAACACTGTCTCAGGAAAAAAACATAGGGAAAGTGTTGGAGAGATTTGACATAAATGGTGAAAACACAAAACCTAGAAGCACACCTCTTGAGAGTCACTTCAAACTTACCAAGGATCAGTCTCCTAGATCAGATGAAGATAAAGAGGACATGGCTAAAGTTCCTTATGCATCCGCTATTGGTAGCCTCATGTATGCAATGGTATGCACGCAACCAGACATAGCACATGCCATTGGAGTTGTCAGTCGGTTTATGTCTAATCCGGGGAGAGAGCACTGGGGAGCAGTCAAATGGCTGCTCAGGTATTTGAAGGGTACATCAAAGATGGGCTTATGTTTCAAAAGAAAGGATGCAGTTTTGACTGGTTATACAGATGCTGACTTGGGTGGCTGTAAAGAGACATTCAAAAGCACAACTGGGTATGTTTTCACAGTGGGAGGAACAGCAGTGAGTTGGATGTCCAGGCTACAGAAAAGTGTTGCACTATCAACAACAGAAGCTGAGTACATGGCAGTTGCTGAAGCCAGTAAAGAGCTAGTTTGGTTGAAGACTTTTCTTGCAGAATTGGGTCAAACACAGACTGATTACTCGTTATACTGTGATAACGAAAGTGCAGTCAAGCTTGCTAAGAATCCAGTCTATCATGGAAAAACAAAGCACATTGGGATGAGGTATCATTTTGTCAGAGAGCTGATTTGTGATGGTACAATAAACTTGAAGAATATCTCAGGTGCGAAGAATCCAGCAGACATGTTTACCAAGTCTGTGACACTGGATAAGCTGAAGTTCTGTGTAACTTCAGCTGGCCTTCAGGAATAATGTTGAGAAGGTGGTAGCAACTAGGAGGAGCTAAAAGATCAGATGATGTTTACAGAAGTACAAGTGGAGCGCAGTTGAAAGTGTTCGAAGCCTCCAAGTGGGAGATTGTTGGGTTGTAGGCTTCGGCCCATTGTGGGCCCAGCCGAATAGAAGAGAAAGAGCAGTGGAGTCCAGCCGGCCCTAGCTCTCAGTTTCTGTTTCCTATATATATTAATCTCTTGTACTTGTAATCTTAATCACTCAATAATACAAACCCTAGTTGCTCCCGTGGACGTAGGTCAGATTAGACCGAACCACGTTAAATATTGTGTTCTTTATTTTCTGCACAGTGTGTGTGTGTGATTTATTCCCAACAATCATATCATATTGGTGGCAATCCAGAAATTTGCATATAAAAAATCCCTCTAGCAGGTTTATTATCAAGTATGGTACGATTAACAGATAATAGTATATTTTTTTTTTTTGAAGAAACATGGCATAGTATATCATATATGAATGTATACAGGCAATCAGGTTTGATTAGCAAGTCAAACCTTCAAAAGAAGAACCTAAAGAGATAGAAAGGAATGTAGCGGTTGTGATCTAGCAAAAATAGATGTAATAGCTGCTGACCCAACCACTTTTTTTAACTGAATCTGTCAGGTGTATATGAATATGCTCGCATGGTTACACGGGCATGAATCTTCATACTTTCAATCATATTTTGCCAAAAGCAAAAAAGTGATTCAATGCTGGCCATAATAGAAGAAAAACTGACAAAAGTCGAACCAAAATTCAACAAATATGGGATGCAGGCTGGTGCATCAGAAGGCCTACTGACTATATTGTTTTAAGTTTGAACACCATGAATTAGCTAAGAACCTTGCAAAGCATATGTAGGGGTGTTACAGACTTACAGCACGATACTAACAACTATGTTATTCAACTGCCTTTAGGAATACGCGTATCAGAAAGTATAATGATCTAAACAAAATATAACACAGATTAAAACAATTCATTTTACTAAATTGATGAGAGTAGAAATAAAATTAGTACCTGAGAGGTTGCTCGGAACGAAAGACACATTAAAGTAGCTTTTGGGACATCCGTTTTCCCCGATTCAGCGTCAGATCCGAAAGTAGTGATTGGTAGTTTGGAACATTTTCTGTTTGAATAATTTACTTCTATCTGAGGAAACTTCACAGCTGCCATTGCAGGAATGATAACCTTATTTGCAGTAGCAATCTGTGTATCCATAGCATATGTCATCCAAAATCACAAACTAAAAAGAATCCATATAATATTCATAGATCAAAAACACCTTTTATTCAACAAAACAACTTACCTTACCACCATGTTCTTTGAGTTCTGCCATGTCAGCAAAATATCCCCTATTCATTTCATCTTTACTGCCCTAAATCACACAAATCACCAACTACAGTTACAATATGATCCACTCGTTAACCAATTACAGT
This sequence comes from Smallanthus sonchifolius, assembly GCA_023525975.1. Classification (NCBI taxonomy): domain Eukaryota; kingdom Viridiplantae; phylum Streptophyta; class Magnoliopsida; order Asterales; family Asteraceae; genus Smallanthus; species Smallanthus sonchifolius. The sequence continues at coordinate 57,713,451 of CM042044.1, read as the reverse complement.
TACAAAACACCGAATCGAAAAACTTACAGCCGAGCACGCTCTTTCTCGATCGCATCCTTATTTCCGAGCTGCATTCAAAATTAGGGTTTATTACAACTACAACACGCAGTAATTGCCGCTTTGGAGTTATTATAAATCGATCAATTTGACATGACACGACTGCATTAATGCCTAATCGATCATATTAACTAACCTGATAAAAATCGAGAAAGCGATTGGAAGTCAAGCGTGCGGGGATGCTGGCTGGTAGAAATACTTTATCTTCTTGTTTGAGCAACAGCCGGGAACTAAGAGTAACCGCCGATCTGGAAGAAGTCAGCTGCTTCAGCCTCAACATCGTCTCTATCGCGCCGTCGCCGACGATGGCAATGAATCGGTTGTGGGGGAGATGGTGTGTACGAGTAATTGGTGCAGGGTTTTGAGTGTTGTCTAACCCGAAGCAGGCTCCATAGATCTTGGGTCGGGTATTTTTGGATAGAGTCGCAAGTGGGTTTTGACCCGGAAGTTTTTTATTATTTTATACTTTTTTATGAAATATAATTGGGCCCTTAATTCATGGAGAGTATTAAAAATAATGGACAAGAAATTTTTTTCATCGGGATCAGAAATTTTGTGTCAGTTATCTATCACTAAATAATAATACTTTTCGGTAATGTTTAGGTCGGGTCAGGTCACATAATGCATACAACATCACTAATTATAGTAATCAAATAATTACTACTAGTATACTACGTAGTTACAAATAAAAAATACATACACATATAAGGTTGTTCAAAAAGTTTGTATCTCGTGGCTCACTCGAGAAAATCTCGTTCGAAATCAACTCGTTTGTAAACGAGCCTAGCCCAAGCCAAGGTAAGCTTGGTTTGTAAAATAGCCAGTCAAATCGCTACTTAGATTTTTATTTGGTTATTTTGTTTAAAAAATTAAATGGGTAATGAGTTAACTAAATGTGGACTTAATTGTTTAAATGACTAAGCTTTTAATCCAATTTAGTCCAAATATCTAGAAAAACTTTTTAGTTTAAACAGGGGTGGGTGTTAAACATTATTTTTTTTGGGCTCGGTTAAAAATTTATGAGTGTCGATATCAAAATTTCTTAAGAGTCAGACAAGAATATAGTGCAACTAATAGTATTTTTTCATGGATGGAGCCCCCCTAATAGGGGTAGGTCCACCAATGTTCATAGACAATATTTTACTTAAAAGTAATTTGAAAAGTCGGCTTGTGGTTTGTGAATGTGAAAAATTATATTTATAATAAAAACCGGTTTGATTTGGATTGTTATTAGATGTGAAAATTTGAGTTTAGTTGGGTTGTGTAGGTGAAAAGAGGATAAATATGTTTTTTAATAGATGGTTTAGTTGGGCTACTCTTTTTTATTTCGATAAATGAGTTTAAGAAATGACCTTAAATAAAATAAAATATACAATTGGTCACAGTGCAATTTTTTGTTTTTCTTAAAAAAACAACTGATAAAAACATGTAGAAATGTAGTAATAAAATCTAATCTAAATATTTTAAGGATTTTTGTTCTTAATTAATAACGTTACAATTTCTATAGGTGTTCATATTTTATTCACTCTCTTAAAAGCATCGAAGCCGTTCTTATCATATGAAGGATAAGAGAGAGAAAAAAGAGATGTATGAAATCTACGGGACGATTGCCCATGAATGGAGAGTTAGAGGGATGGGACCGAATAACATTATCGCATATAAGAAAACTACTAAGGTTGTTCATGAACAAAACTATAGATGCTCTGAAAAACAATATGAAAATTACAATAACATCATTTTAAGCTCCATCTATAAGGTATTAGGTATTATAAATAAAATATAAAAAACAATAGTTTATAGACATTATATATTATCTTAAATGAAAAGGTCGGTGAACCTTTTCACCTATCAAAATCCCTCTTTAACTTTAGTAAAATGACAAAACTCACCTCCTAACTTTGTAAAATGTCACTTTGACTCCCTCTTAAGTTTCTAACGTTTCGAGTTTACCCCCTGTAGTATATATATATAATCTGATTTTTTCTCAATAACTTTCATTCGTCATATATATATTTTTTCTTGCCGTCTCAGTATAAATTTTGTCAAAAAAGGAATTGTATTTAAAAAATGGTATTTTTTATTTATCGTGAATTATATCGATTGATGGTAACGTGCCGGTACCATGAACAAAGAGACCGACACCGACCGAAGAACATCGGTGGCATTCTATAACTGTCTTTTATCTATGTTTAGATGTCCACAACCGAGTCGTCGTAACTTCATACATTTCTTCTATGTACTTAACCACGTTTTCCTTTTGTGTTTAGCCACATTAATGCCAACGTCTAAATCGTTTAAGGTCCGCCTCCGCAGCGGAGCGCGAGGCTAATTTTCTCGTTTAACTAAAATGTCATAACTTTAATTATATATATTCTTTTGATGAAATCAATAATTTCCATCTTGTGGGACAATAAGGATGTCAATACGTTGCTAGCCATCCTTCTATGACTTTAATCTCTCTCATTCTTTGTGCAATCAACCATTCCGGGTCACTATCCACTGGAGTATGTAAATCCCAGCAATGATGACCTAATCATTTCAATAAAAACCACAAAATACATTTATAAAACAGTTAAGATAATAGGTATATCCAATAATTATTAAATATTTAGATTTTTTTATATACGGATAAATACATATCTGTTCATTATTAATACATTACAGTTCATAGTGCTTTTACAAATAATCATATCTATCTATAAATAATATGTGAATAAAATGATTTTAAATGTTTAAAGATTCTCTATTGAAGACATCCTACTATGTAAATATAGTTTCCTACATACCTTCTTTTGTATAAATAGCAACTATTGAGTCTGATATGTTTTGAAGAACCCTGTCATTTAAACAAAAATTCATTTTGTTAAATACAAATAATTTTGTAAGTTATATATAACCGTATAATTGTACGAATAAAGTCGTGTAATTTCTTACCCTCCAGAGCTATATGGATCTCGTAATCCATTAGAAAAGATAATATTACTTCCAAATTTGTTCAACACGTTTTTAATATCCTGTCAAACATAATATCAATCCATAATAAACTTGTAGAGGATGGTTAACAAAGAAAATAAAAAGGATTAACTTACATGGCCTCCAAACTCTAATGGTGCCCAGTAAGGTCTTGGTGTAACACCAAACACTTTGTCGCATTCTTTTGTAACGCTAGCCATATCGAACGGCTTCGTTTGAAACATTGTATCGTTTTCACCACGTCCCATTGGCATTACCATTTCAGTACAAGACTACATAAAACACAATTGTTTAGAACATGTTACATTATATAAAAGCGGTCTTTATATTATAGGATTATTGGATTTTAATTATCTCATCTTTTACCAATTGGCCAATAATAATCCCAACTGAGAATATTCTTACCACCGGTCCCTACTTTCAAACTATTTTTTTACATTGGACCTGCCGTTAAAAAAACTTAACGTCGTTAGAGTTTATATGACGTGGCCATCTACAAACCGTCGGAAAATCAAGCCAAGCTAGCAGTGGTGTCGTGTTGGCTTTTGAAATTGGCTTTGGTGGTGTTTAACTAGTCTCGTTAAACACCACCGTTGTCTCTGTTTGAACTTTCCGGACAAACGAGACTAGTTAAACACCACCAGAGCCAATTTCAAAAGCCACCACGAGACCACTGCTAGCTTGGCTCGACTTTCCGGCGGTTTGCAGATGTCCACGTCATATAAACTCTAACGGCGTTAAGTTTTTTTAACGAGGGTTCCACTGTAAAAAAATAGTTTGAAAGTAGGGACCGGTGGTAAGAATATTCTCAGTTGGGATTATTATTGGTCAATTGATAAAAGGTGAGATTATTAAAATCCAATAATACTATATTATATGGTTAAAAAGTACGTTTGTATATTAGTAAAAAAACTCTGACACACGTCTACCTGCCAGTTCCATCCAAAATCCTTCCTTAGACCGTATGAGGAAACATGATTACATCTTTGCCCAAAAACCGCGTTGTATCCTGCCATGATTTTGTCGAGAACATATTCATCGCTATCGATTGTATCGGATGCATTACAAAACGTACGTAGGGAATCATCATCGTTATACTGAGCCATTCTATCATATCGATACTCCAAGTTGTCCTTGAGCTCCTGGGACGTGTTCAACGGTCTTCGGGGAAAATATATATATTAAAATTGAGATAAAAACATAACTAAGAATTTTGGAAATAAAATCAAAACTATCTTTAATGTGTCTAACGTGTAATATGTTAACATTATTAAAAACATAAAGGACATTATGATTATTCAAACATGTTTTGGTCAAACATAATATAAACAATATTAGATTTGATGTAGTTATAATATACAAATTAGTCCATGATGTAACTAGAGGTGTACAAACCGGTTTTTTTTTCTAAACTGGTTCAATTTGGGTCACCGAAAGTCAAAACCAGTTCGGCTATACCGGTTTTTGGGGAGGGAAGTGACCAGTTCAGTTCTAGTTATACCGGTTTCAATCTGATTCGAACACGACGGTTCTCAAACCTATTACAATCTGACGGTGCTGGTTCAACCCTAAACCGGTTTCAATACCGGTTCGGTTTGGATTGGTTTTTTGTTTCGGTTTAGAAACCATTTTTTTGTACACATCTATCTAGATGCAACTATGCAAGGATGTAGCAACTTACAAGCAAGTATTGAATATTTGAGAAAGTTTCAAAAGCCCATTGGGCTGAGCAGCAACCCTATCAATTTCGGTCCATGACTCTTTAATGGTTTTGTAGCAAGTTTCACTTGTACTCTGTGCATTGAAGGTTGTATCAACAATATCTTCACATAATTTATAAGCTAAATGTTTGGTTTGCTTACATTGAAATCATTAGAAACCACTAGTGCATATCCGTTTTCGGGGGTGAGACCTTTAAAATAAAGAATTGGGGCAGATGCCGCCAATGCACCATAAGCGATGTGTGGATACTTCAAATGAAACCATGAGGCTAACACTAATCAGAAAACAAATAAGTTACTTTTTAATGTATATAAAAATAGTTATACATGTAGTCTAGATAATAAAATAGTTAAACAATAAATAAGCCGAGCTTAAAAACTACTCACAAATTTTAGTTTTAGATATAGAGCTCAAGACGAACTTGAGCTCGAGCTTAGACGTATAGACCCCAAGAAGAACTTACTTCCACCATAGGATCCTCCAACAACAATAACGGGGCAATTTTCTGCGGATAAATTGTGTTTAAGACTAAGGATTAACTGGGCATTGTCTGCTAAAGCTTGTTCCAAGCTAAAAAATCCAAGAGTATTGGCATCCTTATATGCTTCGTCTATCGATCCAAATGGCATTGAAGTTCCATAGTATCGATGCTGCAAGTTAGATATTATTTCATATTATGTTTTTTATATAAAAACAAAAAAAAATTGAGAAACAACGATGGTAGTACTTCAAACCCGATCCAACTTGTTTTAATCGATAATCAAAACAATTCAACCCACCCATTTTTCTCTTCTAAGATGCACAATTTAATACTTTTCTTCTATGTTGGGGCCCATGAATTATTTTACTAGTGTCACTTTTGATAATGTGTGGTGAATCAGTGTGTCTCGAGGATTGGATAGTTATAATTTACTTATGAAAAGTATCATATACTTTATAACATATAAAAAAAAATTCTTGTATCATGTGATACCTTACCTTTGTATGCAGGTCCACTAGTACTTCTACGGTAAAAAAATGTAACTATCATGCTTAGTTCTGAAACCTGTCCCAAAAGACTTACCTCTATATACACCAATAGACCATGGAACCGGGAAGCAAGGATTGGAAAAAATCCCGACACACCCACTTCGATAACAACATCTATCTCGGCACCCATATAAAGAAAGATCGGAGAACTCGTATTGGGCCCACCCCAATATTTGGAATTGACGATGTATCGTTGTTGGAACGTCATGTAACTTTCGGGCTTATAGTTGAAATGGTCAAGAGTTTGCGTATAGTTGTGGAATACAAAATCAGGAGTAAGGGGCTCGTACTCCTGATAAGAAACAGACTTTTCGTTCAGAATACTTAATCGCGGTCTATTGGCGGTAACAAATGTTCTGAGGAGCATGGAGACCAAGGCTAATAACAGAAGTGATGTTTGGGTCATTTTCGAATTCGTATGTTTGGTGTCAATAAAATAGAGTTTGTTTAGGATTTATAGTTGTTTTGACGTACATTAAACCCGAGCCGACCCACCTGTTTTGCCGGACATAGTTGTTTCTCTTGTTATGTTAGGGAGTTATAACATTGGACAATGGATTATTCTCGAATTACAGAATAATTGATGTCATTGTTGGCAAAGCAATGTGAGACAATTTAATCATAGGAAATAACGGTTTCTTAGTTTGATTATGACTTCAATATTTTTAAAAAGAGAATTGGGAGATGAATACTTTGTGGACTTGCAATACATAAAACAATATCGTTGTATTTTTTTACTTGTTCTTTATAGATAAAACACATAAAATAATAACAAAAAATAGAGGTTACATATTCGACGATTGCATTTTATTTTAAAACGAACAACAAACATTTCAATTTCAAATCATTCCACCCTGACTTATTTCTATTTCGTAACTACTAACTTTTAGTATATTGAGCATGTATATGAAATTAACCGAAAATTAGGTGTGACAAGAAAAACCAAATAACCAAAAGTTTAATATAACCGAGCGGTTAAGAAACCATGGTCTAGTTGTAGCTTTATATAATTGATCTTTGTGGTTCAGTTACAGTTATATATGTATAAATAACTAAAACAAGCCGTTAATAAAATCTAATAATTATATTTTTTTATAAATAATATATTATTTCCCTGCTCAAACCTAAAATATCAAGCTTGGTTTTTTTTTACCTAAACTATAATTAGGCTTGAAGTTAATTAGCAAATGGTCCGGGTGATTTGCTAAAACTTAAAATATCAAACTTGGTTTTTTTTTTACCTAAACCTGTTGGTTTGAGGCCTAACTTTGAGAAATATCAAGTTCGGGATCTGTGGTTCCATTTTATCACTTATGGGTGCGCTAACGCTAACTTATGTTTAGTTTTAATAGAAAAAGACCAATGTGCATCGCACATTAGGGTTATTGTAACACCCTAAATTCGTACACCGATTATTTAAACATTAAACACGAGGAAGCATTCGTCCCAAGAAATTTTTTTTTAGCGTACCGTGAGTGACCAGACTCCCATCTTCGCGTACCGCGAGGGAGTCCCAAATCGCCTGCCCGAGAACCAGGTTCTTTGCGTACCGCGAAGAACCTTCCCCTGGCCTTCGCGTACCGCGAGGGACTCCAGTAAACAGAAAGTTTAGTTTTTCTGCCCAGTTCAACACTTAGCCAAATTTTCCAATTTTTTTCACCATATCAACATGACACAAAATTTCCAAACACTTGGGTTTTGGTTAAAACATTCAAACATCATATCTATACACCAAAAACATAATTTCATGTACCATTTACATCCTTTAGAAGGATTTCTATTTGCCCCCAAAAACACCAAATACGCATACGAGAACCCGCCAACCCCATGGACTTGACTTTGACTACATCGGAGCTTTTCCTACATAACACCACATATAATCACCATTAGTAATGAAGATAAAACATAACAAGTAAAATCCATTTGTTTTCACCCATTCACCCATTTGACCCGTTTCCACCCATTTGACTCGTTTCCACCCAATTAGTCATTAGGCTACATATCACTTGCATAACACCTTTCAAGTTTCATTCTTTACTTATAACCATCATAATTAACTCATTTTCATTTCCATTATGGCACTTAGGTCATAACTTCATTACCACATTTCCATTATGATACTAGATCATAACTTCATCACCACATTTCTATTATGATCCATATATCATAACTTCATCACCACATCTCCATTATGGTATTTAAATCATAACTTCATATCCACATTTCCATTATGGTATTTAGACCATAACCTCATATCCACATTTTCATTATAGTATTACAACTATAGCTACATTCATTCACTTTTACATACAAATTCATACACATTCATAACAACAACATGGTATGCAAACATAACACATATATCACCCTTTATCATCAATACTAAGTAAGTGCAAGAGCACTTACCTTTCGGTTTGAAGATCTCGTTCCCCCTTCAAGATTTGCAATTTGATTACCTAAACATATACACCTAGTTTAGTAATCTATCATACATTAAAATCACATTTTAATTGGGTTCACAATCCAATCTTCCATTTCCAACCCAAACTGATCTGTTTGGGTTATTCTCATATCCAAACGCCCTCTTTCCATCCAACTCACCTACTTGAGTTTCATTACCATTCCTTAACACTAACTTTTCATTTAATCTTTAACATTAGATTAATTTAGTGTTCTTTCAAGTGTCTAGCATCATATAAACACTTAATCATTCATTAATTCATCATCCTAACATCATAACCCTCAAACCCCCCAATTCTTTCCATATGAACCCTCATTTCTCATAATCAAAATCAAAGGGTTCTATGATGTTAATCATCATTCTTTACCTTTAGTTTAGCTAGATTATCAACAATCTAACACTAAATAACCCCATGCATCATTAAACTTCAGATTTCTACAAAACCCACCTATTAACTCATCAATGGTGAGATCAAATGGAAGATAATCACTTACTTGATGTTAGGAAGGTGATGTGCAAGCCAAAACCTTCACAAATCAAGCTTCAATTGCACGAATTTGCTTCAACACCCTTTTCTCTCTTGAAGCATCGACCCTTCACCAAAAAATTTTTTTCTCAATTTTGACTTCATCAAGTCAAATATGGCAGATTTGCCATATTTATAAGTTTAGCCCCTCATCTTCCATTTCACCCATTTCATTTCAAAATTAGTTAAAAACTAATATAACCCCATCACTAACTTGAAACCCACTTGTTTTGTAACGAACAAAAATCCGGGTTTCGTTTTCAAATAAATAAAATATTTTAATAAATATTATGGTGAAAATAATATTTTAGAAATAAGTTGAAACAAGTGGGTTTCAAGTTAGTAATGGGGTTATACTAGTTTTGGAATGAAATTGATGAAATGGAAGTTGAGGGACTAAAGATGTAATATGGAAAATCTGCCATTTTGACTAAAAGAAGTCAAAATTCAGGTTTTCTCTCATTTGGGTGGATCGTTCTTGAGCAAGAGAGAAAAGGAGAAACCGGATTTGAAGCCAAAATCATGCATTTGAGCTTGAATTTGTGAAGGTGTTGGCTTGCACATCATCCTTCTAGCATCAAGTAAGTGATTATCTTCCTTGGATTTCACTTTTGAATGTGTTAGTTGGTGGGCTTTGTAGAAATCCGAAAATTATGAATGCATGTGGTTAATTGGTGTTAGATTGTTGATAATCTAGCTAAACTAAAGGTAAAGAGTGGTGATTAACATCCTAGAACCCTTTGATTTTGATTATGAGAAGTTAGGGTTCATATGAAGGAAATTGGGGGTGTTTGGATTATGATGAATAGGATGTTGAATTAGTGATGATTAAGTGTTTATATGGTGTTAGACACTTGAATGAACACCAAATTAACTTAATGAAAAATATGGAATGAAAATTAGTGTCAAGGAATTGGAAATGGAAACTCAAGTAGGTGAGTTTGGAATGAAAGAGGGTGTTTGGTTATGGGAATAACCCAAACGGGTCAGTTTGGATTGGAAATGGAAATTGGGTTGTGAACTCAATTATAATGTGATTTTGATGTATGTTAGATTACTAAACTAGGTGTATATGTTTAGGTAATCAAATTGTGAACCGAGAAGGTGGTGCGGGGTCTTCTAACCCAAAAGGTAAGTGCCTTTGCATTTACTTAGTTTTGATGATAATGGATGGTATATGTGATATTGCATACTATGTTGTTGAAATGACTGTGAATGAATGTGTATGAACTAGTATGTATAAATGAATGAATGTAGTTATAGTTGTAATACTATAATGGATATGTGTAAATGAATGAATGTAGTTATAGTTGAAATACTATAATTGATATGTGTAAATGAGGTTATGATCTAAGTATCATAATAGAAATGTGATTATGGTTTAAATGCCATAATAGAAATGAGGTTATGATCTAAGTATCATAATGGAAATAAGGTTATGGTTTAAATACCATAATGAAAATGAGGTTATGGTCTAAGAACCATAATGGAAATGGATATGAGGTTATGATCTAAGTATCATAATGGAAATGATGTTATGGCCTATGTGTCATAATGGAAATGGAAAGGCGTAATCAAAATGTTGATTATGTTTGACAAAAGAAAAGAATGAATCTTGCAAGGTGAAATGCAAGTTATTTGTAGCCAAATGACAATTTGGGTGTAAACGGGTTAAATGGGTGAGTGGGTGAAAACAAGTCGTATTTACTTGTTTGATATGTTTATCTTCATTACTAATGGTTGATACATGTGGTGCTATGTAGGAAAATCTCCGATGTAGTCCGGGTCAAGTCCAATTGGCGAAATGAGGATTCTCGTATGCATGTTTGGTGTTTTTTGGGGTTTGAATGAAAATCCGTTAAATGTGGTGTAAATTGATATTTGAAATTGTGTTTTGGTATATATATGTGGTGTTTGAATGTTTTTAACCAAAACCCAAATGATTGAAATGTTTTGTGTCATGTTGGTGAAAATGTTGGAAATTTGGCTAAGTATGGAACTGGACAGAAAAAGTAAACTTTCTGTTTACTGGTCTTCTTCGCGCCACGCGAAGATGGAGAGGAGGTTCTTTGCGACACGCGAAGAACCAAGTTCCCGGACTTGCCACTTTGGAGACACTTCGCGGCACGCGAAGATGTCTGTCTATATCTTCGCGGCACTCGAAGGAAAAAAAATAATAAAAAAAATTCTTTGGATAAATGCTTCCGCGCGTTTAAATGTTTTAATAATTGGTGTTCCAATTTAGAAGTGTTACATGTTTCAACTTATTTCTAAAATATTATTTCCACCATAATATTAATTAGAAATATTTATATATTTAAAACAAAACCCGGATTTTGGTTCGTCACAGTTATCTCTTTTAAAGTCCTTAAGTTAGAGTATCCTCATATGCAAAGCATGTGAAGTCTTTTCAATTAAAAATAAACAAAAGTTAGTGTTAGTACCATAAGTGTTACAAAACTGAAACTAAAGATCCTAAACTTATTACTTCGTAAAGTTAAGTCCCAAACCAGTTAGTTTTGACAAACCATATCCACCATTTGCGTGATTAAATCTTATACTTTTTGACTGATATATTATTAGATTCACATTCACTCAAACCAACTCCAGTGATTAACTGAATAAACAGAACCACCTTCCCCTATAACTAAAAAGTTCCAAACCGTCTGGGGAAAAAACCGATCTAAAAACCGAAGAATCAATTAAAAGTTTAATTGTCTTAAGACCGAATTAAACCAACCCATAGATCGCCCCTAACAAAAACCTTTTACGACAAAAAAAAAATTAAAAAAAATCGTACAACAGAAACAAGTATGATTTTTCAGTACTTTAGTTTCGAAAGAACATATGAATTTTTACTTGTATAAATTTTCTCCTGTAAATGATTCAAGAAAATCAGCATAATATTACGTCCATAAACACATCAACAACTTCTCACGAGTCAATCTCTCAAATTAAACAACAAAAAGGCCTCAATTCCCACTTACACTCGCCCACCATTAAATAACACCAATACATAATATACAAGCACTACATCGAACCCGAATCATAAATAAATAAATTTAAAAAAAAACCAATCACATGCACAAATCAACCAGCAGCAGTGGTACACAAGACGCATCGCATCCGAGAGCCACCCGAGGGGGTATTTTGGTCATTTTCATCATCTTCATCCTCAATGTAATCGCCATTGGCATAAGAGTTACTAGATGTGACTCCTGTCCCTTTCTTGGTGGTAATATTATTGGTGGAATCCATTAAACAATGCAAGTGGTATGCATGACAGCAAAAGAACACCAGAACTGATGCACCCTGAATGGATAACGGGTCGAAACAGATGCAACATCTTCCACCTGCTCGGGTTTTTGATTTGCCTTCAATGGATTTTAGGACCGGGGCTCGCTCCATTGGATTACTCCCCTCGTTCATGTTGGAACGCGTTTCTTTTTCTTCATTGCTGAGGTATATTGCGCGTCTTGCTTCTTTGTAATATTTTACTAGAAGGTTTACGATATCCGCCTGACAAGATCGGGTTAACAGATTATTAATAGTGGTAAAGTTGGCGGGTTGGGTTGGGTAACAAGTCAAGTAATATTAAATGATCGTTGTGTCAAGTACAATGGCAAAAACAATATTGTTTCAATAATAATTTAGTTTTTTTTATATGAAATGATTTAGAAGGTTTTATGAATTCAAAATGTGCTTTGGGCAGTTTCCTTTTTACCTACTTTTATATATCTATATGACATTTTATTATAATAAACAATTACTGTGTTAAATATGATAACAAAAACATTAGAGTAAATTACATAAATTACGGTTATTGAACCTCATTGTAAAAGGTTTCCACGAGGGACTATATCTGTATATTTGACAAAACCACAAGGACGAATTATGTAATTTACTCAAAACATCAGTATTTTGATAATAATCTATTTTTTAAAGTAAAAAGATTTAGAAGGCTGTATGGATTAAGAATACACTTTGGGCACCTTTTGACCCATTTGACAGCTCGTTCGAGTAATCTGATCGAAGCAACCCATTTGACAACTCATTTGACCCATTAGAGATAAAATATAATCGAAGCAACCCATTTATAAGTAAAATAATTGGAATCGCCACTTCTACAGATTATCTTATGAAATAAACTGGAACTAGCTGTATTGCAAATTGTAAAATTTCCAAATACCTTGAGTATATCATTACAGCCATGTCTCAGAGAAGTTTCCGTTCTGTAGTCAGTGATAATCTTGACTAAACGGTCCCTCAGCCTGCAATTAATGGATCAAATTTATTAAACTCTTTTCATCACAAAACAAGATATTAAGCTGCCAAATAATGAAAGTTTGATCATCTATGACAAGGATTGAAAATATCAATGCATCCAACAAAAAATAATATCAAAGCAAGCAATAATTAATACTAACCGTGGGATTTCCAAACCATTTGGTACAATGTTGACAATATAAAGGGGATCAAGATTGCCAACAGTATGTTCTAACAAAACACCAACCTGCAGAGCAAAGAAATGTGATTATGTCAGAGGTATCAAAATGAGCAGGTCAGATGGATAGGGTTGGCCAGAAACATTTTTTGTCCTAATTTTATATACTTTTGGCATATAATTAGTTTGTCAAGTATGAAAATAAAAACTATATTCTTTCAATAATAATCTAATTTGTAAATATAATAATTTAGAACATTTTAAGCTTTAATAATACACATAGGGAAACTTGGACAGTGAAAGGAGTAAGTATATACCATTTCGGGTTTATTAAGACATTGTCTAATAAGTTCTTCCCAAAGATCGTCATCATGCTGCATACTGACGAACTCGATAGCCTGTAAAAAGGTTATGTTATACACTTTTTCAAAGGCAATCAACATGGTCAGAAGTAAAAAAAAAAATTGTTAAGAACCTCTTTTATATCCCCCTGTTTGTCAATAATAACAGCAAGGGCTTGTTTTGCGTTTCCCATTCTTCCAAGAATGAAAACTTGCTCACTTAGTAAATCTTTATTGACACAAACTTCATACGCCTAAAAGTAACATTTTGGAAACATCATGTTAACATACGAAAATAAATCATGCAATATTAAAACTTTATAGTCATCAACTTAGCAAACCTTTTCAAGCATATAATGTTGACTGCTACGAAGAAAAGGAAGTAGCATTTTTTGATCATATTCCGCGTAAAGCTCAACCTGAAGAACAAAAATATCATAAATTCTAGTAGTATGATGATAAGACATTTCAGGGAAACCTAATCTACATAGGGTAATAAGTGAAAAGATATGAAAGTGATCATCATTAAGCCATAAAGAAGTGCAATGGTGGATCCCTGGCTAGGTTAGGGGTTTCTGTAATCACTATTTTTTGCACGTAGGAAGCTCAATCATAATTCTACATATTAAATCTGAAAGATAATTCACATATTTATGAAACTTGCAAAATAAAACAAGTATTGTTTAAAAACTATTTTATATCTTCTCAACTCACTAGAAGTGCACCACTAAGCATGTCTAATATTACTAGTTGCATCTAGCAACATGGTCAAAACAACTTGCAAGCATGACTGCAACTAGAGATGGCAACATGGGTGGACCCGGGTAGATTGGGGGTTAACAGGCCAAAACAGACCGAGTCGAACTTGATGGAGTCATCAGTTTGGGTTGACCCAAAAACACATTTTTGTCTATTTATTTTCTTAAAAGAAATTAACGTCACACAATTTAAGTGGTTAAATGCTTTAAAAAAAGACTTTTTGTGTGTGTGGGTGTTTTGGGGGGGGGGGTTCAACCAGATTGACCCGTTCCCCTGTAGGCTAAGTTTTTTTTTAATATGAAGCATTATAGGTGAAACAAAACCCATCAGTAAGAGGTAGATCTGTTGACCAAAATGAAACCAAACTACTCCCGTAATCATTTCTAGAAGGAAAACCACAATGTAACTTCTATTTTTCGAGCAAAAAAAGCAAAATCTTGTGGTATGGAGAAACTTTTAATGGTGTTTAAATGTGATCTTTAAGATGTTAGGTAACAAAATGAGTGTGTATCTTTTTGAAGAATATTCAAGTAATTGAGCATTTATTGGTTTACACCTCGATGTGATTTAAAGTAGGCAAATTTGATTTTTTTTACCATACAATTTGCTACCGTAGTGGACATAGCAAGATATTCAATCTGACTATTACTTTCTTACTAGGATAAAAGAATCTTGATCAAAAATCTCAACACACCTGCATGTCATGAAAATCTCTGCCAGCATGAGGATTAACTTCAAATAGTGAGTGCAAATACTCATACAGAAAATATCTGGAATCACATTGCTTTTTTGAAGCCAGAAGTTGGGAAACAATTTCAACAGGGGTAATTATGTCCCTGTACTGGATTAACAGTGAAACTGCACGCTTATGATCAATCTGCATTAGCTGGACAACCTGTAAAGAATACATAAAAGAATCACAAATCAGATGACCGAACAAATAGATGCAAAACGTGTTAAGTTGGGCCAATTTCCGAAAAAGAAAAAAAAGGCATTTTCTACTTCAATATAAGATAAAAGAAAAACAGGTATGAATGTGTAATTTGCTTGTAAACATGAAATTTCTCACACACCTTTTCACGAATGACATCATGCAAGTTATGCTTCTCGATAAACTCAAAGATATCTGGTTTCATAAGCTGAAAAACAGAATTTGAAAAAACGCAAACAAGTTAATGACATATTTAAGAAAGACCTTCAGAAAGCAATAATTCATATGATGCAACTGTTACTAATTTAGAAGTAGCAATTTCGACCCGTTTGCTTATGCATGGACTGATTTTGGGTTATGCTTTATCTCAAATGGGTTCTCTCCTTTTAATTCATAAAACCTCCTAAATCCTTTTACTCATGGATTTTGATTATTACAATAAATTGTGATAATATAGCTTTTGTAATCATAATTGAAGTACTTTAATAAAAAAAATTTAAAATTATCAAAATGTAATGTTGGTAAACCTAACCCGACTAATCATGTTTCGACCAATATGAAAAATGACCCATTTCAACCGGAACCAGTTTTGACCCAGTTCCCCCATCTTGCCAGCCCTAAGTACCATAGGTATATAGTGAGCCCTTACATCAGCATAAAGTGCAAAAGCTTTTTCATATTGTCCATCAATTTCATATAACACTGCCAATGCCTGAGATAGCAAAAAATCTGAGAGATTTAATACGCTTATTATAGTTCAAATGTGCACACATGACAATAATAATACTTGTTATTACCTCTTTGAGTTCATCACTCATGGATGACGTGTTAAGTTGGGGCTCTATAGCTGCAATGACAGGTAATGCAGAGTATATTACATGTGGCCAAGATTTCACAGCAGACAAAAGATCCTTGTGGGAAGATGGAATTGTTGCCAGAGCTACAAGAGCAACCTGCATTTTTAAGCAGATTAAACCATTACAGTAATCAATTGATATGACATTTGTAAAGTTTATGCATTAAGGCCGCATCTCCGACCCATTTATTTGCCAATAGGCTGATATGGGTTCTGTTTCATCTCTAACTGGTCAAATGGGTCATATAAGAAAAATATTCCGTTTGCCAAAATTAATGTCCACAAGTATGATAGAGGTAATTAAGGAAAAAATAGTAAATAATAACCATCCAGTCTTAAAATGGAGTACAGACTAAAATAGTAACATGGACAACAATTTCGGGATGGAAAGAGTAGCTAAAAAAAGGAATGGGTCAAACAGGTTGAAAGTTGCCCAAAAATTGTTCTTTTAATGCATACATTTTAAGTTAATCTATTCAAAGATTTAGGTTATTGCAATAACATTTTTTGGTGATTATAATTAAAGCATTAGTTATTTATTAGAAACTAATTAAAAAAAGCGTTTCCTGCGGGTCAAACAAACCTAACCCGTTACTCAACCTGCTGCATATCACATACCTCATAAGCAGTATCACGTAGTACTGGGTTCTCTATTGGGATGTATGGAACCAGCACGGGAAGCTGACGGAGATGAGCAAAGTGGAAAACCCATCTGTGAGAATTAACCATTGTAAATGTTCTATTTCTTTTTACCCTTTTTCTTTTTCATAGCTTCCCTTGCTGAAAATATTCTAGGAATTTTTTTTAATTTGTGATCTAATTTAAAGGGGATATCCTACCTCTCCCATGCTGTGGCAGAACCTCGCAATACTTTGGGACATAAAGAAGCTGCTTCAGCATATTTCCTTTCTACAATCAAATGATCCAGATACCTTGATCCTACCTAAAAAAATATTTTACAAGTTATGGTTAGATAAAAACTGTATGTGCTAAAAAATAAATAATCATAGTTGTTAGTTGTTACACAGTTTCTTTGTTACACTAAACGCTGACGAGGCAAGTTCAAAACTCAACTCATTCCAGTAACTTCTATAATTACAGGTTTACATAAAAATGAGCACGAAAAAAAATCTTGATAAAATTTAGCCTTCGAATTATGAGTTTAAACTTGAAGGAAGTAAAAAAAACACCTCATCAAGGAGCTCACTACGCCCCTGTCCAGCTTCAGCGGCGGCTAGAGCTTTCTCATGCCATCCATGCTGAAGAAGCCAATTAATATGATCTTCTGCATCCCTGCAATCAGAAGCATATTATCATTTCAAATTGATTTATATTACATGGATCCTTCATATCTGACAAATCATGGCAAAAAAAATCAGGCCAAATACACGGGGTTGTAGAGGATGTTCATATTAAACTATAACACTATGTTCTAGAAGCACTGGATATGTAGATGTAAATCAAGATGACTAATGATATCGGATTAAACGATTGAACCTTCCAGACGGTTTAAATCACTTCATAGGCATCAAATTCATGGGATAATAGATGTGAAAATATAGAAATCAATAAAGAAAAACAAGGACTAACAAATATTAGGTCACTATTCATGAACCTATTTTTATGATTACAGGTGGCAACATGTGAACATGGGCGGGTCAGGCAGGTTGGGTCATTTTTAAGTACAGACTGAAACAAACCGGGTTGATTTGCATACATTGTTTTGTCAAATTTTGAATATTTCTATACAGTTAATGTGCAACTTATGATTACAAAACAATATAATTACAATAATAATCTAAATCTTTAATAAAATGATTTACGAGGTCATCATATGCATAAAAAAAATTAAAGACTCTGGGCAATTTTTAGCTCCCCCCTTCTTCCCTTTGAAGCTAACTTTTTTATTTAACCAAATTAAGATAAAACAGAACCTAAAAAACTCATTCATGGGTAAGGGGTCGAAATTGCCACCGCTAAGGACATGAAAAAAAATAGAAACCTTCTTCCCTTTTGTATATGTGAATTCATTTCCACAAGAACAAAGAACTGTTACTTACCTAGGTTTGGCAATAACTACATCTTTTGGGGACACAACATAGTATAATGGTTCATCACCAGCTGCCCATTGACCCCCTGCATAGCTGCTACCTACATCCAGAATTTGTAAGTATCTTATGCTATATGAAAAATGTAGAGATGAGCAAGAACATGTACCTGAGAAAGGAACATGAGCAAGAGAATAATCTTTCGCCTTGTAATGCTCAAATCCAAGGACAGGTAATGCGTCTGTCGCCAACTCATCATTGTTCCATGTCACTACATGCACTTCTGGTCTTTGTGCATTTCCCTGTTTAAAGTAGATTCACATTTTAGCTTATATTCATCTTACCAAATACCAGGGTTATTAGAAACATGTAATCTTTTGAGAAACCATTTGATGAGTGTAAAAGTAAATGGGAAAATATCCGAATGTAATCCAATGGAGGGGGAACCCTCAGTCCCTCAATATATGCAGGATATAACCCTAGGAAAGTCTTATCGGGCCTATAGCCATAAACGAATAATACATAACAAATACACTATAGGAAATTAACAATGAATATAGATGTATATGAGAGGACAGAAAACCACCAACGATGGACTATATTTATGATTGAAATACATTTAACACCAGCACAAGTATGATCAAACAACAGTATAGTCTATAATACTACAATCTACACGCATGTTATCATGGGGAAAAGGTTGCTTGTGAGGAGTCATTATTCTCAATTTCTCATGATAGCTTTGGATTAATTAGAAAATATATGCATAAATGACAATGAATACCAAGCCCTTCTTAACACACTACTAAATACGTTTTAGTTATCATGTATTAATATTTTATATCATGAAGAATTCCAGAAAATTCTTGACCAAGTTTTTGGTAAACAGAAGGTCAAACAGCCAAAAACTTATGATGAGCCACCAAAAGTAGGTGATGAACTAATGAATTTATATAGGTATGTGTATACATACGCAAGCATAAACTCCCACTATAAACTTGTATCTGTTTGCCACACAAGGCAATACACCCAAAATACCACATGCTTGAATGTAAGAGTAGTGCAAATAGACAAACAACAAAGAGAAACGGTGTGTTTAGATTTAGTGTTTGAGAATGAAAAAATGGTTAAAGGAATGATAGAAATTGTTTTGTTTGAGGGTATGTGTCTTAAAATTAGATATTAGTGTAAGATGGTAAAAGACTCAATTGATTATTACTGAATAATGCATTACAATATATAGAGAACATAATGCAAACCCTAAATACCTAATGGGCCCGTGGGCTCACAATAATAAACCTAATATCCAATACTCTCCCGCAGTCATAGCGGAAGTAAACCGGACGCTAAGACTGGAAAATAAAAAAAAACATAAAAACCAATAATAATAAGATAAACATGCTTAGATCGACTCATAAATCTGAACTTTTGCCAACAAATCCATATTGTGATTAATGTTGCCGTGCCGTCCATATTTGTTTGATTGTGCTATCCAGAGCAATGGACCGTAGTCCTAATCTTCAAAAGGATGTGAATTTTTTTTTCATTGGTTCTTGGTTCCCGGAAATAGGTAAGTCGACGACCCGCGCGACCGTAGTCGTGTGGTGGTGTGCCGAGGCTAACAGGCGGCGATCACTTGGATCCGTAGATCAAACATGAGATCCGTAGATCTAAAAAAAAAGAAAATATAATCTAATCAAACCATAGTTTGAGATCGGTAACCGTGGACCGTAGTCTTGGCGGGCAAAAACACCGATAAAATAAAAAAAAGAAAAAAAAAAAAAGAAAAAGAAGTGACGCTCCAATTTGGGAAATCATTAACCTGTTTTCAACCAATTTAATTTCATATTCTGAGAATATTATTCTCAAGCAAACACATATATAACAAATATATATCATGTTTGGTCACAGTTGAGGCACTTAATTGTCGGCGGCAACGAGAAACAAAGTTCTTGAAAAATAAATTCCTTAAGAGCAGCAGTCAGAATCTTGAATCGAAAACAAAGCTTTATTCGAACGAGAAACATGAAAATAAAAGAAACTAAACAGAGAACGGAGGTGGGACAGGGCGGCGGCGGCGGCAGTGGCGGCGCGCCGCCCTGTCTAGGGTTTCATCTTGGTGGAGACGGCTAAGGTTTTTATTTTTTGTGTAGAGCAGCGGAGGTGGGACCAGAATCGTAAGGCTCTGATACCATATAAGATGGTAAAAGACTCAATTGATTATTACTGAATAATGCATTACAATATATAGAGAACAGAATGCAAACCCTAGATACCTAATGGGCCCGTGGGCTCACAATAATAAACCTAATATCCAATAATTAGAACACTTGAAAATTGGTTTTCTCAAAAAACTGACAAGGGATCGGGTATGGAAAACCCATTGACAATCATTCCTAGTGGATCCTACATCTCCTTGTGAAATTTTATTGCCGCCACTCTCTAATGCAAAAACTAAACATCAATTATCCTGCTATCAACCCCATATCCATAATAATTCCTAACTGCAAACCAAACGCCACCTAAAGATAAAGAATCAGTCTTGAAATCATTACAGCATGAGAAAAAATAAAGAATTACCTGCCGTGATGGAGCACTGCTACTAAATTCCTTCTCTCCATCTTCTTCCCCAGGAATATAAGCTAGAACAACCAAAGAGTCACCAAAGGGAGCAATTCCTGATATGAAATAACTGGTTTGAAAAGATGCCACAATATCAACTTGGTTCATGTTGGAGGTTGTAATTTGCCTATACGACCCGTTTACCCCTCTGGCCTGATTAGTTTTTATTGAAGCGATTTTTATAGCAGTTCCCCAACCAATAACAAGAAGAGCATCATCCTGAATATCATACAACATGGTTTAAATATAGCAACTACAAGTAACTATTGTCACTTATGCAATAAAATCATAAATGTTTTGCTTACTTGCCAAACTAAGTGGGGAAGAAGAAGCTCGGGCCGTGGGCTACCTCTAGGCCTTTCGATAAATGTAACACGTTGATCATTAGCAGCATCATAAACTTTTACTCCAGCATCATTAGCCCATGCAATTAGACTCGTTCTCCATTTCACTGCATGGATTGGACCTTCTCCAGAGTGTAAAACCTATGCAAAAGGATGTATTTTGTTTTTTAGTTCAGAAGATTAAAAGAAATACATAGGCCCCCAACCATCTTCTAGCCCACATGGGATATAGTAGAGGTGGTAAATTGGATGTGTTGATTTGGATCAGGTGACGGTCGAAATGGGCTCAGGCCAAAAAGGGCAATTTTAAAGAAACAGGTCAAATAGTTCGGGTCAGGCTGGCCTGTTAATTATCTAACTGGTATAACAAATGCGATTATAAAACTTGTTATATATTTATTAAAAATTAGAGCTTGATCTTATTAGCAACTTTGCCTCGCATTAATAAAATTACATCTCAAACGATTTATGGATTATTTTGTGTATTGTGATTACTATTTACATATAAAAAACAAATAAATAATAAAAAAGTAGTAATATTAACTTAGTTTAAAGATATAGAAAAGTGGAAACAACCGCCACTTGATGTCTTACTCTTACCCATTCCCTTATTTAGCACATAGCCCATATAACCCAACTCCCAACCCAATTTAACCCGGTTTGGTTGCTACTATGTATTATCTTGAAACTTCCACCCATGTCAACCCGTTGGGCAACTTTCATGACCCAAAATTGCCCAAACATATACAAAAACAGGTCATTTGGATTGTTTTTACAAAATTAGGTCAGGAATTGCCCAAGCTAGGATCAACAAAAAAACGATAAATGACAAAATGCACGACAAAATACCTGATCACGGTAGCCTATCCATTTTTTAACGTTAAAATACAAACTTCCAGCCAAACCACCAGCAACAAATCTTCTAGATGATTTCCTCGCATAATCTGGATCTAGTGCAATAGCCTTCATAGGGCGATGATACTCAAACTTCAGTTTCTCCTCTGTGAAAAGACCGATAATTACAACAGACCCATCATCTGAACAGCTTCCAACGAATTCACCCTCCAAGTCAAAGCAAAGATCATTGACTGCAGCAGTATGAGCTCGGAATTCCTTAACCTGTCAAGAACATTTATATATAGAGACTCAAATATGAAAAAACTAATATTAATGTGAACATCTATTAAAACTCAAATGGGATGTTGGATACAGAAAATACTCAAAAAGAAGTTAACAGCATATAACTATATGTTCATTTCTTGTGAGATACGGGACATACATGCTACAAGTCTTGTCATTCAGAAGACACACGACTATTACACAGTTAATTGCAATATTACTTGATCGGTAATTATGAAGCATGTTGACGGCAAACTTATGTTCTCGGTCATCATGATTTACAATAATAATGTTTTCATATACAATTCCTAAATAAGACTGGTGATTGCAATATAGGATATGGTGCAATGAACAGTGTTTCTAGCAGACGTAATACAACTAAGATGAAGAGACAGTGAAACACCAAATCACCAATGTTGATCACTTTAAGTCTGAAGTGTCCATGTCTTCAGAGACAAGAGATGAACCTTGGTCCATAGTCAACTACTTAAACTAATGAGTTGCACAATAATCTATAAACATCATAAGCATCCACATTCATGTATCTGAGTGCTTTGATCAGTAATGTATGTCTTTAACAGTTAAGTGCTTCAATCACACCCTCTTTTCTTCATGAACAAATGCCCTAGTCCACTAATGAAGTCAAATTGTCCAAAAGCTTCCATCCAAATGACCATATTCAGCCGTAGTAGTGCCGTGCTAGTAAGCTAAAGCAATAGATGTCACAACAATACTAATTATGGCAGAAATAGGGCTTCAGATCTCGTATCAAGAAATGAATGATTCAATCAAATCAATCAATCAAAGTTTCTAATTCAACGTACCGCGTAATTGAATTTTAAACCTATAAGACCTCCAACAGTAAACATGTAACAATACGCAAAATCAACCGATGTGATCCGGTGAAGCAATTCAAAACACGAAACCTAACCTGATTCCCGAGGAAATCGAGAATATGAACGGAACCGCCATGAGTACCGAGAGCGATCATCCGTTCCGCAACGGCGACACAGGAAGCTGCATCACTCGATAACAGCGAAGGCACGGTGCCTCCCATTCTCTGGTACTTAAGCCTCGGCTCATCTTCCTCCTCCTCCTCTTCTTCGTCCTTGTCCTCTTCGGTATCTTCCTCGCCTTCTTCTCGCTCATCGTCGCCTTCTGTTCCGTTCTCTGATGGCTTCGGAGACATTGCCGGAGCTGTGTAGAGAGAGAGATGAGATTGATGATTGATTGACTATGGTGATGGTGCGGGGTTTGGTTTGTGTTGTGGTGGTGTGGGTGATTGTGTTTACGCTTTTCTGGACCAAATTGGGGCACTTTTGTGTTTGGATGGGTTCGAGTTTAGAGTGTCAGAAAGAAGAGGACACGAGAAATCAACCATTCTAGTTGGGATTCACAATTTCACATTCTTTTTAAAAAAATTAATAATACTTATTTATTTTAATCAAAATATAATGTAATAAAAATATTTTGATCATCTCCGGACATCGTCTCTACCTTAAGGGTTTGTTATCTTTATATATTTTTGTTGTCTCAATTTTAAGACGAACAAGTTGGATCTTTATGATCATTCAAGGTGTTGAGTTTTATAATTCTAACTTAATTTATATTATTAACACTGATTTCAGTATACGTGAAAGTTCATGTCTTAAGCAATTAAGCTTAAAGAGTGTTGGTTCATGTCATATTGGAAAAGAAGAGTTGTATTTGAATATGATTATGTTCAGATAATGGAAACACATCATTTTGATTATGTTATGTCTTGAATATCGTCTTTGTCTTAAGGGTTTGTTATGTTTATATATTTTTGTCGTCACATTTTCAAGACGAACAAGTTGGGTCTTTATGATCATTCAGAGTGTTGAGTTTTATATTTCTAACTTGATTTATGTTGTTGAAACTGATTTGATCACACATTTTTTTATATGAAGGAAAAAAAAGGTTTTATTGTTGATAAAGAAAAAAATATTATTAGAGGTCTTACTGTTGAGTTTTATAACTAGTCAACTCTTCAAAAGTTTTTTGTTATAACACACTGATATTCCAACCTCTCAGCAACTACTATGTCAACTTTATTTCATAAATAAGTAGTTACAAAGTATTTTTGCATAGTTCAGCCCATATTTATAAAATTCTACTTCTTGCATAAGCTGAACAATCTTTAGTGTATTCTAGAAGGTTTTATTAATATTACATGCTTGTTTATAAGAGGAATAGACTTTGAGCTTACTTAGCTTTCAATATTGTTAAAGGTTTTTTAGTATATCTTTGAGTTCACTTTTCACTGATGTTGGATATGTTTTTTACAAATTTGTTGCTTGTTAATCAATATGGTATAATGTTTAATTTGTTGAACATATTGATATGTTGCTGTTTGAATTGAGGGGTGTTGAAAATACCAATTCTTTGTCAAACACGTTGCATTTATTATTGGTTAACTTGTCTTTTGTTTTGGGTTATTTTTTTCATTTATTTTGGGCTAAACGAGCCGGAGTTGCTTGTTACCGAGCTTAAATAAGATGATATATTTATGGGTTTGCAGCAGGAAGAAGAGTGCAACCGGTTAAAGATTTTATGGGTTGGATATTTGGGTTTGACTGATTGATTATTGGGCTTAAAATAATATTTTATGATGTTACATGAACCTAGCATCATATAACTTTGGTTTTGTTCTCTAAGAGTCTAAGGTGATATTACTACAAAATAATTTATACTAAATCGTTGCGAGAATAAAAAACAAATTTAATTTTTTTTTATCGATGGTTCATATTTCTTAAATCGTTCACTTCTTATATACAATGTGTATGTCATATACATAGATAGCCATTAAACTAATTTCTTCATATATTTTTGTTATCGTTTAAACGTTTATCTAGGATATGTGTGTGTCACTTGTAAGTTCTATCATACACCTGATTTACATATGTGTAAGCTCTATACGTAGACGGAATTTGTTCATATATTTTCTCTTTGTATTTCAACCAGTTTTTTATACTTTAAAATCTTTGAAGACTAAAAAATAAATGATTAATTTTGTTCAACACGTTCTCATAATATATAGTGTTATGGATAAATCTATCCCTTTATTCTCTCTAACTATACATATTGTACATACTTGTTGAATAAAAATCCATCTAAAAGGTGGCAAGTCCCGGAGAATTAGTAATGTCACCAATCATATTAAATGTTACAAATGGTTGATCTTGAACCGCCTGCAAAACATTCAATTAAGTTAGGGAAAACTAACATGAGGGTCTTTTATAAAAACACTTTCACATGAAAATAGCTTATATTTCGTATGTAGGCAAAATGGGGTTTGACCATTTTGATGTGTTTTTTTTACCATCTTTGTTGTTTTGATTACGACAACCTTAATGGTTATCTTGAATACCACCATTTAAAACATAATAACCACTTTTAAATACACCCTTTCAAAACCCTATAATCAATTCATGTTTAAATAAATAATTCAAAATTGTCACCTACGAAGCGGCCTCTCTATCCTCTAGGATAGAGGTATTGTCTACATCCCACCCTCCCCAGACGCTAGTAATAGCTCTGCTAATGATAAAAAATTTACTGGGTTTGGTTGTTGTTGTTGTAAAATTGTCACCTAGCTAGTGACGAGGATGATGTTGACTTACATTGTGACCAGCTCCGAGGATCCAATAGAAGTGTAGATTTTTGTAAGACTTTGCAAACCCTTTTGTAACTGTTTCGTTCCCACAGTATATCTGGGTTCTATTTATACCAAGAAATGTCTCTAATCCTTCCCATCTTTAACAAAAAAGGTACAAAAGAACGGTGATAGTTAGTTTTTATATATGATATTAGAAACAGACAATTGAATTTCTTATCAAGTTGTATACGAAGCGTAACATACTTGAGCTTCTTAACCCATGCTTCGGTGAAGGAGTTAATCTTGATTTCACGAAAGAAAGAGGGGTCGGTTTGGAAGAACGTGAAAGTTGAAGGGGAGATCCGGAACTAGTTAATTAATTAGTATTTCATTAATAGTTTGAATGTTTAGATACAGTTATATTTATCTATTAGTTTGTTGGAGTTAGTAATAGATTATAATTAAGAGTAGTATTTGAGTAGGATTAGTATGTTTTATTTATTATAAATAGATGGTTAGGGTCTATATAAATTGTAAGTCAAGAAATAATAAATAGAAAGAGTCGATCGGTTGTTAAGATCAAAGTTTGTGTTCGTATTCTTGGGCCTGGTTTCCAACAATTGGTATCAGAGCTTGAATAAAAACAAAGCCGGTTTGAGAGTCGTGTTTCGCGAGGGGGAGCAGCCCTTTGGCTGCGGGGCTGAAGACAAGCAAGAAAGTCATAAGAAAAAAAAGGGAGTCGATTGCTTTAAAACAGAAATTGAGTTGGGTGAAGCAGAAGAAAGAACGAGATAGCTATGAGATCGGGTAGGTTGCATCCAACATCAGCGAAGGAAAAGTAGCTGGCGGCAAGGTCTGTTGAACAAAAGAAAAAACGGAAGATACGGAGGATAGGGGATGGTCCACGTGCTTGTTTGAGGGTATGGAACTTGATGGTCTGTGAGGAGGTTCATGTAAATGGGCTAGAGTAATGGGCTGAAAAGACGGTGGAGATTAATTCGGGAAAAGAAATAAAGGGAAATAGAAGCATGCATGCATGAGGAACTTAGGGATGAAATTGGAATAAAATTAAGCAAGCACCTTGTATATTATTTATTAAGGCATACAATCAAGCACGTGGAATAAGAACGTGTGGATGAATTCATCACAGGTAGGTAAAGCAAGAAAGATGCTTAATTATTTTAAGCAGGTAAGACCGAAAGCAAGCAAGTAAGAAGCAAGTCAGGTTTAATTTTTTTTAATCCAAGAAAGAAGGTTTTTAAAGTAGGTAAAAGGCAGTCAAGAGTCAGTTCTTAAAGAAAGAAAGAAGACAGTCAAGAGTCAGATCTTGAAGAAAGAAGGTAGTCAAGAGCTAGATCTTGAAGAAAGAAGGTAAAGAAGGCAATCAAGACCCCCTGTTTTTGATTGAGAGAAGGAGAAGGAAGAATAAGATTCATCTTGTTAAGAAGGCTATCAAGGACTCTTGTTTCTTGATGTTTTGAAAGGAAGGAAGGAAGGAAGGAAGAGTTCCAATTTCGATGATGACGGCGCTAACTCCGCTTCAATCTTGATCAAATAGTATCCAGAGAGTTCAAAGTCGAGATTGCAACTATGAGTTCCTGAAGTGTTCAAGGAAGAAAGAATGTGGAAAGAGCAGGAAGCAAGTCCAAATCAAGATTAAGGGGGAGAATGAAGGAGTTAATCTTGATTTCACGAAAGAAATAGGGGTCGGTTTGGAAGAACGTGAAAGTTGAAGGGGAGATCCGGAACTAGTTAATTAATTAGTATTTAATTAATAGTTTGAATGTTTAGATAAAGTTATATTTATCTATTAGTTTGTTGGAGTTAGTATTAGATTATAATTGAGAGTAGTATTTGAGTAGGATTAGTATGGTTTATTTATTATAAATAGATGGTTAGGGTCTATGTAAATTGTAAGTCAAGAAATAATAAATAGAAAGAGTCGATCGGTTGTTAAGATCAAAGTTTGTGTTCGTATTTTTGGGCTTGGTTTCCAACATTCGGTTCCTTTGGTTGCGCATAACACGTCAAGCTACAAACAAGTTTTTTTCTCATAAAAATGTAATAAGTTATAAAACCAAAAAGTATAAATATTCAAGTCTTACTTGGCCATTGTATATCGTTACACCGACACCTCTTTTCAAGAGTTGGTCGACCTAATTATGTATAAAACAAACTAAATTAACATTAATAAAATCATTATATCTCTCTAGAAAACCTTTTTAAGATAAAGATATAAAATCATAACTGTTTTTAAAAATATTTTGAATAATCACCTCATTAATCCTTGGTCTCATAAAATCACCTTGCATATTTTTGTAAACAAGGGGTGATTGTAAACTCCATCTAGTAATAAAAAAATTCCAATAACAGTTAACTTTTTTTTTGAACAACAATTTGGATTACTGACAACCATCATCAGGAGGAGAAACCCACAATATGTGAGAAAACTCACGGCCCAACCTCGACCCCTATTTTTTCGTCACAAATGGGACTTGAACCCACGACCTCCCATTTTAGTGAAGATTTGGGTATACACCTTTGTCACTATGCTAAGCTTGTGGTTGTAACAACAGTTAACTACATTTAAAAAAATCATTCTAACTTCAATCCATTAAAAGACGTAAAGTGTGACAAACCCTTAAGATAGCGGGATGGATCAACTCTAAAATAAATAAATTAAAACTTACTTGACGTTGTCCGGAATAATTTTGAGCTTTTTTTCTGATGACACCATTCATCAAGTTGTCAAGATCGTCAAGAGAGGAGACACCATCGTCCAATAGAAAATTTGTCAAATCCTAAAAACATTCATATAAACTCCGTTACATGTGTCTTTGTTAACGTACGTGTGTGATGGTAAAAAATATAATATAGACATATTTAATTTTTGGAAAAAGAAAACTATAATCATATAAATATTTTCATATTATTAAAACTTTGTTACAGACTAAAACCATTGTAAAATATGAGTCTCGTCTCACATCATTTGTATGAGCAACTAACGTGGGGTTTATAACCCAAATGAACTCTCTCACCCATCAGACTAGTCTGTTGGGTTGAGTTATACTGTTTGGTTTGTAACAAAATTTGTTAAAAACATACAACGAAGTTGCTATAGGCGTGGATCACTTGTTCAAGATCAGCCCATAATTCTGCAGCAGCTTTCCAATTCCCATTTGCAATTTGTTGCTTCATCTTCTCGACCACCCTGTTAATTTAATTTCTGACATTGATTTGTTAGATGATCCACAACAATTCACACAGTTGTTTATGCAGGAACACCAACCTGTTCGATTCGATCAACCCATTTTCGTCTATCCTCGAAACATCTTTCAGAAGAGGACCCCATGATGTCTAATAATTTCAATTTCAAAAGTAAATAAACTTTGTTAATTATGTTCTAAAGATTATTTAATATTTACTTATGCTAAAACTAATACCAAGTGAAGTAATTACCACATAATCTTCAGGAGAAATAAAACCATCTCCCAATACAATTCCTGAACATAAACCACAAAACCAGATTTCATAAACTATCATTTATTTATATAAAGTTAACTATTTTCACACATAACCTACTGGTCTAGTGGTATACTGGTATGATGTTTGTTTTTCACGAAACTGTTGGTGTACATACCTCCAAGAAGGAGCATTAACTTTTCATCCTCAATGGCTTTGAGAGTTGAGAGTCCAAGAGTGACCGCAAATTTGCCACCATAAAACCCTCCCAGTATATAAAGAGGCTTCTTTTCAAGTATTGGATTTTTAATGGATATTTCAATTAATAACGTTGTCAGATCGGTAGCAACCTCTTCATCGGTTTTCGCTAGTAAATCTTGGTCCTCAACAAAACTGTATCCACTCCCAACTGGGCTATCCTAATTTCCAACAAAATTATTTATCAAATAGCTAGCTTCAACAAAATATTATGTTAATTTCACATTATATTATTTAACTCTTACCACAAACAACAAATCTGCCTTTCTTAGCCATGTCAAGTTTCTGGGCTTCAAGAAAGAGTCCAATGGGCCCACTCCTTGGAAATTTCCAGTCCCAACTCCTGATGCACCATAAACAACACACATTTCAAAACTGGAAAAAGAAAATGCAAATTGGTTTTTAATAATTCAAACTTTGACTCATTGGTTGATAATAGTCCAAACTAACAGTTTGGTTGGTGATAATCACAGAATTCTATTTTGTTAACAATGACAGTCCCAGTAGCATAATCATCATAGATTTACACCTATTTTCGCTCAAAATGACGGTTCTAGATGAAATGGAGAAACGTACAAGCCAAATCGAGTGTAAATATATGATGATTATGATACTGGGACTGTCATTGACAACAAAAGTGAAAGTTTGACTATCACCAGCCAAACTGCTAGTTTGGATTATTATCATCCAATAAGTCGTAGTTTGGATTATTAAAAACCAATATGCCTAATGCCTAAAAAGTAAAAATACTTACAGGCCCACCCGTTAACCAAAGAATTATAGGCCAAGGGTTGTTTGGATCTTGAGTTGTATAAGGACTTTTGTAGTACCACCAAAACATATGAGCTTCTGTTAAGTTGTGTTTATAATTTATGAACAAATTAACAACGGAATGTCAGAAGATTGAATATCGAAAACGGGTTAATCGTATAAGAAAAGCAGCTTACTAGGTCGGACTTCAACGTAACCCCATTTTTCTGATCTATCTACATCTACAGTCAATAATCCTCCATTGACATGTGAAAGAAACAAGGTTAGAAGAAATGAAGCAACAAAACAGGACTTCCCCGTCTCCCCTCAAACTCTCACAAACAGATTTAATGCAGTTTTTATATTATATGTGTCAAACAAAGAAAAATCACTTATATTCAGCCTATTTGTTTGCATTTTATTATTTTAATCAAGTGTTTTAAATAAGCTCTAGATGGTAGTTTCTTTTGTTAAAGTTATTGTAACTTGCACATTTAACAATTAATATATTTTCTATCTATAATAAAAACATTGCAAGTGAAATACAAACACAAAATTGTTAATAATTCAAAAGATCAAGAAATTAACATCACTAGTGCTTTATTTTATCAATAAACATATATAAATGAAAAGGCATAAACAACTGTATACGACAAAATGGGATCTCTATTTGTGTTATGTCGTGCAAGTAAATGAGTAAAAGATTATAATTGTGTTACTTATTAATTTTTTTACATAAACGAATATAAAATAAAGTAGTTTAGATGAACACGTTGTATATTTACATACATGTGCTTCTTTATATTACATATAATATGTAATATAAATTTATTTGGATATTTTTTGTAATTACAATACAAACTATGTTTCTGGATTTGATTAAACACGATGGTTACGTATTTTTAAACTGTGTTGTTTTCTGGGTTTTTGGTTGAATAATTTTGCCCGTTCCCTTATTTAGCACATAGCCCATGTAACCCAACTCCTAGCCCAATTTAACCCGGTTTGGTTGCGACTATGTATTATCTTGAAACTTCCACCCATGTCAACCTGTTGGGCAACTTTCATGACCAAAAATATCCCAAACATATACAAAAACAGGTCATTTGGATTGTTTTTACAGAATTAGGTCAGGAATTGCCCGAGCTAGGATAAACGAAAAAATGATAAATGACAAAATGCACAACAAAATACCTAATCATGGTATCATATACACCTATTATACCTTTATCCTTCGAAACTTGCACACACATGTAATACACTTATTTTATTTATTGATGTAACTAACTATAATTTTGTATTTATAGATGGAGATTGCAATCACCCCTTGTTTATATTATTATGCGAGGTGGTTTTATGAGAATCCAACATTTCTGTTTTCATATACAGGAAGCTCAAAGCCCATTTTCATTACTTTTGGGCTTAATGCTTAGAGTCTTAGACCAGCCACATGAAAACGAGGATCCAGTGTTAAGAACATTTTCGACTTAATGCTTAGGGTATCCGGTATAACCCGTAATGGGGCAAGAAGGGTGAAACACCACCCCGTGGCCATAGCGACGTGAAGCCGTTGACATGAGATTTCTAGTTGGGCATGAGTCTCTCTCACTTACGCCTGGTATACCTCATGCTTTAGACCAGCCTTATCGGAATTCGGAGCTATGACATCTTCCAATTCAATAACAAATGTTCATGTTTCATGCAAACAAAACAATTTACTTAAACTAATAGTAAATCATTTCCTTTTGCAATTATTAAGTTCAAATGTGGTACAAAAGAAACCGTGATCGACTTATAAACAATTGTTTAAAAACCAAAACAACTATCAGACATGCAACTCTAATGGTTAAACGATTCAACCAGCCACCTTGCTAAAAAATCGAAGAAGGCAAGTATCGGTGGTTTTGCAACGGTTTTAACCAATTTTACTATGAGTTTTATAGTTTTCTTCCCGTTTATTTGTGTACATTCCATTAACTTGAAGACAAAAACAAAGATTTTTGGTTTTACCACCAGCAAAACATGGCCTAAAAAGGTATAACACATGTCATGTTAGAAACTACTATTTCTTGATGTATCAAACGGGAATTTGGAAAGAATTATTATTTTCTATTACACTAATATTATGAGAATGAATAAAAAATGTGTAAAATCAAAATTTTATGTTACTTTATTGGCTGAAATTATCTAAAGTTTAAAAGGGGGTTTCTTGGAAACCTTCAAGATCAAGAAAGGATTCACAAAAGCTAAAGTTCCAAACATGGATAAAAGGATCACTTGAGAGTTCTACTTATTTTTTCTTTCTCCATCTCCAAGTTAAGCATCATTTATAGCCCTTTTTTCATCATCTTTCCATTTATATATCTCTCTCCCACTCTACATAGATACAGATATATGTAAATAAATAACAATAATAACAACACCAACATTTTTATTTTTCACATATATAAATATTATAAGTAAATATGTATATATAATGAGATACATCACAAAATATTAAATTATTGCGAGAACAAAAAGAATAAATCTAAATTGTTTAATTTTATTTATAAATGTTTCATTTTTTTTAAAATTTTTACTTCTTACATAAAAATGTGTTTGTTATGTACATAAAAATCATTAAACTAATTTGTTTATATGTTTTTTTAATCGTTTACTTACACATGTGTAGGTAATATAATCTACACATGACTTACACATGTGTAGGTTATATATACAAACAAATTTTGTTTATTTTTTTAATATAAGAAAAGATGAATAAACATTGCATTATAATAACTACTTTCTTATATTTTAAACAATTTTAAGACTTAATTAAATTAACTTATGTTGACTTCCATGTTCTCGCAATAAATAATATACGTGTAGATCCCTCATATAGACACATGTTAACAAGCAAAACCTTTTTATTTGTTCCTATCTATTTTTTCAAAATGATGCAATATCGAGACTTTCACATACAAATGGTACATATTTTTTTCTATACGCGTACATTAATACCTACTCGTTAACAATTTTGAATTGGGGCCAGACCTAAAACACTGGTATCATGTGACATGGCAAAACAAATTTATATGTTCTCGCAATAAATGATATATGCGTAGATCCCTCATATAGACACACATTAACAAGCAAAACCTTTTTATTTATTCCCATTTATTTTTCAAATTATGCAATATCGAGACTTTCACATACAAATGCTACATTTTTTTCTATACGCGTACATTAATACCTACTCGTTAACAATTTTGAATTAGGGCCAGGCCTAAAACACTGGTATCATGTGACATGGCAAAACAAATTTATGTATTATGGTATACGATGCTCGTTTTTTCATGTGTTAATCCGACGCTCAGATGACACTTATTTACCGGATATTTTTGAAAAGTGACACTAGTAAAAAAAATCATTAATTCGTCACTTGAATACTTGTATCATGTATAAATGCACGTAATTACAATATGATAAAAGAAAGAGGAAGGGAATTTATGGAAAGAAAAAGTAAAGACTTGATTGTAAGACATTCTCTTAAAACAAGATTCCCCCCTTTTTGCGTACTATATACATGGCACAAACCAACTTCAACAAGTAGTCAAATTCCTTGAAAAATGGCTAATGCTAAACCCACGACACAAAATCCGGTTGGGCAAACACACTCCAACCTTATCCGCATCATTGCAATAGTCTTGCTCGCACTCATCGTCCTCGTTGGTCTAACCATCCTCATTATCTGGCTAACCATCAAGCCCAAAAAGCTAGTATACTCCATCGACGATGGCTCTATCCACAACTACAATTTGTCCAATGCCAACCACCTTAATGCGACCTACAACTTCATCCTCCGAGCATACAACCCTAACAAGAAAGTTTCTGTTTACTATGATAAAGTTGACATTGTTGTTTTGTATGATGATGACACTATTAGTAGAGGGACTATTGACCCGTTTCACCAACCTAAAAGAAATGCAACCCGATTTAAGTTGAATCTTGCGTCACATGATGTGTCATTGCGTGAAGAGGTTGCACGAGATCTTAAAGTGGAGAGGTCATCAGGTCGGGTCGAGATGGTTGTGAACTTGAGGGCTAGAATAAGGTTCAAGGTGGGAGCATGGAAATCAAGACACTACCACATGAAAGTATCATGTGCACCTATTATGGTTCATTTTTCTACTTCCTCAAAGGGGTTTCAAAGGATCATTTGTGATGTTGATTTTTGATTCTAGGGGTTTGTATGTGTTTTCTTGAACATGAGGGTCTGTTTTGTAATTTTCTTTTCTTGTTATTTTCTTTTGTGGATTTGGTTGAATTTCAAGTATTGTAATTTATATGTGTGTGATTTATTTACTCGACGATATCAAACGCTTTGTCAAACAATTCTTTTAATAACATGGAATAGATAATTTAAAATACCTCTTTTTTACTGGGACACAAATTAGACCATTGTTTAAATGATCATCACACGTTTGATTGTTCATTGAAGCTTCGGTTAAAAAAACATATTTCAACTATTACGGTTGAAATGAGCAACACCAAAGGTTGTTCAATAATCGATAGACAATGGGAAAAGAAGCCATTCAACGCTTACCTCCACTAAAGACAATCGCAATGTGTGACATTAGCCACAATGTCATGGAGTGTATTACTATACATAACATGTATGATCAAAGGGATTGTAGATTAGTGATATCAAAGTGTATATTAAAGGTGTTCATTCTCAAGTGGTTGAAAGTTCTAGTCTTATGGTGGGCATTGATGTAGTTTCAAGAATAGGTTTATAGTGCGTGTTAGTTGGTCATTCTAAAAAAACATAACGTGTATGAACTTCACACAATAATGTTTGGGTTAAACCCAACACACGAGCCTAAACAAACTCATAACGAAAAATAACCAAATGCAATTGTGAGCTTATCTTATTTTGATTTACTATGTAAATAACAAATTTCGAGTTCTATTAAGCACATTCAAACAAAGGCAAGCTCGCTACGACAAATAACTAAAGAGTAAACTTTGGTTTTAGTCTCTGGCTTGATCTAAATAACGGTTTTAATCAATTAGTTTTAATTTTATTTTTTTAGTCACTGCGGTTTCTAATTTGTCCCAATCAGCTACGATGCTTTAACGCCATCCAAATTTTCTTTTAAATTTTTGTGAAAAGACAAAAACTCACTTGCTAATAAAAAAATAAACAAAATATATTAAAAGTATTATAAAAAAACTAAGTTATTAAACCCCAGCCTACCCCTCCCTCATCTTGTTCGTCGACTTTCAGTTTTCCTGCCAAGAGTTCAGTTTGGGGTCACCAGAAAATGTCTGAAGCTTGGGTTTAATTGAAACAAAAATGAAACTATAGGACTAGAAAAATCAGACAAGAATTATTGAACTAAAAGAGTTATTTTGACTAAACCAAATGGACTAAATATGAAGTTTACTCTAAACTAAAATCTTAATATAACGTGTGTATGTATGGGTAAACTAATAACAATCCAATATGGGCCATTAAACACCCCCTAATGATCTCTCGTTAACCCA
Organism: Smallanthus sonchifolius; assembly: GCA_023525975.1. Taxonomy (NCBI): domain Eukaryota; kingdom Viridiplantae; phylum Streptophyta; class Magnoliopsida; order Asterales; family Asteraceae; genus Smallanthus; species Smallanthus sonchifolius. Next base: position 57,677,601 of record CM042044.1, on the reverse strand, counting down.
TTGCTACATCTCCTAATGATCTCTCGTTAGTCGTTATGGCCCATCACTTTATATAGCATATTGCCGATAAATATATGATATATCTTCTCTCGACAACTAATATGACCATTTTACCGCTGATTATTTAAACTACCCCCTTGAAATCTTTTTGCTTGTTTTCTTTTTGAGGTAATTTTGCACAATAGTAACCAAGTTTTCTTATCTGTTTCATTTTAGTCACTCAAAATTTTTTTTATCTCATTTTAGTCACTCAAGTTTTTTTATATGTTCCATTTTAGTCACTCAAATTTTTTTGTCTCATTTTAGTCATTCAAGTTTCACATGTTGTTTCAATTTTATGAAATTACCATGTTACGAGTTACTTTTTTTTTGTATTTTATTCTATGCATATGGTGAAAATGAAATACAAGAGGAGTAAACCAACATTTTTACAATATCCATAAAACAAAATCAAAAAAAAAAATAACATGTTAACCTCGTAATTATGCAATATTATAATAACATTTGAAACTTGAGTGACTAAAATGATACAAAAAAAGTTTGAGTGACTAAAATGGAACAGAAGAGAAACTTGAGTGACTAAAATGAGACAAAAAAAAAGTTTGAGCGATTTAAATAAAACATATGAGAAACTTGATTACTGTTATGTGAAGTTTTCTCTTTTTTATTAAACAAGTTTTCAATTTTACCTTACAATAAACAAAACCAAAAAAATTCAGTGTCAAATTTCAAACAATAGCTAATAGTGCTTTGCATAACATATTGGTATTTCAAATAATACTTGATCGGTAACCTAGTTTTTTTTTTAAGAAACACACATTGGTACACAAACTTGGAAAAAGCCAAATGAAATCAAACATTCAAACACAAATTTGCATAATCAAATTTTATAAACCCACCTCTAAATCCACAAGTTCTAACAAGTTTTTTATTTCCGATATAACATGCTAACGATTGACAAGATTGAACTAACTTAATCAATTTCCAATAGAATATAAACGTGATATATAGGGGCATGTTCAATAAATAATCAGTTTTAGGTAAAAAAAACTGCGAGAATCATATAAACAATTATATGGCTACATAACATCTTATGTATCACAGTTAAAACAAAATACACATGTGTTTATTCAGTTCTCGTGATTCTCTAAAATAGTTTTATATTTAACAACTCATAATATACGTGACACATCCCAACCTTACTACTTTATAATATACAATCTGGAACTAGAATCTTCATACTAAATACTCGTTGTTTGAACTTTCCAAAACACACAACTTTTTTTTAGTATTTTTGAAGAAAGTATAATTTAATTTGTCCAACGGTAACTTGCCATTATGATTTTAAAACTAGACACTTTTTAGTTTTTTAAAAGTTGGTGTATTTATAAAACATAGCCATATAGATTTTCAGCCGAACATGGGCCACATGGCAACATATATAATTACATCTACGTATTTTAAAACTATATAATAGCTTTACAATTATTTTATATACGGATGTAATTATGCAAATCGCTTCAAGCTCAAACACAAACACTAGATACATTGTCTTTCCTTCATTCCATCATTACATTCAAAAAGTAATCACTCGGTCTTAAAATAACCGTAGATTTCTAAAGAAATATTATAGGCATGATTATTAAGTTTTTCATATTATTCCTGATTAAATTTACTATATAACGCTTAAAGAAAAAGATTAATAGTTAGTTAAAATATAAACTGCAATTTCATAAAATAAATATTGTAATAATTTTCTTTTTTCCTTTTAAATGTATGACATTTGAATTAAATACACGGATGGCCTATGTGGTTTACACGAATTTCACTTTTGGGCCCTAGAAATGATAAACTACAAGTTCAGACTAATAGCTTGTACGTTTGTAACATATATGGCCCCTGAGTTGGATTAGTGTTAACTTTTCTGTTAATTTTTTTATAATATGACTATAATACCCTTATATATAAAACAAAAAAATACTTAAATTTTAGTGGGCCCCACCCCTATTAAAGAGAGCCACTATCTTTTTCAATCCATGTCTCACTTCCTAGGACCTCATCTCCTTCGTGATTCCGGCGGTTCTCTTCGTCTTCTTCGACAGGAGCTCATATCCTTCGATACACCAAATTCTCATCCAATGGAACATCCATAACCCAAAAGTCAATATTTGATTTTGTGCAGTAATTAAATCTAAACATAAGGCCAAATGCATACCTCAATTGCTACTGGAACAAATACTATTAGTATTTACACATATTCTCACAATATTTAACACTTTATCTATGCATATACAGTTATATGATCAAGGTTTACACAACTGAACTCCATTGTCCACAGTCAATCAGATATTCATTATTAACATAAACTGAATTAAATATGTTTATTACAACCAATTAGATGTAATTTTGTAATCCGGCTTCTTCAATCCACACCCACCACCACATCCTAGACTGGCCGGAAACAGATTATGGCCGTCGGATCCCGATTCCACGCCAATTTTCCAAGATCTGAAATATGTAGACTCTAAACCATCATTTCGCGGTCGTCTCAGCACCATACATCGCAGGTCGCCATCGAAAACCGACCTAGATCATCGGAATAGGGTGTCAAGCCCTAGCCGCTGTACACTGCCAGAACTCGTCCTCCACCTCTGCTTTTGCTCGACGGAGTTTAGTCACGCAGCCGATGGTTGCTTCCTTACCCTCTGCCGCACGTCGCCGCTAGGGCAATGTACACCTTCACGTCACTGTTAAAGGTCTCTACCGGAAGAAGGGTGTCACACCTGGGATCTACTGCCGTTGTTTCTTGCCGTAGCTTCGCCTGAGTAGGGGGAGGAGAACTCTCTCTTTCTCACTTAAGTGTAGTTCTGAAGAAGAAGTGTGTGTTGGTAGATCGGGTGGTGGGGCCTACTCTTTTTATTTTTAATAATAAGGGGCATTTAAGTCGTTTTACACTCACTTAACAGATAAACTTAACATTCATCCAACCTAGGGGCCATCTCTGTTACAAATATGCAAACTATTTGTCTGAACTTGTAGTTTAACATTCCTAGGAGCCATAAGTGAAATCTATGTAACCACAGGGGCCATCCGTGTAATTAATTCATCACATTTTATTAGTTTATAATAATAAAAAGGTTAATTTTGTTCGACTTATAGGGCTTGAGTTTATAGATGACTTTTTACCTTTTAAGTTTCTCATGTAACATCAACTATATTTTTAGTGATATAAATCGTAGTAGTTATGTTAGGCAAATTGAATTTTAATAATTTAAACTATAACTTATTGATCGATAATAATTCACACAAATAATTAGCTTGGTGACAGTCACAACTTTCACTTTTTTTTGTTAAGGACAGTCCCGGTAGCATAAACATAATAGATTGACACTTGATTTCACTTAAAACGGTGATTTTGAATAAATGGAGAAACGCACAAGTGAAATCGAGTGTGTAAATTAATGATAATTATTGTAGGTCCCGGGAGCCTCGTCAGCGGAAATACACGGATTTGTTATGTGATTTGTGTGGGAACCAAGAAACGAGACAGAGAAACACGAACAAAGACAAAAGATAATGAAACGATACGTAATCCATAACAAAGAAATCATCCCGTATTACAGACAACATACCGAAGGAGTACACATCTCTCATCTACGCTCACGGTCCAGGGGTCGGGAGAGCTTGTCCCGACCCGGACACCTCTCAACCTAGTTCCAGAGTTCCACCTACAAATGAAGACAATTCTTCTATTTATAGAGGAAGGAACAATACATGCGTACGTTTCTAGGTACGCAGTGTTTGGTTATGCGTACTTACTAAGCACGCAGGACCAAACTGGTGTGCAGGCTAAGTACTCAAGAACACTCTCCTGCGTACTAGCCACGTACACCGATACATAGAATTTTATCTATAGTTACCAAAAGATGCTTCTGCAGACTCCCTCTTTGTAACACCCAGTATTTCAGGTCATTATCCATATTCATAATGGCATGTTCGTATTTTATATTTGTTAGGAGTATTATCTTTGACATGGTATTGTCAGAAGTCTAGCAAAGGAACACGTGCTATATTTTAGTAATTTTCAAGAGTTACTAGAATAGTAAACGGTTTTAACCCGCAAGATACGGTCGTTGGTGATTAAAAAGAATGTTATTCTAGAAAAGTCTAGGGAGACGCTTTAAAAACATAAATATTGGTGACTAATTGTTATAAAAAGTTGACACATAAATAAGTTACATAACTCTAAGTTATTTTATGTGTATACATGTATAATATAGTTCAAGTAATAACTATGTCGGGAATCACTAGCCGATTATTAAAGCTCGTCAAACTACATAAAATGTAGGACGTCTTAATAATTAAAGATATTAAAGCGGGTATTAATTTTGGGTAATATACCACGTCTAAATCAACCACATCATCATCATGATGACTTTGCTTACACTTCACTCAAGTGTCATAATCTTCATGATTATGACCAAGAGTGCAAGCAACCTCAAAGATCACATCACCATCATTATATCTTCGCTTGTACTCCACTCCAACGTCAAGTCGTAATGATGATGACTTGTGAGGTCTACACTCAACCCCCGTTTCACCTAATAATTATATATATGTATATATATATATATATATAAAAAAATATCTAGGTATATAGATATATAAAGTTTTAATCATTAAAGTTCTTGAACCGGGTATTAGATCAGGGGATCACATACCGGGTATACCCAACCTAAAAGCCTATCAACTAGTATACATACTACAATCTACAAATGGAAACAAAACCCAACCCCCCACCCTTGCCCCTCTCGGCCGAGACCACCCACCCACCACCCACTATCCACCAAATCCACTAACTACATCAAATCGTGTCATAGAAACCATTCCCATTCAAGTGTTAAGACAACTCAAGGTCAAATCAATCTCAAATCAATCATGAAGGATAATGATGATGGAGTGTTGAAGCATCTAACACTCAAACTCACCCTATATATATATCGACACATGCACACACACAACCACTTTACATCTTTCAAATCCAAGAGCAAAAACCAAAATAATACCCAAAAATCCCGTCACTCAATTTCTGGCAGATTTTTGGCCAACTTTGCAAGACCATATCTCCTTCGTTACTTGGCCAAATCGGTCCATTCTTCTCCTAGAATGAAGCTCCATGTTAAGAAGGAAGAACCCAAGTGGAATCACTCGAATCCATGGAGTATTCGACCTCCAAACAGCCGGCGCGAGAAGTCCGCTCTGTTCAGGTCGAATCTGAACACTTCTTTCCATTTTCCTGTTTTGAGGTACCTACACAACTCCAAATGTAGTAATTCTTTTTCACATCTCCTCTGGTTTCAATAAACTTGATTTTAGAAGAAAACCCCAAGTCATTTGGTCTTCTAAAACCATCTAAAAGTCTATTCGAAGTACGCCTAAAAATCTGAGTTTTCGAGAACAAAATAAAACATAAAAGCCTTGATGAGTTTTGGCTTTAATTCTTCATAAGTCATGTTTGAAAACATATATTTATACACGTTCATGTTCATACATAAAATACCAAACTAGAAGGACCATGGACAAGACAAGGACACATCAAATATAAACTACATATATATACTATCACATAAAATAACACTTGGATGATGGTGTTCCTCACAAACCCTTCATTCCATTCATGTGTTATGTTGAAGGATACATGTTCATGAAGTTATATGATCATGTGTGACTTACCTGGCAAGACCCGAGGTAGTGTCCTATGATTCAAGAAGACATACGAATGATTATCATCAACATATGAACGTGAAAGGTGTTACTAAAAGTATATGTTTATGGATAAAATTATGATATATATGTATTGATGTACGGTTTTGGTTAAATCATGGAAATGTTCTAGGAATTAAGGATTAGTATCCTAATATGAACATTGGATATATGTACATGGAACATATGAAGAGATTCGGTTAAAAATAAATAATCACGTGACATCGTGGAACATAAGTGTATATATTTTAAGTTACAAAAATAATATTTATTTTTGGTACACTTAATAAGTCACCAATAGGGAAACATATTATTTTCCCGGAAAATATGTAAGCGTCTAGACTGGAATAATAATCACCATCGAGTCGTAAATAAAAACACTATTTTTAACTAAACAAAGGCGTACTTAACGGGATTTGTTAAGTCAGATATAAGACGGGTAGTTTTAACACATTATTACCCTTGTGTGATTAGGGTACGGATAGACAAGAACTAGCACAAGTTTGTTTGCTAGGATTTCATCGAACACAAGGTGAGTTCACGGCCCCCTTTTAACTTTTTAATGTTTTGTAAACATCGGGGGGAGAAACATACTTACTTGTTATGTTTGAAAACATGAATTACATTTGCTTACAAGTTTGACATCATGAACATTTAGGTCTAACTCCTTGTGAGTTTCACTAACACCTTTTTCTAAGTTTTTGAAATGTTTTGGGGTGGAAACATACTTGTAAAAGACTTTTGTGTGTAAATGAATTGAACTAATGATCTGACCGTATGTGTGTATTGAGGGAACAATAAAGCGCTTAAAGTCCTCTGAATAAATTAGTAACCATTAGCTATGGACTTAGCCCGGGATTATATGAATAGTACTATTGGGGGTGACGCCTCCGGTCATGGTTAGTCGCGCTAACCAGGGGTCCACATGGCCGAATGACCGCATATTGTCTTACTCGCAAAAAGGCGAGGGGGAGGCACAAAAGGTCGGGGTTTGGTTACGGTCTCGTACATTACATACTATTTTGTATTCCTTGCAAGCTTACAAATGGGGTTAATAGATCGGATTAGTATTCAAATTCATTGGTAATACATGCAAAAGGGTGCTGATCAGGTTAAAGTGATCAGGTTTTAAACAAAAGAGTTCTGATCAGGTTAAAGTGATCAGGTTTTAAACAAAAGAGTTCTGATCAGGTTAAAGTGATCAGGTTTTAAGCAAAAGAGTTCTGATCAGGTTAAAGTGATCAGGTTTTAAACAAAAGAGTTCTGATCAGGTTAAAGTGATCAGGTTTTAAACAAAAGAGTTCTGATCAGGTTAAAGTGATCAGGTTTTAAACAAAAGAGTTCTGATCAGGTTAAAGTGATCAGGTTTTAAGCAAAAGAGTTCTGATCAGGTTAAAGTGATCAGGTTTTAAACAAAAGAGTTCTGATTAGGTTAAAGTGATCAGGTTTAAAACAAAAGAGTTCTGATCAGGTTAAAGTGATCAGGTTTTAAGCAAAAGAGTACTGATCAGGTTAAAGTGATCAGGTTTTAAACAAAAGAGTTCTGATCAGGTTAAAGTGATCAGGTTTTAAACAAAAGAGTTCTGATCAGGTTAAAGTGATCAGGTTTTACATACAAAGAGTTTTTGATCAGAAAATGATCATGTTTAAACATTGGATTCATGACGGTTAAGTCATGGTAATGTTTTCAAAGGAAAAACTACATATTTTATGACGGTAAAGTCATGGACACGTTTTCAAATGAAAACTACTCATTATTATGACGGTTAAGTCATGTATAGTTTTTCGGGGAAAACTACTTAGTTTTATGACAGTAAAGTCATGTATATGTTTTCGGGAAGAACTATAAGCACTGATATAACTAACTCTGTGAACTCACCAACCTTTGTGTTGACACTTTCAAGTATGTTTCTCAGGTAACCTCTAGCTATGGCGCGGTTGGAATAGGATAGCTATGTTGGATCAATTTCCTAGTAGCTAGAAGGACGTAGAATATCAAGTCTCAAGTCTATCGTTGATCTAGAAGAACTTAGATCATAGTATTACTTAGTTTAGTAATTGTATATGTAATCAAGTCTTAGAAATAACAATTACCGCTTCCGCTATCATGTAATGAACCAATCGTTGCAACCTGTATTTATTTATTAAGTAAATAAATTTGGGGTTGTGACACTCTTAACTATAGCATCAAATTCTATCTATCATTAACACTGATATACATCAGTTTACAAAGAATGTCCTAAAAGACTCCCTCTAAACTAATGACATCAAGTGTCTTATGGCGAGACTTGATCTTCTAGCATTCCACTTGAGATCTTCAAATCTTCAAACTTCAGTCTTCAGTTGCCGAGTGATGACAACCCGGCTCCCTCTTAACTGTAGCTTTGATTGTAGACCAAACCAAGTGCTTCAATAGGAACCAACTAACCCAACACACATCATTGTAGTTCATCCTCTCAGCAGTAGCTTGCTCCACCCTGACTTAGAATTCCTCCAAATCAGCTGGCATATGATAGAGAGTTTGAGTTTCCAATAACCTGCATTAAACTAATCAGCTCCCATAGGAATTCCAGTAAGATAAACTTAAGTCTTCAACCAGATGTGTCCAACTCTATCCTGTATCTTCACAAGTCAACCAAAATCCCGAAGATGTTCATTTCCAATATCCCCTTTCAGTTTAAGCTCCATCTGACTAGACCAGAAACAAGGGAATGTTTCCTATCCCATCGACAAATGATAAAAGATTTCATCTTCAACTAATAATCCAACGGATATCCAGCTTCATCCTGAAAACACTTGATCGAATCAAACACAAAATCATGCTCAACAGTGATCACCTTATATCCAAAGTCCAACATTCTTCAATTAGATCTTCATTCCTGGTTCACACCTCCTAATCTGTATACGTTCACCGCGGTGAAGTTCCATAACTAGGTTGTTTATCTGGCATTCCGCCCAGATCCCAAATGAGAAATCCCATAATAATTGAATCACATCAAGTCTTCAACACAGGCTTGACCAATGAGCACGAAAAATATAGTTTACACGAGAAATCATGGTTGATGTTACATTTATTTTTATCCCCTCATTTATCTGTAAACTATGACCAGCTTCACCATCACTTCACTCAAATCCTCAAAAAGCATAACTAGCCAACTTCAGGATTTTATTCTTTTATTCCTTTGCAAAGATCCAAAAACGCAAATCATTGGGTTCAAGTTGTTCCAGTATTCATCCTCAATTAAATAAGTATCCCAGATACTCGTAGCCCACATTTTCAGGTTTGAACACGTAAACAATGTATGACAAGTGGTATCATCCAACCAAAATCTCGTCTGTGTTTCGCGTAGCCACATCGTATACAAATTTTGATCCGGAAAAATCAAAATTACTATCTTCTCAAAAATGGCCCGAAACAAGCTTACAAATGATCACTAGAAAATTTGGCCAAGAAAAGTTTTCCCGCCAAAAAACTATTTTTTTTAATCCCAGATGCTAGTTCATGCGTACTTAGTAAATATGCACATAAAGGGTGTTCATGCGTATTTAGTAACTACGCAAAGCCAAGTACCCATGCGTACTTGTCAAGTGCGCAGAGAAATGCTCGTGCATACTTAGCTAAGTACGCATGTCACTTATAATGCGTACTTACTAAGTACGCAGGGCTAACCCATGCGTACTTAGCAAGTACGCAGAAAAGATGATTCTACGTACTTGTTCAGTACAACAGTGTTCTTGACGGATCTTGAGGAGAATGGTCGAAAAGTGATTGATCTATTAATGCTTCCAAAAGCTTAGAAAACATCATCTAACAAACCCTTAGTCTTCCAAACACCAAATGAAGTGATAACAAACTCGGATTTGAAGGATTTTTGATAGAAAAAGTACCGAACATTTTTTTTAACTCAGATATGCTCAAAAAACCTAAAATCCAAAACTGGAACACAAATCAACGAACACCGAGGCTCTAATACCACTTGTAGGTCCCAGGAGCCTCGTCGCGCAGCGGAAATACACGTATCTGTTCTGTGATTTTTGTGGGAACCAAGAAACGAGACAGAGAAACACGAACAAAGACAAAATATAATGAAACGGTACGTAATCCATAACAAAGAAATCATCCTGTATTACAGACAACATACCGAAGGAGTACACATCTCTCATCTACGCTCACGGTCCAGGGGTCGGGAGAGCTCGTCCCGACCCGGACACCTCTCAACCTAGTTCCAGAGTTTCACCTACAAATGAAGACAAATCTTTTATTTATAGGGGAAGGAACAATACATGCGTACGTGTCTAAGTATGCAGGACCAAACTGGTGTGCATGCTAGGTACTCAGGAACACCCTCCTGCGTACTAGTCACGTACACCGATAAATAAAATTTTATCCATAGTTACCAAAACATGCTTTTACAATTATACTATTGAGACTATAGATGACAACAAAAGTCGATGCTAATTTTTATTTGTATATAGAAAGATAGAAAATAAATAGTTTACAAAAAAATCAAATATACATTATACAATGATGATTAAATTATTTGTATTCATACTTAAATGTAACTTTTTAAAATAAAATTAAAAAGTTACTACATTATGAATGACTATAGGTTAACCCTTCATTTGTTTCTTTCTCTCTAAAGCTAGATTGAGACAAGTGGAATATATATTTTGTGCTTTTCCGGTTAAACAGCTAAAAGATTAAACATAATTATATTTTGTTTCAAAAAGAAGCAAACGACTAGAATTGACAACTTGCATCACATTCCACGCACATGCAATTATTTTTATAAAGAAAATATCTTTATTTGTATTTATATATTTCATTTAAATAATTTTAATACTTAACAAACGTAGACATGCCATTGAGCCACTAAAACTCTAAAAAGGAGTACATTCAAAACCCTACAAATTCAATACAACAACCATCCAACAACCACGGCCCACGACCCATGTCTAGTTTTCTCTTTATATATATTTTCCTTGATGTATAGCATTACGTTATAATGTTTAGCTAATAATATAAATTGTGTTAATTTTAGATTCAACATTAATAAGACATAAATAAATTAACATTTACAAAAAGAAAATCATGTATGTAAGAACTTTTTGAGAAGATGACTAATATTGTTAATCTTTTTATATTATATGATAAATATACGTTTTAAATAAGGTATTTAATTGATATGTATAATAATGATTGTTTAAAAGACGGTTCACAACTATAGATCTAAACCCAACGTAGGATTTGTTTACACACGTTTAATTAATTCATTGTCTTTTTTAGCTGGGTGGGGTGTAGTCCCTAACATCTCTCATATCTCAAATACTCCTTTTCTTCTACATGTCGTATACGATTCTCAATTCTATCCCTAAACAATGAAAATTGTCATGTTTCTCATTCTTCAATTTTTAGGTTGTACATTGAGCTAGTGTAGTTGTACATCATCCATCTTTCACGCAACATCAACGGCACACCTACACCGCTCATCCATATACCACACAAGTGGTCAGTGGTGCGGTGTTCCCTAGAGATACCCCATGCCACCGCCCACACACTCTTATTTCCAAATTATAAAATATTGTTTAGAGTATAATCATAATTTATAGGTATATTGGATTTTATTAATCCCACCTTTTACCTATTGGCCAATAATAATCCCAACTGAGAATATTCTTGCCACCGGTCCCTACTTTCAGACTATTTCTTTACAATGGAACGCCGTTAGAAAAAACTTAACCCCGTTAAATTCAATGACGTGGACGTCCACGTGGCATTTCTTTTAACTATTTAATCATTTTAAAATTTTCCCTTTTAAAACCTTTTTCCCCTTTAACCCCCCTTTTTAAATCATCTGCTCCTATCATCTTAAAACCCTAATTCGATCAAGCCTCTTCCAATTGAACCAGGGTTATTCTTCGATCATCAACAACCGATCATCAAATTGCAGGTACGCTACTCTGAGCATCAAATTGAGAAATTCAAAGGTTATCATAGGTAAATGGATGGCTTATAAGGCAAAAACTTGTGCCCATAACAAACTTCATGGATCAATGAAAGAACATTACAGTAAGATTGGGTCATACTTGGAAGCTTTGAAACAAGCAAATCCTAGTTCAACTTTTGAACTTGTAACTGTCCCATCAGGGTACTATGGATTTGATTCCACTGCAGAAGTTTTCTTTAGAATATTTGTTTGTTTTGATTCTGTTAAGAAGGGTTTTTTAGCTGGTTGCAGAAGACTTTTATGCCTTGATGGTTGTTTTCTAAAAACATTTCTCGGAGGTATGTTGTTGGCTGCCATAGGCAGGGATGCCAATGACCAAATGTATCCAGTTGCATGGGCAGTTGTAGAAGGTGAGAACAATGATAGTTGGACATGGTTTATGAATGAGTTGAAGAAGTGTTTAGAAGTCACTGATGATGGGAAGGGTTGGACACTTGTATCTGACCAACAGAAGGGATTACTTAATGCAGTTACTTTGATTTGGAGTAATGCTGAGCATAGAAATTGTGCTAGGCACATTTATGCAAATTGGCATAAGAAGTTTAAGGGTGATGATTTAAAGGAATTGTTCTGGAGAGCTGCTAGATCCTATTCTGAGGCTGACCACAAAAAAGCAATTGTGGATATGAGGGAATTGAATGCTGATGCAACTGAAGAATTCATCAAACAGAACCCTAAATGTTTCTGCAGGTGCTATCTTAACACTGAAACTAAGACTGATGTCATAGTCAATAACATGGCTGAGACTTTTAATGGGTATATCATTCAGTCTAGATCTAAGCACATAATACACATGTTAGAGGATATAAGGGTGTCAATAATGACCAGGTTATCTAAGATGCAAAACCAACTGTCTGGAAATGTGATGGTGTGCCCTAGGATTCAATTGAAGCTTGATAAAGAGAAGGACAGAGCTTATAGATGGAAGGAAAATAGAAGGAAGGAACCTCATGAACTTACCAACAAACCTGGAAAGCTAAGTAAGCATGGTATGTTTATGACTTGTAGAAAGTGTAATGGTAAAGGGCATAATAAGAGCACATGTACTGAAAACTCAACTGGAACAAGTCAACAAAAGAGAAAAAAGGGAAGGCCAAGAAAGACAGCAATGGCAGAGACTTCACAGGGTACACAACAGTCTACTCAAACCACCCAACAATCTGGTCAACAAAAGAGGTCAAGGGGAAAGCCAAGAAAGTCAGTAGCAGCACAACAGTCTACTCAAACCACCCATGTTGACAGTCAAGCACCAGTTGCACTACCTTGAATTGTTACTTTGTTTAATAGCTTTCAAGTTGAATGTCTATGTAAAACTTTGGTTTGGTTTATCTTTTGTTTGAACTTGAATGCTTGTCTTTTGTTTATCTTTTGTTTGAACTTTAATCGTTGTATGAAAGTTTATCTTTGGTTTGGTTTATCTTTTGTTTGAACTTGAATGTATGATCTTATGTTTGAACTTTGGTTAAATGGGAAGCAAACTAGTACATTATGCATTAAAACCATTACATTTCATTTAGCTTCAGTTGACAAAATACCATTACATTGATCATTAAAACCAGTACATTTCACTGAGTAGCAAAATACCAATACATTGCAAATAATAGAGTAACCAGTACAACAACATATGATTTAGTTGACATAACATTGCAAAAAGCCTGCTTATTTTTCAAAGTTTTGTTCTCTTCTTGTAGCATCATCTTCTCTACCTCCAAGTTTGCTATCTTCATCTCTAATGCCTTGTTTTTCAATTCAAGTATATTAGAATTGCCTCCATCAGAAAACATAACATCAACTTGTTGCTTCCATATAAAGAACTTGCAATCAGACCTCTAACAAATGTAATCAGAAAATCAGAATGCTTTCAAAGGCCATGAGACATAAAAAATTATAAATAAATAAGAAATGCAACTTACAGGCCAAAGACGGCAGCCATAAAACTCATGCCCTTGTCTAGCACTTCGACTACCGGCTACTCTTCGGATTGCAACCATGTCATGATTACAATACACATTTCCATCGGTCCCAACTCTAAAGATTTTGACTTTCTCGCTTGACGATGAAGATGAACTCATCTATGGAGTCGATTTGATGCTCAGAGTAGCGTACCTGCAATTTGATGATCGGTTGTTGATGATCGAAGAATAACCCTGGTTCAATTGGAAGAGGCTTGATCGAATTAGGGTTTTAAGATGATAGGAGCAGATGATTTAAAAAGGGGGGGTTAAAGGGGAAAAAGGTTTTAAAAGAGAAAATTTTAAAATGATTAAATAGTTAAAAGAAATGCCACATAATCTCCCACGTGGACGTCCACGTCATTGAATTTAACGGGGTTAAGTTTTTTCTAACGGCGTTCCATTGTAAAGAAATAGTCTGAAAGTAGGGACCGGTGGCAAGAATATTCTCAGTTGGGATTATTATTGGCCAATAGGTAAAAGGTGAGATTAATAAAATCCAATATACCTAATTTATATAATAAATAATTTTGTTTACAATTTATATATTTATCTCTTAATATAAACCACGTTAGAATTCATGAACATTTATATATAAAAATTTACATGGTACATGATAAAGTATCTAAAACTTATTTTAGTTAAGAAAAATTGGTTGAAACTAGTATTTAATAAAAAAATGTTAAATGAGGGTGTCAATCTCCTTTTTTTTTACTCTTTTAGTGATTTTAAATTCTAATTAATTTCAAAATTAACTCTTAATTCATATTTTTTTTTGAACTATTCACACCTAGACTTGTGGAGGATACTGACAAAATTTCACTTGTCAGGTCTCGAGCCCATGACCTTCACAGAAGGAACCTTTACAAGGAAAAACCCCAAATCATCAGACCAGAAACCTAATGACAACTCTTAACTAATATTAACCATTAAATTAATATGATCAAGGGCCCAAATTATTTCATAAACTTTTTATGTTAAATATCTTTTTGTATATGATCCTACTTCACATAATATATATGAGATATAAATAAACATGTTATATATAGATACAAGATGCATATAATGCATATTAAAAAATAACAAATAATTTCATGCCCTTTAATATCATGAATATTATTCTTACATGGTGGAGAAATGATACATCAAGTAGTGTACAATATATATACACGTTGCTATGCTTTGTTTTCTACTATATATACATGCCTATCATAGATCTATAACAGGTATGTTTTTGTCTATTTTACACTTAAGCAGTATAAAGATTTCTAATATTGATTGCTATTTATTTATGACTCATCTAATATGATTATATCTTTTCTAAACATCTCTTTCAGCAAGGTTTACCAATAAGTTTTTAATTAATTCACCACTTACGAATATATTATATTAAAAAATGTGGTTTTTATCTTACCATCTCTTGATTTTCATTTAAAAGAACTTGTAGCTATTGTAGACGTATATATTTTATATTTTGAATTTAGGCTAATCGGTCGTGTTTGCTGGTAAAATTCGATATGAACTCGAAAACTTTACATGAGCACGAAAATCGCGTTATACACACGAATCCGAAAAAGACACATGTATTCGTGGGTTGACACGAACACGATCCGTTTAACTCGGGAAAAAAATTTATTTAATGTTTCTTTTACATATATTAATTTTTAAAATCTAATTTTACATTTTTTTAAATTTTTTTTGAAGCATTTATGTTTAAACTATGCGATTTTATTTTTAAACTTTTAGATTTTGGTATAAAGAATACTCAAGTTGTTTAAGCTATTATATAAAACACGTTTAGAAAAAAATATAAATGGGAAAAAGTGTCAACCAGCAAACCCGTCGATTTGACACGAGCGTGATCCGTGTAGCTAAACATGTTCACTGGTTTGACCCATAGCTGAACTGAACCGTTTAAACTAAACTCAAACCTGCAAATTTCATGTTTGGTTTGTTTCATCAAATACATTCACATCCTTATCTTTAATGAAATTATAAATTTCAACGAACTTAATTATAAACTAAGTTTAAAGTAGAACTTGAGGGAATAGTGACTTCACCATACAATTCTTGTCACGTTTTTTTTAATGTTTTATATATTTTCATTTTTAACACTTTTACTATATATAATATACGCTTTTAACCCGTTTCAATTTCTATTAGTTTCGTTTTCTTTAAAAACTTTCGTGCGTTAACTTTTCCTCAAAAATACGGAGTGTGCGACTATTTTTAATTTTTTTTCAACGTTCCGATATAATTTTTTTAGAACGAAGTTGTATTAAAAATCAAGTTTTTTTTTCGTTTATTCAAATCCGAGTATTTTTTTGGGATCGCAGCCTATAGCAAGTGTCGTTACAGTTATGATAATGTGACCAGTATTGGTATTAGCGGAACCAGTCTCGATATTCGCTTTTATGATTTTCGATTAATCAAACCGATAACGACCAACCGCGTGACACAAGAGGAAAATGAGCAAACTCCCGTCACGAAGTGAGCATTAAAAAAACTCCTTTTATATCATAATACAATTTTATTGATGTGCAAATAAAATTGTGGTGGGAAATGTGAAAATGTAAAGAGAACGCGATAACAAACACTCTCTATTCTCTCTACCCACCCCCGTCGTGACTCATCGACTCGTCTTACCGTGGAATTCAAGACTCCGTAAATCGCGTAAAGAAGCAAGTGCCCAGTCCACATTCCCCAACAATTAAAAATCATAATAAATACAAAAAAACAAGAAATTTCTAGAAGGGCATAATGGTCAAATGTCATCTTTTTCCGTCAATGGCTCCTCCTACTTCCTTCTCAAGTCCTTGATGATGGAAAAATAGACGTTACAGATTTGCCCATAATTTATGCACCTCCCAACTGAAAAACCTCTTCCCTCATTTACTCTCTCTCTCTCTCTCTCTCTCTCTCTCTCACACACACACACACACACACTCTCTCTCTATATATCTCTATCTATATCTCTACTGTGTGTTTGTTGCGACTATATAGCATTTACCTACCCTGACCGAACGACGACTCTCTAATTTCGTCAATTTGGATGAACTCCGCAAGAAGAAAAGCATTTTACAGGTTAATTTTATTTCTCTTTCCTCTAAACGTAGAGAGAGAGAGATGTATGTATTAATCGATTCATGTCGTCGTTGTGTTGCTATTACGATTTACGATTATAAATATTATGTTTCTCGAAATCTGCGCTATGATTCTATCCTGTTTTTAGTATTTTAATAGTTTTCGTTTTAATCGATTTGTAATCCGTTTCAACCGAGTCTGTGTTGTTATATGGAAATCTATCTACAGATAGCTCTCAATGGATTCATAATCTGTTGTAGTTGTGTGTATTAGGATCGTTGAGATGTTAGGGCACTTCAATTTCATTGATGTCGATGAATTTTGTTGCGTTGAAGAAATTGCAATTTTAAAAGTTTTATCTGTTTTTTTGTTTTTTTTTAACTTCCGTATTGATTCATTAAATATTTTTATGTGATTTGAATTTTAAATGTGAATATGGAAAATTTCATTGAATTAACGCGGCTAAAAGTTTTTAAATGTGTAATCTAATGATTATTTTTTAATCGAGTTTATACTATATTTGTTAACCTGTTAGATTTTATATGTGCGTTTTCATATGAAATTGTTCTCTGGAAATTTTAAATTGTTATTGATTTATATGGAAATTAAGTAAATGAACAGAATTAGGATTTGAAGTATGTTCTAGCCATGAATTAATGTTCCCTGTGCTAAATTAATCCATGAATATCTACTGCCTTTAATTGCGGCTAAAGGGGACATCCGGATGGTTAAGCGCGGCCAATAGGTTGGGGGTTCGAATGCAGGGTGCAGGTTGTTATGTATTTATCCTAGAAAATCTAGGTGTTACTGTTAAAAAAACAAAAATTAATTTTGATTTGAATATAGGAAGTGAATGATTTTCTCATATGGATTTCTCTTCTAAAAATTGAAACTGTAGATATTTTTATTGGATTCAAGACATGGAATGAGCACAGTTGATTCCGAACTCTAGTGGTGAAGTTTTAGGCAATGGCTCTTGCCGGAATAAACAATGTTTCAGTACTTGAATCTTCTTATTTTGGTGACAATTATTTTCCGGTCTCAAGGAGATGGGGTAATCAAGAGAAACCAATCACACGGACATCTTTTATCCGGAAATTGTGGCGGGATCTTGAGGATGGAAGCAAAATTAGGGAGACCGAAAGGAAACAAACGTGTGGGATGATTGATAGTATTATCGGAAGCCAATGTTCATGTTCATCAGAAGGTGCTGAAAGTGAAGATTTGTCAATAATTACTAGTGAAGCTGAAAATGAGTGTCCCTTGAATCAAAACCAAACGGGGATTGAGAATGAACAAGTGGATAATCATAACTTGTGCTTACAAATTTCTCCTGCTGTGGATGTGGCTGACAAAGAGCGTGTTAGGCAAGTTTTCCGTGAGTGGGGAAGTAAAAATGTTTCACATAATAATAACTGTTCACGTGGTCGGTTGATTTGTGAAAATGAATCCAAGAGGGTGAGGACAGTGAGGCAATGGTTAGAGTCAAACACTCAGCAAGCAGAAACTGGTCAATCTCTTATTGAAGAACAAGATGGAGTGGATGCCAATCAAACAAGGGTTGGTTCACGAAGATCCATCCGTTTGCTATATGGTAGGCATGCTCTTCTTGATTTGCTAACAAGGTTTGAGATGGAAAGGAAACAAGAGATGCAGAGCTTGTTGGAAAGTCGACCCGTATCAACTTTTGCACATCGGAAAAGGATTCAGGTTTGAACATTTCTATGCATTTGCACCATTTCATGGCTTTATTTTGTTGTATCAAACTGCCACTTTACAAGATTGTGATTGTATTGTAGTATTGGTGGGAAATACAATTGAAAACTCTACTAAGTCTGTTAGTTATGATTAGCCACGTTCTATTTTCGAACCGCTTACATAAATTTTACGTCAAATAAATGTAGTTATGTCAGTTATACTTTTACTTTTACCTCCAATCTGACATTCCATTTAAAAGCCAGCTTTGGAGGAAAAAGTACTTCTAAAATACACACATATAGTTCTAAAATGACTTGAATGTAGCTAGTTTACAACTTAATTGATGATTCTTGTGGAATGTCGAGAGTATTAGATAATTTCATGATGTTTCTCAAAGCTTAGCAAGAATACTATTTGTTGTGCTTTTGTAGAATGAAAGATCGTCTTTCCGCTAAATGTACTTGTCGGGTATTACTCGTCTTGGATACTTCTGTGATCAGATGATATTATTTTGTTGTATATAACTTTTGAGGGTTTGAGGCAACTTATGATCCTGCTGTAGGCATTGCTCAAAGGTAGATTTCTGTGGAACCAAAGATTTGTACAAGAAGAAAGGTCTACTTCTACCGCAGCAAGAGAGTTGGGATTACTGAGGCAAACAAACACAGTATCTGATTTGAGGTATGTTATCTTTTCACTATTTCTTTACACATCTGGTTAAAAGGCAAAGAATATTAGTCTTCATTGTCATGCCAGTGGAACCACACCTTTAATAATGAATTGAAACACTTTTTTGTTTTTTATTCTTTGGCAGGAGTTTGCCCATTTTTTTTGAAAATTTCACAACAAGACTAACTAGACTCCTTGTGTTCTTTTATTCTTTTTGAATTATTAGATTATGTTGAATCGAACTGACGTTTGCAACTGCATACGTCACTCTAATATGTTATTTTATCATTCTTTATGAGATGTTAAATGTCACTTGCTACATTTGTTTGAAGCAGGAAAGGGTTCCTTTCCAAAGTGAATAACCTTGAACAAGCTCATGATGGGTCCCAATCTGATACCTCATCTGTCAATGGCATGCAATATCAAGAAAATGAAGTACTCGAAAATATAGTTAATGAATCTGATACCTCATCTGACAATGACATGAAAAACCAAGAAAATCAGCTACTAGATGATATAGTTAATGAGTATGAATCTGAGGGACAACCACCACCACCACCAACTGAGATTTTTGAAAACAGGGACCAAGACCAGGACCAGGAGGAGGAGGGTTCAGTGGAAAGGAATCAGGGTGCATATAACATCGAACCGTCTCAACAATCTTTGGAACTTAAAAGCCAGTATGAGTCGGATGGGGATGCACTAGAAGTTGATGAGACATTTGACCATCCGAATCCATCAGAAACCGAATCAGATATCTTGTCTTGGCAAGAAGAAATTGTAGAAGCAGAAGAAGATTTGAGTAATACCGAGTCAATCCACAGTTTAAATGCAAACTCAATTGAGAACCAAGATGAATGGCTGTACCGAGAAACAGTACATGATGGGTGGTATGACAATCATCATCCAATGGTCACAACAGATGCATTCTATACACCTCATGATGATGATGATGATAACAGTAACAGACATGAACTTCAACAACTTATGAGCAGGTATTTGACCATATAATCTCCATAATCCGGTCACTTTTTTTCTTAAATAAACATTAGATTGAGAGAGGTATTTATGTTGTAGGAGACGAGTCTCTAATCTTCTTCAAAGTGATTTCCGTGCGAGACTCGACCAGGTGCTACAAACCTACTTGGCACGCCAAGATCAAGCTTCTGAATCGGACGAAGACTGGATGCTAGAGATGGAGCACCAAGATCCATATCAGCAAAGCATAGATGAAAATGATAATGACGAAGCTGCTCAGAGTACAGAGCCAGCTGACGGCTGGCAACCGCACCCTGAAATCAATCAACACTCTGGAACTGTGAGTTTTTGCCCATCAAATTAGGAAAAACAAACATACATATTTTTAAATTTTTATAATTTTATTATGATAATGTATCAGGAATGGGATATCATCAACGGTCTACGTATGGATATGGTTATGCTTCAAGAACGAATGAATAGCATGCAGAACACTCTTGAAAGTTGTATGAAGATGCAACTCGAGTTGCAACGGTCAGTGCAACAAGAAGTTTCGTCAGCCCTAAATCGATCATCTATTTCTGGTCAGTATTAATCATACATCAACATGATCATTCTTTTCCTTTTATTCCTTGAAATCCTTTCTTACTCTTGATCTACTTTAGGTGAACAAAGCATGCAAGCTTGCTTCTTATGTTGCGACAGTGGGTCTGATTCTTCACCCAACAGGTAAACATGCAGCTCAGGTCAAAATGGATTCTAAATAAAATGGGTTTGGATTAAAATGGGCTGAATTAAAAAATAATCATTTTAAGTTAGCAAGTTTTCTAACAGTGACCAAAGTTTCTTTTTTTTAAACCAACTCATTTCTTGATGAACGGGTCAATAATCGCCTAGCGAAACATGCGGCTCGGGTCAAAATGTGTTCCAACCAAAATGGGTTTGGGTCAAAATGGGCTGAAATAAAAAAATAATCATTTTAAGTTAGCAAGTTTATAACAGTGACCCAAGTTACTTTTTTTTAAAACCAACTCATTTCTTGATGAACGGGTCATCACCTAGTGTATACTTTTTTAAAATTAAATGTTTCTTTTATTTTACTTTTTGTATTTGTTAATGTAGGCGTGGAGACGTATACGTATGCTCAAACTGTGCACAGAAAATAAACTGGTCAAAACTAAAAGAAAGCATGAGGCACCCGTAAGCTGAGGTGGACACAGAACACATACATACTAATACAAATTTAACACCGTGAAAGAGGATAATTAGCAGTTGGAATGACAGCAAGGCGGACAAGGTGGCGGGTTCCTATTGGATCTTTTAATCTTATTTATGAAGTTGACAAATAATCTTAAGGTTGATGTGGTGAATGGCAAACTGCTTATATTTATTTAAATGTCATGATGGATGAGTAGACTTCATCAATCACCACCATGCCTTAAAGCTTTTGTCTAGTCCTTATTACTAGATTACTGATCGTCATAGAATGACTTGTAACTCGTGCATTGAAACTTGTGCTTTTCTGGACCCCTTGAAATAAAAACTACCATTTTTCTGAGAATAAAATGACATGTGGATTCCAAAAGTATCTAATAAACATTACTCTTTTTAACGGCAATTTGGATCACTGACGGGTTACTGCCTCACCCGATCATCTTCACTATCCTAAGGAGGAAACCCACTATAGGTGAAAAAACCACTGGCTCAACCTGGAACCTTTTTTTGTCACAAATGAGATTTGAATCCAAGACCTTCCTATTTTAATGAAGTCTTGGATACAAAGGAGTGTGATTAATGGATTCCTTCTAATGGAATGTTGTGATTACACGAAAATGATATTAAAAATTTTAGCGTTTGTGATGCAAATTGTAAATTGTATTATATATTTAGGCTAGGATTGTTACATACCCTAATTAACCAAATGACTAAACTATTCCCTCTCAAGGTAAATGTCGCGACATTTAGCTTATAATAAAAAATAAGGAAAAAATAAATCAGCGAACCCAGGAAGATCCAAATAAACTTTAGGCCAATTAGTGGACCTAATACCCGTCTGATCCAAGAGAGAAGCCCAAAAGATATTCTAATCCACTAGACAGCCCAAAAGTAGTAAATCCATGTGACCCAAATATGTTAGTTGGCTCAAATCAGTTAGATGGACCAAAAGCTGTTGCGGAATCAAATCTTTCTAGGCCCATAATATACAAAACTAAAGCAACCGTTAACCCTCAAAACTTTAAGGGCCTTAAAAATGAAAAAAAAAAAAAGACTACTTTAATCTATATTTTAAATTGAAAATATATGTGATAGTCTACAATTTTTTTATGTTTTTAGAGAGAAATGAGAAAATATAATAAATTGATTGAAGGTCTATTTATGTGTAAATGAACCGAACGAACACGAACATCGATGTGTTCGTGTTCGTTTATTTAATTTTAACCAAACACGAACACATAATCGAACACATTTTTTTGTTCATGTTTGTTCATTAAGAAAATGAAAATGTTCGTGTTCGTTCATGTTCGTTCGTTAAAAAGCTAAATGAACACAAATGAACAAACGTAAAACGAACACAAACGAACAAACATAAAAAAACACAAACGAACATAAATTAACATTAATGAGCACACATGAATAAGTCTAATACTTAATATTTCATTCAAAAACACATGTAAATTAGTGGTTCAAATGTACATGATTCATCCAAAAACAAATGAACACAAACAAACGAACATATATGAACGTTAATAAACGAACATAAATGAACATATATTAACAAACGTTCACGAACATAAATAAACGAACACGACATATGTTCATGTTCGTTCGTTTAATTAAACGAACAAAAAAAATTTGTTCGTGTTCGTTCGTTTATTAAATGAACGAACATAAACGAACTTCTCGCCGAACAGTTCATGAACGTTCTGTTCATTTACAGGCCTATATGCTACTGTAATAACGTTCGACCAAAACATTAATATTATAGATTTTGACGCTACATATTCAACTTTAAAATCCGCTTTAGGATTGTAGATACCATATTAGTTTTAGGGTTTGTGATGCAAAATATAAATTAATTGTATTCTAGAAGAATCATAATTCATAATGGCATGGTGTAGTTATTAATTTATTATAAATGGTTTGGGCCCTTCAGTATTGATGAGAAATCATGAATGTTCACGTAACCAAGGAACTAGAAAATTCTTGAATGTTCACGTAGCCAAGGAACTAGAAACTTCTGTTTGGTGCGTTGGCCCAACGTATTAGTTTTCAGTCAAAGCTTAATTTTTTTTATTACTTGCTAAATCAAAACTGGTATATAATATTATTTCGTAACAACGTCTTTTGTTGAATTACCAAAAACAACTATAAAATGTTATTTATGTGTTTGTAAATCCACATAAGAATGAGATTCAAAATGAATTAATCAATCATTTAAAGTGTTTTTATTGCGTCTTGTTGATAAACCAACGTTTTCATTTATAAAAAAATATTATTGATGTGAAAACATAGGGACCGACCCTTACTACCTAACTTAAGAGAGGACAACTAATGCGTTCCACTTATTGAACAAGGTTCTATATTCGATCTGTGACCCCTGGATGCCGAAGGCGTCCTTGGGATAATCTCGTAGTTTCTACAAGTGGAGATGATGGGGATCGGTCCATGGATTTTCCTTCCTTTTGCCATATTTCGCTCAAAGGGTTGTGGGGAGATGGTGCATCAAGCTATCGGAAAGGCCCAACTTGATCCTCTTCCCCAGGGATCCTCGATAAGATAACTTTAGATGAGCCGTCGACTCTAACTACCGTCCATTTCTATTATCTTTTGCTTTAGTATCTTTCCATATTAGAAATCCGCCTCTTTGTAGTTATGTCAAGAAAGAACCTTTAGATATCGATCTAATACAACAATGCATGCATTAGTGATTCCAGTTATTTCATTCATTGTTGTTTTTTGCTTATCGAATAAAATTTCCTATTCTTACTTGTTACTAGACGACTAACCAATTGCCTAAAAGATTAAAAAAAATTCCAACATAAAGCGCTTATACAACTATGAATATTAAATATTTAGAGATCTCAAATCTATTTCCACTTGCGGCAATATTCTAATTAATTTCATGAATTATTAGAAACTAACTTATCAGAATCACATTTCACTTGATTCTTAGTTTATAGCCCCAAACTCATAATGACGAGAATTTGTTTATTTTCAATTCAATAATTTTCTATTGATTGAGACATTATTTTACATCGACAAACAACAAGTAAAGGAAGAAAGAAAATATTTAGCACCTCTTTCCAATACTGATTGAAAGTGCAATGTTGTGTCAGAAGAAGGATAGCTATACTGATTCGGCATACTTTAAAGACGCCCTCGGTACATTATTGATGATCTCGCAAAGTTTTTTTCAGTGAATTTGCATTCATCGATCCAATCTTTTAAGGAATCGACCCCCTTTTGACTTTACAAGAATATGCGGAGGTCAACATGTTTGGAAGCACATGAGAATATTCTTTTGCTGATATTATTACCAGTATTCGCTAGTGAGTCATTCATATCATTACTATATTAAAAGTATAATAAAAGACGGCCACATTTGAGGTTTTATATAAAAAAACATATATATATGGATTGTATTCCGGGTCAACTCGACATTTTATCGGGTCTAAAACTAATCCTAAAGCCGGGGCCTTTTCATAGTAAAAAAGTTATTTTGCTTATAATTCTAATATGACTTATATTATTACTTGATTTTACTAAAGCATAAATTGCAAACGAACTCGTGCTATTAGTATAATCATATTCTTTCACTCCACAGTACTTGGATTAATATGTTATCGGAAACAATAAGGCTCCGTCTATTCACACACCAAAAAAATCTATTTTAACACCTAATATGCTCTATATTGACCAATATGGAGTATATTAGCCTTTTCGTTTCCCAATGAGAGACAACCTCTGTGTGTCAAGACTGATACATCAGACAGCGTATAAGAGTTTATTAATTTTTTACTCCAAAACTTTCCATCTCGGGTTCGTGTGTGTGTGTGTTTGTATTTGGGTGTGATACGCTCAATATTGGCCAATATGAAACATATAGGAGTTTTAAAATTTTTCCTCCAAGACTTTCTGGCTCGGGTTCGTGTGTGTTTGTGTTTGAGTGCGTATGGGAAGAGGCTGATGCATATCAGTTATATACGGACCCTGATATGCATCGTATTAGGTAATATAATACGTATAGTTTTTTTTTACAAATATTATTTTTAATCAATATATTGGACATTGATATTTAGATTATGATTCATTATCTGCATAAAACAAGTCAAAATATTTTTTTTGTTTAATTTTTATTTTAAAAAAATAGAAGTAATCGAAACTAAGTTATCGAGGCAATAACCCTCGCCGTACAATAACCCTCGCTGTTGCCGATGATAGGCGGTCGCAAAGTAATCCGCCAAACACCTCGTGAGTGTGCACGACCTCCGGTAGAGGAGACAGTATAAGAAAAACAAGTCAGCAGACATGCAGAACTCACGGCTATTCTCCCGTGGTGCAATGGATGTAGAAATGAGCTTGTGTAAGTATTGGTAAAGAGGGTCTGTAATGGCGCTAACCCTCCCAGTGGATCTACCAAAAGGAGTATCGACAATCACCATCCAAAAACTAACAAGGGTCTGCCTATCGTAGGATGTGACCCCCTCTGTGTAAAGCGGCGTCACCGTCTCCGGCTCAGTGTGCAAGCCGCTACACCTCGCGAAGGTGGCAAGTGACATCTCATACCAATGCCCCGCCAAACGAAACTGAACTTCTACGAATGGGTGGTCAGGGTCGTCTATCTCCTCTGGCTGATCGGTCGGGCAAGCAGTGAAAGTGAAGGAGGAGATAAACTCGACGACCAGCTCCTTAAACGACAGTAGGAACACAATATCAAACAACCGGTCCCATGGCGTATCGTGTCCGATGATCTCCCGAGATCTGTCAGCCTCGCCGAGCTCCTCCAATATCGGCCAGTCGATCGCGACGTGTCCGTCGATCCTCATCCTACGTAGCTTCTGGCAGCGCCGCTGCGCGGTGCTCCCAACATCAAACTGTAAGTAAGGGTGACCGAGAAGTGGATCAACCTCAGCCACCTCCTCATCCTCGTGATGTGGGCCCTCGTGCAACTCCTCATCCATATCCATCCTAGAAATTTTAAATCTAAAATTTAATAAACTTAAACTTTAATGAATAAAAAATTTATTAAATAAAAAAACTAAAAAATAAATAAATGAATTAAAAAAAATAATATGCATCATATCGGGCCAAATCTTGTAACATCTTTATCATATTTATTCTAATCTAAAACAAATTAAAATATGATGCATATTGTGGGCAATATGATGCATATTGTGGGTAATATGGTTCATGTGTGTTGTGCTTATCTTAAAAATAAATTGAAATCTGAAAAAAGTGGGCAATATGATGCATACTGATATATATAAGAGATGATTACACTCCATATTAGCCAATATGGAGCATATAGAGTGTAAAGGTCGATACGCTCCATATTGGCCAATATGGAGGGTATAAGTCCGAGGAATCTGCAATGAGTCAAAAATTGTCTTTCATCGGGAAACGAAAAAGCCTAATATGCTCCATATTGACCAATATGGAGCATATTAGGTGTCAAAATAAGGATTTGAGTGTCTAAATATCAAGATCCAACAATAAATATATATGAAATCAAGAAAAATTAGCCTCAAACACATGTCAATTAAAATTGGTACAAGTTTTACCAACTAGTTTTTAAATATAGTTTTTATGTGTTTGTAAAAGGATTCACGTCAGTTTCTTTATCTTAATATTGATAATTTAATTAAAACCACTATCCTATAAAAAATTATTCATTTTTAAGAGCATTTACATCTCATTCCCCATACACAACTCTATACTAAAATTTTAAAAAAACACAAAAAAACACTCCAACCCATTCCCTATCTCCATACCCTAACCCCATATTTTTAAGGAAAAACAAATTAGTCGCTCATATTTGAGACTCACTTTTCATTTCCCATATCTATTATTTTATAGTTTTTATAAGTGATATAAAGAGAAAAAATAAATAAAAACATAATAAAAATGTATTGTTTAATTGAATAAAGATAAATATAGGGAATTGGATGTGAGAGTTTTTTAGAAAATGATATTTTTTAGTTAAGTTATAAGGATGGGGACGGGGAAGTCACTCTGAATGCTTTAAAAACCTCTAACATCTAATTCTTTATTCTTACTTATAATTTAAAAAAATTGATTAAAGAATTGATATATTTAAGATTTTATAGTTCATTTCTTTATAGTTTTAAAGATAAAGATAAGACTTAAAAAACCTGATATAGACTCTTTTAACTTAAATCTAATTTGTTTCCTTATAGTTTAAGGATATAGTATATATATCAATAGCTCTTGAAGAAGCAGATTCCGACCATGGTGGCTTTAGGGGAAGATGTTTCAATGAGAAGGAGAAGACAACCACATCTTGGATCGTCGATGGAGTCGGGTGATTCCTCTCAGATCTGCAATCATCGGAAAACGTTCGTTAGAGGGCCCATGAGCCGTAGCTTCGAGGGCACTCCGACGCTCAAGTCAGTCGGGGTCTCATAAATGTATGTGTAAATAGAGTGTGAGCTAGAGAGAGTAACTTGGTATTTTTGGAGGTGACCCCTTTATTTATAGAGGAGGTAAGACCTAACACTAATAGACCTGCTATATAGGCTTGATGGGCTTGGGCTATATCCTTAAATCTTGACCCAATTAGAGGGTACGTCCCCAGCTCTAAATCTATATAAGAAAGTTATAGGTCGTCTTTTCTCAAAATGCAACAAATAAAGTTAATTTTTTACAAAATAATATTTAAAATGCTTAAAAAGTTAATGTAAGAAACGTCCAAATTGATACTTTATATATAAACAAAAACATAAATATTGGGTGTATTTGTTATAAAATCCTAGACCATTCACATATAAATCCAATTTCACATCTAAAATAAATACAAAATCGTAGTTAATTGTGGTGGTGATACAACAACTCTTGTTTCCGGCTGGAGTAGTCTATTTGAGAAGAGCCAAGATCATATCCTACCAAACAAACATTTATCCACCATATAACAAATATCGTTAAAACTGTACTAAGTTTCGATCAACACATATTTATCCAACTTAACTTATTGGCAAAAAGAAAAGCATTTAAAACATTAAAATAAAAAAAAAAGAGTACGTTTTTTACATGGCCTCACACGTGCCACTCTCCCACGTGCTTCACTGAAAAAGTGTTTCCCGGACAAATTTGTCTTACCCGTAAGGTGAAAGGGGCGTCTAGCTCGGATGGTTCCCGAGTATGAGAGAAGGTAATCGGATAAACGAGTAGATGGCCCCAATTGAATCGAGTAGATGAGAACGGGTTGTTGATGTGTCCAAATCGAGTAAATTTACTCGATGATGAGTACCCGAGTAAGGTTTTAGAATTCCACATTTAATGTATACAATTGCATTTCTCATTGATAAAATATCTAAAAAAATAATATAAACCCCTTCCAAATTGATAAAATATCTAAAAAAACAATATAAACCCCCTACTGAGTTCATATTTTTTAATCAATATGTTTATTTTTAAATTTAAAAAATTTTTTGAGTAGGCTTCGTATTTTCTAATAAATATATTTATATTTAATTGAGTAGGGTTTATATCTTTTTAATTATATTTTGTTTCTCTAATTAATGAAAATGTCTTTTTTTTATTTAAATGTTTATTTAAAAAAAAGTTGGTGGGTAAATGAGTAGGGTGTTTTTAATGAAATCTGAGTAAATAAGTAGTTTTGAGGTGACAGAATTCTATTGAACAGTTTTGATGAGTAAATGAGTAAATAGGTAAGGTGCCCCACCACCCTAACAAACATATCATCATGGCCCATGCATTCACTCATGTCGAGTAACTTTAAATTTAATTTTTAATTTAATTTACATTAATATCATAAAGCTAGAATTCTCAGTTAAAATAAAAGACTTTTACTAGACATCTTAATACTACAAGCTTTTACTCTGTCAGGTATCTATCCGATAGCTGCTCGAACATCATCTGCGACCGGAAATAGTTGAGTCGACCGGCAAAGGGGACACGAGACGTGCGACGAAAGCCACGTCTCGATGCACGTGGGGTGGAAGCCGTGACGGCAGTACGGGATCACCGTCACGGTTTCCCTCTCCTCGAACTCGCTCAGGCAGATGGAGCATTCGCTCCAAATCTTCGAGTCCCCACCGTACGGAACATTTGGGAGAGACCGAACGGTGGAGGCGTCAACTCCGCCGCGTTTACCTGTGCGGAAACGCGGCGGGGAGTCACGGCGACCGGAGACGGATTCATCGGAGTTGGAGAAACGGCGGATGTAGAGAGAGAAGAAGGCCAAGAAGAAGAGGACGGTGAGGAGGACGAGGACGGTGAGGACTAAGGAGGAGTCGAAAGGAGATGTGGAGGTGAAGGATGCCGCCGGCGATTTAAGATCTCTAGCGGCGTCTTCTTCTTGAAGTAAGCTCCGGTGGTAGGAAAGTAGGTTCATGTTGATCGGAACGGAGAGGGAATGAATGATAAGGACGAAGGGTTTGCAGGTTTTGATGCTCTTCACTGTGTTATGACTGACACTCATATTTGGAAGGTTTTGTGAAATTAAGTTTTCAAACTCCTTGTCACAATTATTCTTCTGTCTAGAATTTTGTGAAAAAAGAAAAGATTTAAATACATGATAAAATTATAATATAAAAAAGATAGAGATTTTAATCATCGAGCCTTTTGGTTGAGTAGTAGCCCCATGACTTTTTAAATGAAAGGTTATGAGTTCAAGTCTCGTTTGAGACAAAATGTTTTAGCTTGAGCCAGAGGATGTTTTTCTAGTTGTGAGTTTTCTCCTGAGTAGTGTGGGGCCTGGTTATCACTCTTCTGTTATCGGACAAAAGGGTGATCCCAGGTCCAAGACTTTGCTGTAAAAGAAAATGGAAAGATGTTAGCTATATATTTTTAATTCGATATGTACGTTTAAAAATCAATAATATATTAAGCAGTGTAACAAATGTTTAATACAATAATATGTAGAGCAAAAAATATAGCAAGAAGTAGTGAGAAAAAGAAACAAAATGGTTAGATAAGGCTAACAGTAGTGGTGACATGAAAGAGAGGGTGTACACCACCTAGCCCTTTTACGGGCACAAAACACTGCCCCTTAGGGCGTGAACGAACAAAGTGACACATGGGTGTGAGTGTGTGTACATATATATGTAGATGGTGAAATGTAACAACCCCAAATTTATGGTCTGATTTTTTTTTTATTTAATTACGTGCTACCTATTTGGATACTTGAACTGTTGAATAGCAAACCCGAACACTTTGGATTACCATTTAGAACCCAATGAACACGTTGTGTTTACACAAATAAACAAGGCACATTGGGCTTGGCCCAACTGTAGATAAACAGACTCGGCTCATTAATGGCCCAATATACGAACTGAAACCAAAGCGAACTAATAAACATTGTTTGACGGATTGTTACACGATTCGATATAATTTATGATAATTACGAACTAATTCATTTACGCAGAGAACTGTTTGAACGCTTAACGCGCTCATACGGGTTACTACCGGTTATCCGATGTGATAGAATATTTAGACGTAAAATCACAAATAAATAAAAGTAATAAGTACTAGTATTTATCCGGGCGACTGATTAGGAATTTATACGCGAGATATGCGGCGTTAGATGCGCGACTGTGACAAATACCGGCAGACACCAGCGGGTTTTGCTAGGACCGTATAACTAAATAAGATAAACAAGTATTTATTCTATACCCATTATATTAAAATATTAATATTATTATTATTTAGGAAGTAATAACTAGTTTCGGAACGCGACACGTTTTACCCGGAGTGGACGCGTGTGAACACGCGCTACAGAGCGATACCGGCTATTTTAGAAATAGCATAATAAAATATATAATTATTTATTATGATTAATAATATTATTATTAAGAAATAATAGAAATTATCATAGCGCCTCGCGTTTGGTTGAGCAAGCACGTTGGACACGTAGTATTAGTGCATACAGACATGGACAGCAGTCAGAACATAAATTTTACGAAATAAATATCTAAATTATATATATTACCGCATCTTATCATTATAAAATTTATAACACATATTCAGATTTAGCTTAAATGACGGAGACCCGTGTGCATACGCGATATATCAAAAACAGTTCAAGTTATATTGATTTTTCTCCCTACCACTTCTTTACACTAAAATATTTTATTATTATATTTTTTTTAAGCATATTTAATAAAGATCTGATGTAATCTTTTTGAAAATATTTGATTTCTACAAATCTCATCAAAATCTACACAATCTCCACAATGAAGAAAAATTCTGTCAAAATCTCATATCACTTTTTCTCGAAAACCATTTGCTTACCTTCGGTCCTCTTATCTTCTCCCATTGTAAACAAATCAAAACACACAGATTCACACAAAAACCAACCCCTCTCAAGAGTTATAGAGAGAGAGCGAGCGTGGTGGAGAGTGAGATGGTGCCGGCCAAGTCTTTCCGGCGAGCCCCACCCCTTTTCGACGGCGGCGGCGGCACCACACGAGACACAAAGCAGGTGACGGTTAGGGCTTTCGTGGTGACGACGCGTCGGTCTCTCTATCATCTAGGGTTCCGGCGGAACGAACCCAGCGTCGGCGGCAAATGTCACACCCCAACCGACGGCGGAAACGTCGGGGCGGGACTTGTAGATTGTTCATGAGCACAAGGTTTACTATATTAAAATATTTTAAATCATAACTTCATTTCAAATAACCAAACACAATCAAATTCAAACAAATACGAAAAGAAATGCATAATATTCTTTATTCAATTTTTAACTAAGTCCATGTCCTACGTGTAGCATATCTTGATCAACTCACACGTTATCAACTGAAACATGAATAAAATAATGTCAACTAAAAAGTTGGTGAGCATACACAGGTTTGTACATAGATAGTATGTAGTTGTGAAAGATCAAATCCTTACATATCATGAATAAATAAGGCATTTATGGGGAGTAACTAATGTGTAACTAAAGTACAATCAAACCTTTGTAACTAGCATGCAAATTGTGTTGTCGATAACAATCACCCCAATCTGGGTGGGTTTGTCAGACTCAATAGATCTATCATTGTTTACCGTCGGCTTATTAGTTAATGATTGCACATGAAATTTGTACACAAAAAGTCAACACGTATAGCACTCAAACATAAAGCTCAAATTTTACACACATGAATGTAAATAGGATTTGTGTTTTGTGTAGTTTGTGTAAATGTAAATAGTTGTGTGTATAGCGTTCATGTTTCACCCCAAAAGTGTAAAAGAGGAAAAAGGGGCTATGTAATACTCACCTGATTAGAGGTGTAGCTAACACGCACGACTAGACAGTAGAATGATGATTGAAACCTCACAAGGTTAACCTAATGTGTAATAAATGTTGAATTACTAATGTATCCAAAAATCTGAGTCTAAGACTATGATTTAATTGAGTGTGTGTACAAAGGTTTTGAGTTGAGGGTGTTTGTGATTTACGCGATGTAATATTAAATCAAATAGTTTATAAAATAATTGAATCTGGGTTTGGGTTGGATAACTAAATAAATCAATAATTATTATTTATTTATTTAGTTAGGAAAAATAGTATAGATATTATATTTATTTAAATATGATTTAAATAAATGATATTCTTATTTATTTATAAGAATGTGTGTTCTATATTAAATATAAATTAAATAAATAATTTTATTTTATTTATTTATTTATGAAGACATGTATAAAATCTAATAAATATACATTTAACTCTTTAGTGTAAATTATATAAATAATAAATAAATTTATTTATTTATTTATCATTTAAAATAAGTATTTGTTTGTTTTAAATAAAGTTAAAATTTTATAAAACTTTATAAACTTTGTTTTCAAGGAAAAATATTTTATAAAAAAATATTTTCATCATACTTCTAATGTGAAAAATTATTACTTTGCAAAAATGTCTTTATATAATTTTTTGTTAATTAATTAAAATGACATTTTAACAATTAATTTGTAATAATAGTGATTTTATATTGAAAATTATAAAATTTGGTTTTATTCTGTTCAAAATGTTGTAGGGTTTATAAAAATAAATTTTATGTAAATTTTTGAGCTTTAAAAATGATAAAAAAAAAGTAGGCTACCCGGTTCGAACCCGGGTGGTTTCTGTGTGAGACATGTGTTCTAACCACCAGACCGGGGAGTCATCTATTGCTGTTAACTCGATCCGCATTAGCTTTACTATGACTTGACTACAGGGCAGGGTTCAGGTATTAAAGGAACACAAAAAGGGTGGTGCTGGTGGGTTTCGAACCCACACCCTCTAGTTCAGTCGCACACGCGTTTAACCGGCCGAACTAGATGGTTCGCTGGTATTATTACCAGTCCTTTAATATTAAATACATTGGATCAACCCAAGCAAGAACCCTAATGTTCTTATGCGCAGGTCGATTCAAAATTCCAGTACAATCAAGCTGAGTTCCCACTGTCATTATCAATTGACAGAGGGCTATTGATCGGTTTCAAGCAACGATTCTAAAGCGTTAAACCTTACTTGATTTGGCGAAGATTCGGGTGCAAACGACTGAGGCAAAGTTCTTGATGTTCTTGTTACTCGATCGGGAGTCGGACACGAACTGGGGTGCGATTAAGGGTTGAGGAAGTTTGTATGGACGTATACGAGAGTGGTAAGGAGATTTAATTCGTTTAATTATGTTCATATTGGCTGATTTGATTCCGATTTGACCGAATTAAACGTCGGCTTGGTTTACGCGAAATCGGTTTGGATTTGGATGAAAAGTGTCGCGATTGTGGTCGAAATACATCCATGAACCGATTTAGCACGTTTTCCGGTATTTATTACACGTTAATCACATGATTCAACGTGGATTGATTCGGATTTGACTATGAAAAGTCAACCCTTTTGAATTTTGAACTTGGCCGCTTGTTTAATCGAATTGGTTCGTGTATGGGCTTGGTTTTGATCGATTTTTACTTGTGACTTCGTGAGGAGCCCAATCAAACACGTATTTGGCCGATTGTAACTTGGTTTGTATCGAACTTGGGCTTTGTTGACTTTTGAAAGTCAACTTGACCATATGGGGTCAACTATTTGTAAATTGTATGTATTTTGATGATGTATAAATATGTACATGTCTCATTATACATGTGTGTATATATATCTACATCTATATTTATGTATATAATTATTTTTAGGATAATCAAGGGTATAAGTAAGTAAATAATAATTTATGTAAATACGTATATGTATACACGAACATGTTATATATGTTTAATATTCGATTTTGATAGTAAAACAATACGTGGAAATTCATAAATGTTACAGCAAACGAGGTTGCGACATAGATGAGGGTGAGGTCGGGAAGAAAGGAAACCACCACCGCAGCCCTGGTGGTGTTTGGCCAGATCAGGCGGCGGCATTCAAGGGAAACAGAGGCGGCTCGCCTCAGGCCGTTGCTCCGGTGAAGCCCTCCTCAGGCCGTTTTTCCGACAGCGGAGACCTAGGGTTCCGGCCGAAGGCATCTTTCCGACGAACCCGTGTATCCGGTGAGATCCTTCCTTCTTTTCTTGATATTCCGGGTATATATCTACACACTATTAGTGTTAATTCTTTTTCTACATAAAGCTTTCCGACAAGTTCGAGTGATTGTGGTGGCCGGGTTTTAATTCCCGGGTGTTTATATGAATTTTTGATAGGCTACGGTGAAGACGGCCTGTCACCCGGATAGGCGAGACTGCTCGGGTCGTTCCCGACAGACCCGGGTTTCGGTCAACGAAAGTCAACCACAGTCAAAGACGGTCAACGGCAGAAATAACGAGCGGGTTCTCTAAATGGGTCTTTAAATGAGCGGGTTCGCTGTAAGGCCCCTTTCCCGAAAGGCCTCACTTGTTGGATTTACTCATCAACACATAGAACTTAATCATAAGACATTCATTAACACAGCGGAAACGATTTAAAACTTCAACATGCGCAGCGGAAATACATAACATGTCTAAACATAACTTGTCAACATACAAACTGAAACTTGTCTGAATCAACTAAAACAATAACATAGACAGGATGCCAGACTCTGGTCTTCAGGTAACTCTTCTCGCCAAGCCAAGCATCCACTTCCATCTACTGCCACCTACACTTAACTGATGTGCATACTAAAAATCAGCAACGCTGAGTGAGTTCTAACGTTTACTTTAAATCATTTATACAAAAGATTTACTAATACATACATACATACTGCCCTTAAGGCAAAACTTTACATACTACACTTTTCAAAACATAATTTAATACATTCATAAAGTATCCGTCAATTCCTCGTCACTGTTGGTACTGTCCTCGTGATCAATACCGCTTAACCGTCAATTCTTATCACTGCTGGTATTGTCCTCGTGATCAGTACCACTTAACCGTCAATTCATCTTTACTGTACTGCCCTCATGGCTTACATCCATGAACCGACAAGTACCTGGTCAATGCCCCCATGGCTTACACCATGAACCGACACTACCGCTTATCCGTCAATTCTGTTACATACTGGTATTGTCCTCGTGATCAATACCTTCTGGGTCCTCGTGACCCAATGATGTTGTCCTTGCGGGCAACACCACATGACACGATGTTGTCCTCGTGATCAACACCGGGTATTGTCCTCGTGATCAATACCTCTTAACTGGTACATGGGGGATTGCGTAGTCCCCCGAGCAACCGCCGTCACTCATTCCAATTGTACAACTGTTAACGAGCCACCGAGACTCTTACTAATGGGTAGAACCCATATCTGACATCTTGTACAAGTAACATCTGTCCCAAGGACCTTTACAAACTGGTACTCATTCCCGAAGGAAAGCTGTTCACTTTACTTTTCATAAATCTTTCTGTAAATCTTGTTCATAACTTAACTTATATCATGCCTTTGTTTATGTATATAAAAATATAGTAAACGCTTGCCAAATGATATATCTTTGCTTTTACTGAAACATAGCTTATCAAAAAAAATACATCTTTCTTTCTGAAACATAGCTTATCATAAAATACATCTTACTTTCTGAAACATAGCTTATCATATATATATCATGCCTTTGTTTATGTATATGAAAATATAGTAAACGCTTGCCAAATGATATATCTTACTTTACTGAAAACATACTTTTGCCTCTTTTAAACCTTTCACTAAAACATGGCTTTTCTCTTCAGTTTATAATATATAAAATATAATAAACACTTTACACTAAGTATGCACACCACCCCTAAAGAAGGCAAAAAGGGGATTAGAACTCACCTGGTATCTTAGCTGGAATGATCTACCGGGTCTCACACAATCTGAACAATCATAACAATTCAACACGTATCAGACTTAAATCGACACTAAATGGTTTTACCATTTCTGAACTTAAGGCACATCGAAACTTCCTAGTTTCGATACATGCAGACCCATCGAAACTACTTAGTTTCGATGCATGCCCCTGACTCGAAACTACTTAGTTTCGATACTTGCCCCTGACTCGAAACTACTTAGTTTCGATACTTGCCCCTGACTCGAAACTACTTAGTTTCGATACTTGCCCCTGACTCGAAACTACTTAGTTTCGATACTTTTCAGACCAGTCATCCTCCCCACAAAACCCGATGATCCGACCTCGTCTAAATCCAAATTTTTTACATTCAAAACGTTTGTTTTTCGTTTAAGAACTCAATCTATGATTTTCTTTCAGTTTCATCCGCAAGAACACCTCCTTTTTACTCAAAACCCGAAAAACCCCAAAATGAACTAAAACTCAGATCTAGGAGAATCGGTTACCTGTAATCACTTCCTTTTCGTTGCTAAACACTCGCGAGACTCTTGCTAACGATCCTTGAAGCTCTAATCCGAAAACCGGGACTTTCTCTCTCTAGACTCTCTCTCACCTTCTCTCTCTAGAAACGAAAATGATGATGGAAATGAGAGCTTTTGGCTGATCTTGAGGCTTATAAGGGCCCGACCCTTGCCCCTTTCGGCCCATACACCCCGGCCCAAGCCCGCTTCCTTTCTTTTTATTTAAGTTTTAATTCCTCGTGAATTCTCTCGTGCTCTAAAACTCGGGATGTTACATTCGCATACGTGAGGATAGGTACAAGCACACGTTAAGTTATATGTATTTTTGTTAATTGTAAGTTGTAAACGTGTGTAATAGTTAGTTGAGCTAAACCGACTCGATCCAGACCACTCGGGATTTAGATGTAAAAATCGGACCTCGTTCGTGTGGTCGTATTTGTAAACCGGGTCTCCGTCCGAACAATAAGAAAATATAATATATATATATATATACACACATATACATACATCTACTTATAAAATCTAAAACCTAAAACGTATTACTTAGAAATATAAATATGCATCTATTTAGACTTATATAATTAATTAGAAACCGAAACTTATAAAAACCGAATTTATGGATATATGTGTATACATTTAGTTATAAATATTAAACACTTTAGTTAGGAATATAAGCATGTATATAAACACAAATATATAATTGTAAGTATATTATTTAGAAAGCTAGAGATATATGAACGGAAATAATAATAATAATATAAGTTAAAGTCGAGTATTTAAACGATACGTGAAAGCTAGCTATAATAACATATGTATTGTTATTTTTATAAAACTACGATCTCTAGTTTTATATAAACATATT
Source organism: Smallanthus sonchifolius (assembly GCA_023525975.1). Lineage (NCBI taxonomy): Eukaryota > Viridiplantae > Streptophyta > Magnoliopsida > Asterales > Asteraceae > Smallanthus > Smallanthus sonchifolius. The sequence goes on along the minus strand of CM042044.1, from coordinate 57,639,620 downwards.
TATAAACATTAGTACGTGGATAACACAATTATTATTATTCCTATTATAATAGTTTTATCTAGTTACAAAAATTAGGGATAATAAATCTAAAGTTTATTTATATTAGTATTATACAAATTGCTATTAAAATTAAAAGATCCATATAATTTTTGTTATTTTTTTACTACCATTATTATTACTATTATTATTTTGTTTAGACTAAATACTATAAATATTTATACTTATATAAAAGTCGTTTTTATTATTAAATGTGTTATGTTCATCGTTATTATATTTACTAAAAATTTATTTATATTAAAACTTTATAAATCGATATTCTCTTTTCCAAAAACGTTACGCTTATTATTAATATTACTACTTTTATAATTAATAAAGATACGTTATTATTATCATTACTTTGATTAGTTATTATTATAATAATTATTATTATTATCATTAGCATTATTTTTAACATAATATTATAACTATTAACTTTATATGAATTTATATATTTACCATTATTAGTATTATTATCATTATTATTATTTTTAATTACTAAAACTTATATTATGTTTTGCAATAATATTATTAGCGTTAGACATATGTTCATTAATATTAGTTCTATTTATTTACACGAACTATATATCACGAGTAATATCGTTACTTTTATTGATTACTTTTATTATTATATAACATTTACTTTTATTACATAGTAATATTGTTATACTTATACTACCCAACACGTATTTAAACATGTACAATCTTATTTTGCTTATACACATATATTAACTTAAGCATAGTTTATTTTACTTAACATTAGTTAACAAAAACGATATTTGACATGATACTCTATACATATATATTATTATTATATATAAATATGCAAACATTTTATAAACCTTAAATATTTCCTTTTGATATAAATATATCTTTATGGGGTTTCATGTAAGTACAAACCTAGACATCACCAACATTTGTAAAACAAACGCTATAGTTATGTCTTAGTATTAGACGAACATAAATAGTTTCGTTAACCGTTATGATTTATATTACACAAGTATACCTTGAGCTTATATATATATGCGTAACCATAGACTTTGATTATTATTTGCGAAACAAATATAACTACTTGTACATATATTTAGTTATTTATACACATATTACATTATATATATATAAATATATCACGTAGATAAATAATGTCTAGTAAGTAAATAATGCTAAGTGTAAATTTATTTGAATCGAGCCAATATCGTAATACTTAGTATTACTTTGCTTCGGGTCAAAGCATTATTTTACTACTTTCATTAGAGTGTATATACAAGTATTATCATTATACACAAATCCTAAGTTAAACCAACACTTTTATAGTACAACTATTAGAATAACTAATGGAGGTTACAACCTGAGATTTTTACCAAACGACCCAACACTTTAACGAATCGGTCGAGCTCAACCACACGTTAATGACATTACTCTAGTACATTATACTAATGTTGCAATTATAATTAGGATTTGTCTTAATGCCTACACACCCGATAGCAAGCTCGCAACTTTAGCATATTGACTTGGCGTATACAAGATTACCATGTGAGTTCATGTGCTTTTTCCCCTATTTTACTTAAACTTTTTGGGGTGATTACATGCTTCTATTTTGTTTACATACTTGGTGTATTAATTAAATAAGGCCATTTTAGCTACCATAACGAATCCCTGAACTTTAGCACACAATCATTAACTCCTTTGGAGCCAGCAAATATATGGGTAGTACTATCTGGTGAAACCCCCGCACACCATGGGCCTGACGTAACCGGGACAACCTCCCATGAGATGATAATCATATAATGATGATAAATATCTTGTGACATATATTCGTTTAACAGTTTTGAACTTATGTTGGCAAGCATGAGTAATTAGACCCATAACAATAAGGGGTATGGGTTAGGGGAACATTATTATTTCTAGATGTCCACAGGTTGTGGGCACAAGGTTGATTGTGAACTTGTTTAATTTGCACCATACATATTTGGATACTCAATATAAATTCTCTATTATTTAAACTCGTGAACTCACCAACTTTTTAGTTGACACAATATTTTTAAGCATGTATTCAGGTACCATTCTCGAGTTTGAAAATTAGCAACCTAGACACGAGCTTGCTTGAAGATAGATGATTTCTTAGAAGACTTATGTCGAGCCATAGATTCCACCCGAGAAAGCTTTGATGAGAAGATATAATCCATTGCTTCATTATATTTTTAGTTAGTGTTTAGTGATATGAACCTTTGTAAATGTATAATTTGACTTAGTTGGACCAATGACATTTATAAATTATATGTCACGTTATTTTCGCTGTGTTTTGTTTTGGTATTCGATCGTTACGCCTAGCCCCTGGCCGGGTTGTGACATGAAACCACTACGTAACTTAAAGATTTGATTTAGTAAATAACTAAATACCCATATTGATGTGAAGATGACATGACAAACGTAAATATGAAACCACTACAGACGACCTAAGTTTCTATATACTATACTAGGTTAGAATTTCGTGTATTACACGAGTTAAATAAATGTAATGTTATATATTTAATATTAAAAAATTTAAAAAAACACATGTATTTTACGGGTTGAATAAACATGTGTATTACACATGTTGAATAAAATATAATGTAATATGTTAACACATACAATCGTCAAGATATGTATTTAAAAATGAACTTTGCATTACAGTTATAAATTATGTTAAATTAATTTTTAGAATAATTTTTTTCAATTACGTATTAATTCTTTTACATAATTGATAAATTTTAATTCAGTTAAAACATATTGGGTTCTTTAATTATAATTTTAGCATAGATAAGTTAACGTAAATTACAATTATAAATTTAAAAGTACATATAAGAAAATAAGAAATAAAACTTGGATTTTTTTAACACCGCCTATTTTTTTTATTATTTGACATGTTGTAACTTTATCATTCAAACCATCCAATCACATTAAATTATTTAAAAAGTTTTATAAATCACTTATAAGAAACAATTATTTATCATTATTCTTCATTCTTTTATAATTTTAACGAACATAATTTTAAATTGATACGTAAGTAAGAAATTATAACTAATCATAATTAATTCTGTAGTAAATTTATTTAATTAATGATACAATTATTATACATAATTAATTAATAAGTATCCATAATTAAAATTATATAAAAATATAAAAAATATATTATTATTTAATATGAGAGAGATGCAAGAAAATAAAATTTTAGATAGCCTAGAATTATGACATGTAAGATTTAGCATTTTTATTTATTAGATAGTAAAGATATAGATTAAATTAAACCACAAAAAATACAACTGTATTAATAATTTATTACTCTATTTAATAAGATATTCACCCTTTTGTCTAGCTTATGTCGTAGCCCGTAGGTGTAACATCCCAAAAATAATAAAACGAATAAATATAGCAAGACCGGTGATTTAGTTGGAATATTTAAATAAAAAGGGAGCGGGCCTGGGCCCGGCTTCAATGGGCCGAGGGAAGCCCATGCGCATAAGAGGCAAGGCAGCCCTCTTCCCTGCTCATTTCCCCAACTCACGCAGCTTTTAGAGAGAGAAAGGAGAGCTCGGGTCTAGAGAGAGAAAGTGACGGATCAACTCGGGAATTCAGGAGAACGTTGCTGCTGTTCCCGTGAGCAAAACCTCCGAATCAGAATTACAACCAGGTAACGATTCGATCACATTATGAGTTTTTGTTCGTTTTGGGAAGTTTCGGGTTTTGGCTAAAAGATAACGATTTTACGGATGAAACTTGAAAGTGAACTTAGGTATAGCATCTAGGATGAAAAACAAACGTTTTGATCAAAGAAAAATTTAGATATCGACATGATCAGATTCGCATGCAGAACATTCGGATTTTTGGGGAAGGCGATAAGTGCAGGTCCATCGAAACTACTTAGTTTCGATATGTGCAGATCCATCGAAACTACTTAGTTTCGATATGTGTAGACCTATCGAAACTACCCAGTTTCGATATATGCAGGCCCAATCGAAACTACTATAGTTTCGATATGAGCCCCCGATCCGAAGCTAAGATAATACATAAGCAGCCTATCGAAACTACCTATCGAAACTACCAAGTTTCAACAGGAACAACCTATCGAAACTACCAAGTTTCGATATAAGCTAATCAATCGAAACTACTAGGTTCAAGCATAGTAATGTCTAGTGTCATCTAGGAGCACTACCTTATGTATATCTTTATTATACAGATCGTGAGTGACATTAGTGAAGCCCAGTAGCCAGCTTAGTGTATTACAGAAACTACTCATCAGGTGAGTTCTATGTGCCCCCTTCTATGTTATGTGCAAATGATTTATAAATGTTTTGGGGCTGAAGTGTATACACTAAATGAATAAATGAAATGAATATCAATGTGATCATACGTGATATATTAAGGTATATGTATAGATACATATGAATGCGAATAATGACTTACGAACAAAGAACGACACGTATGTTTGCAAAGAATGAATGAATGAATGGTATAACGTAAATAAATGAAACCTTGCTTTATAAATATATATTGCATGCGAAGAATGTAAGTATACGTTATGGACGGAAACGAAGCTAACGACTACTACGGTAGACGGACGACCACTTGACTATTATGCAGCTAGAGAAGGAAGTCTAGAAAGGTAGACTAAATAAAGGCCACTACGGTGGAGTAAGTCGCTAAATCAATATTCGGTTGTATAATTAGTTCAAGTGGGAAACGGATGCCTTATGGCAGACGGGCGAATATGACGGACTACGACGGTAGGACGGTTAAGACGGACGACCGAAGGTTGGCCGGACGGAAAAGTTAAGGCGGACGGTTTCTAGGACCGGACGAGTAAAAGGGCTACGACGGTAGCTTAAAGGCGTATGTCTTTGTGACATACGCAGTAAAAGACGGGTTGATCACCCTTATGTGTATGACCAATAAATGGTAAAGAAAGTAAAGGTGAATGCATATCTATGTAATCACGTAAGAAAGATAAGGAAAGAATGTTAAGAAAAGTGAAAGAAAAAGGGTGAACGCATATATATATATATGTAATCACATTAATAAAGAAAAGAAAGATGAAAGAAAAGCAAAAGCTATGAATACGTATTTATATGAATGACTTTATAATAATGCTTACTTATGAAGTAAAGAAAAGAATGTTTATATCTAAACGCATTAAACTAGAACTCACCAGCGTTAGCTGACTTTAGTATACATTTCAGGTAAAGGAAGAAAAGGTCGTGCGAGGGCGTGAAGGTTACCCGACACAAGACTGACATCCCACTTTTGTTTGTTAAGACAATGTTGTGTTTTTAATTGTTAAGACTTCCGCTGTTATGAAATGTAATTGAATGATGAATGTTTTTAATTTAAGTTCAGTATTTATGACTATGTTTATGAGTAAATCCAACAAGTGAGGTTACCCGAGAAAGGGGCCTTACAAGTTGGTATCAGAGCAATAGTTTGAGAGATTCAGACATCCCTAAATGTCTGGACTCAAACTGATAATGGGACCAACGCATGGATGTCAGTACGGGTAGCCAACGCCAACGCTAGTACGGTAAGTAAGTAACAAAGTTAATGCTCTTGCATAAGAATAGATACCATAACTTAGAACAAATAGATGTTAATGCCATGACTGATTTGAAGAGTTTTGAACCCGAAAGGCAATGTAAATTAGTAATCACAAACCGGTCACTGTAATTAAGAATTTGCCTTGCTCGTACTGTTCCAAACTATGATCTGAAGAAATGACATTGATGTATTCCCTTTGTAACTATCAGGAAATTAAGAATTATGGCTGGGGGAGGAAGAACAGGACCTCGAGGTGGTCGCACTGGCCGACGAGGTAGACCTCCGCTGAACCCAAGATTTGAAGAAGAAGAGAGTGTGCACGCAGAGCACACAGAAAGTGTGCACGAAACAGAAGTGACCCCAATTAGGAACGACAGTCCAGGGCCTATACAGTTGGAACCTGAAGTCAGGGATGCTATTGCCCGTAAAGTTGTGCTCACTTTGAGGAAGGTATTGCCTGACCTACTATCTGAGGCACTAAAGAAAAGCAAAGAAGAGGATGAAGGGAACGATGAAGAGAAAATTTATGACAGTGACGGGGATGAAGTAAAAGTGGTATCAAGCAACCGTGGGTGTACTTACAAAGGTTTCAAGGATGGAGACCCACCCAAGTTTGATGGCAGCAAGGATTCGGTGGCTACGCTTGAATGGATAGAGAGGATGAGTGCGGTAATCAACATCAGCGAGTGTCGACCCGACCAGGCTGTTAAATACGTTGCTCATTCTTTCACCAATGAGGCCCTAGGTTGGTGGAGGAACATTCAGAGGACAAAGTCCCTAAATGCTCTTGCAAGAATGACATGGGAAGAACTGAAAAAGCTGGTAATTCAAAATTTCTGTCCCCAGAACGAAATTGATCACGTGGAAAATGAATTCCTAAACCTTAAGGCTGGCAACAAGACACACCGCCAGTACACTTCTAGATTCAATGAGTTGGCCCAGCTAGTACCCCACCTGGTGGAGACAGAAGAGCGAATGATCAAGTATTATGTGAAGGGCCTACCTCAAAGGGTCCGTGTCCACGTGAAAGCCAACCTACCCTCGACCTTCGAGTCGGTAGTGAACCTGAGCGGAATCGTCTACGACGATTATGCCAATGAGGACCCACCAACAGAAACCCAAAAGAGAAAGTGGGAGAACCCGTCTAGAGGAACCGGGAGAGGGAATGTGACAACGGAAACTAAGAAGCCAAGATTGGATGAATATGAAACTTGCAAGAAATGTGGAAGGCAACATCTTGGCGAATGTAAAATTGGCACCACCACATGCTATAAGTGCGGAAAGTCGGGGCACTTCTCCCGAGAATGTGTAAGAGACGTCAAGTGTCAAGTATGTGGATTGTTTGGACATTTGACAAAGAACTGCAGGAAGGCCGGCCAATCTGGTTCGGGAAAAGATAGGGAACAGGAACAGCCTAAGGCAAGGACTCGTGCCTATGCCTTGACTGAGGAAGAAGCAAGAGGAAACCCTGATGTCGTATCAGGTACGTTTCTAGTAAATGATGAACATGCTGCTATTTTATTTGACTCTGGTGCTAGTAAAAGCTTCATATCAAATGCATTTAGTCGTAAATTGGATTGCACTATCAACACCATAGTAAAGGCCTTTAACGTACAAACTGCCGTGGGTAAAAATTCGGCAGTATTCCAAGTAACAGAGGATTGCATCATAGAAATAGAGGGACATAAGTTTCCATCTAGATTATTCCTTCTTACCTTAGGAGGATTCGATATAGTATTGGGTATGGATTGGTTAGCTGCTAACGAAGCTCAAATCATATGCAAACGTAAAAGGATACACCTAAAAGCTCCTAGCGGCAGTCCAATTACGGTTTATGGGGATTGGAATTGCACGATGCCAAACGTCATGTCACACCCCAACCGACGGCGGAAAACGTCGGGGTGTGAAGCTGTGCAGACTGTTCGTAGCTCATGGTTGCTAAGTTTGAATAATTAAGCATTCATTTTCATTACACGAAGCAAGTTCATACAATACAGAAATACATGTAGCGAATACAAAAGACAACAGGTTTAGATTAATTGCTAGGTCTAAATCCTATGTGTAGCAAGCTTGTAATTCTTCAAACATTATCACCTGAAACATGGTTAAAAACAATGTCAACTAAAAAGTTGGTGAGAATACATAGGTTTTTGTGTCAAGTAAGAGAATATAGTGTTGTGTGCATACAATTCATACAAACATGGCAATTAAGGCATTTATGGAGAGTTACCATCATGTGACCAGATAGTACAATCAAACCTTTGTAACTAGTATCTAAAAAGCGTGTTGGCAGTAACAGTCACCCTACCTGGGTGGGTTTGTCAGACTCAATAGATCTATCACTGTTTACTGTAGGCTATAAAATAGTTAATGATTGCACGTGAATGGCTAACTGCGCGTTGGTCTACACACCTAGTACTCAAGCACAAAGCTCAAAATTGTAACACATGATTTGTAGGGTGGAATTGTATTGTGTAGTTTGTAAACATAGTAAATAGAACGCATGTTCCACCCCAAAAGTTTGTAAATAGAGTAAAAGAGGGGCTATGTAACTCACTTGTGTTGGATAGTGTTGTTTGCACAAAAATCAACCAAAAATGCCAAGCGTGTTGTAGGTCGCTACGTTTGACCTATTAGATAAATGTAATACGCGTGTTATTGTTTGTGTTGTTTTTTTGTCAGAAATGGATTTGTACGTTTAGGGTTTGTTTGAAATAACAGATAAATAAATAATTTTTATTTATTTATTTAGAATATTTGAAATAGTATTGATATATATATATATTTATTTAAATACAAATTTAAATAAATGATTTATACATATTTATTTAAATATAAATTTAAATAAATCATATTTGGTTTGAAATATGTATTTGCGTAAATAGTTTATAACAATAATCATATAAACTTTTAATTAGAAATTCATCGGTTTTGAAACTATCGGGAATTAATCAGTTTAAATTTCTAAATCAACGATTCGGTTTATAAATGATTCCCGGGTCTTGGGATTTTTATAACCTAATTTTTTTATAAATAAATAAATTTTGAGATTTTTAATAAAACATATTAAATCAATTTTGAAAATAATAAAATCTAAAGTTTCTGGTCAAGGAGCACGACCGTGCTCACGAGAGGCACGACCGCGCTCGTTGCCGGGCGTGACCGTGGTGGTCTGAGCGCGCCCGTGGTTGAGTCAGAAGTCACTACAGAGGGTCTGGACATAGAGCACGACCGTGCTCGTATCTGGCACGACCGCTTCTAGTGTTTGTTTTTGGTCAAGACTTGTTTGCTCGGTAAGCACGACCGGGCCACACCTGGGGCACGATTGTGCTTGGTCAGGCACGACCGCGCTCGTGGATGAGCGCGACCGTGTCAGGCCTTTTTCAGACACAATTCGATCGATTCTTATATTAATAGCTTCTGGATTCTTAGGGCTTTCGTTTAGTGGATGATTGCGAAGCTATCTATATAGTTTAATTGTATTTACATCGTGTTTAAGTGGTAGTTCGACTAAAAGTGTAGTTTCGACTTTTTGTTCAACAATCGGGTCGATTTGAGTGTTTCTACTACGAATTGATATAGGGCTTTCGTAGTAGAGGTAGATGCGAATCTAAACGCGTAATACTTACTTGTTATAATAGGGCAATTAATGCAGTCGGCTACGGGTTGTGTGGTCGCGTTTCTCGGTGATCGATCGGACTCCAGGGACGATGTGAATGTCGAGCGAGCGTTCTAAGTGGTTGAGTGGGTACAAATGAGGGTGTAGAAAGCATGGAAGTTGCTTTATATCGACGAATTCAGGAGATATGGATAGAGGTAGGTATGGGATTAAACAAATGGCAAATTGGATGACGATGGAAGCGTGTTTCAGTGTGGAATCAGTCGCGTATGGTCGAACGCGTGAAAACCGATTTTTCTCTATTTTAAATTTCGCGAATTCAGAGGGTATGGTATGGTTTGACTTCTGCAGAGTCAAGTGGGTTCATCAGCGCGACCGTGCCTACTTTAGGCGCGACCGTGCTTAGGTCGGCAGGCGCGACCGTGCCTAGTCCTAGGCGCGACCGTGCTTGACTAGTTTTGTAGTTTTTGAGTTTTGTCAGTTTTGGTCCTCGGGGCTTGTGAGATAATTGCGTTTTTGTTTAATTTGTTATTGTAATAGAATAGTTTGTATATGTAACTGCATCGTAGTTTGTTTGTACACGAATCGAAACTGAAATGTGTTTGTTTATTGAAACCAAACGATTACATGATGAAAATCAGAAATGTTACAGTCTCCCCTTGTTGAGGGGATTTCGTCCCGAAATTCAACTAGTTGAGGTTGCAGAATTGGTGAATAGGTGAGGATACTTGAGTTTCATTTGGTCTTCACGTTCCCAAGTAAACTCAGGACCGCGTTTTGAATCCCAACGGACTTTGACTATAGGGATGCGGCTGCGCTTGAGTTGCTTGATCTCACGATCCATGATTTCCACTGGTTTCTCGACGAAATGCATCGTTTCATCAATGCGCACGTCGTCAAGAGGTATGTGGAGGTTCTCATCAGCAAGACATTTCTTCAGGTTGGACACGTGGAAGGTTGGATGAACATTGTTGAGTGCTGGAGGTAGCTCAAGTTTGTAAGCCACTTTCCCGATTCTTTCAAGGATCTTGAACGGGCCTACGTAACGAGGTGCTAGCTTGCCTTTCTTTCCAAAGCGGATCACACCCTTCCAAGGGGATACTTTGAGAAGCACAAGGTCACCCACTTGGAATTCCAAGGGTTTTCGTCGCTTGTCGGCATAGCTCTTTTGCCGACTTCTCGCTACTCGGATGTTGTCACGGATTTGAAGGATTTTGTCGGATGTTTCCTGAATTAACTCGGGACCGGTGATTTGTGCTTCACCAATCTCGTTCCAACAGATGGGAGAACGGCATTTGCGACCATAAAGAGCTTCGAATGGAGCCATGTTGATGCTGGTGTGGTAGCTGTTATTGTAGGAGAATTCAATAAGTGATAAGTGTGAATCCCAATTTCCACCAAAGTCTATGACACAGGCTCTCAGCATGTCTTCGAGGGTTTGGATTGTTCGTTCTGTCTGACCATCAGTTTGGGGATGGTAGGCTGTGCTTAAATCCAATCGTGTGCCAAGTGCCTTTTGCAGAGATTGCCAAAATCTGGAAGTGAAACGAGCATCTCTGTCGGAGATTATGTTCAAAGGTATACCGTGTCGACTCACAATTTCGTTAATATAGATTCGGGCCAATTTCTCAACCCGATAGTCTTCACGGATGGGCAGGAAGTGTGCGGACTTTGTGAGACGGTCGATGATTACCCAAATGCTATCATAGCCGTTTGAAGTACGGGGGAGTTTAGTAATGAAGTCCATGGCTAGATTTTCCCATTTCCACACGGGGATTTCCGGTTGTTCAAGTAAACCGGAAGGACGTTGATGTTCGGCTTTGACTTTAGAGCAGGTTAGACATTTTGCAACATAGAGTGCAATGTCTTTCTTCATACCAGGCCACCAATACTGTGGTCGAAGATTGTGATACATTTTATCCGCACCGGGATGGATAGAATACCGAGACTTGTGTGCTTCAGTCATGAGGAATTCCCGGAGGTCATTGCGATTGGGAACCCAAATACGATCCAAGAAATAAAGCAAACCATTGTTTTTAGTCTCTAGTTGGAATTCAGCACCACACGACATTTCCTCATACATATTGCCCTCGGTAATCGAGACGTGTTGAGCTTCTAGAATACGGGTTTGAATGTCGGAATGAATCTTGACACTTTGGAGCATGACGCGTTCTTTACGGCTCAGCGCATCGGCTACAACATTAGCCTTGCCGGGATGATAACGAATCTCGCAATCGTAATCATTGAGGAGTTCAACCCAACGTCGTTGCCTCATGTTGAGTTCTTTTTGATTGAAGATGTGTTGGAGGCTTTTGTGATCGGTGAATACCACATATTTTGTGCCATATAGATAATGTCTCCAAATCTTCAAGGCAAATATGACTGCACCTAGCTCCAGATCGTGCGTCGTATAGTTCTTTTCATGGATCTTGAGTTGCCTCGATGCATAAGCGATTACCTTGCCTCGTTGCATGAGAACACAACCAAGGCCTAGGTTAGAGGCATCACAGTAGACGACTAGATCATCGTTTCCTTCGGGAAGAGTCAGAATAGGAGCATCACATAACTTCTGTTTAAGAGTTTGGAAAGCTTCTTCTTGTTTCGGCCCCCATTCATAAGGTTTACCTTTATGAGTCAAGGCGGTGAGGGGAACAGCAATCTTGGAGAAATTGGAAATGAATCTTCGGTAATAACCCGCTAAACCAAGGAACGAACGAACCTCGGTAGGGGTTTGAGGAGCACTCCAATTCTTGACAGCTTCGATCTTGGCAGGGTCGACATGTATTCCCTTTTTATTGACAACATGACCCAAAAATTGAACCTCCTTTAGCCAAAATTCACATTTGGATAACTTGGCGTATAATTGTTCGGTTCTCAGGAGATCCAAAATCAGTCTAAGGTGCTGTTCATGTTCTTCCTCAGTCTTGGAATAGATCAAGATGTCATCGATGAAAACGATCACGAATTTGTCAAGGTATGGTTTGCACATGCGGTTCATGAGGTCCATAAAGACAGCAGGTGCATTGGTCAACCCAAAAGGCATAACCGTGAACTCGTAATGACCATATCTTGTTCGGAAGGCGGTCTTTGGAATATCTTCTTCTCGGACACGCAGTTGGTGATAACCAGATCGAAGATCAATCTTCGAGAAACAAGTAGAACCTTGGAGTTGATCGAAGAGATCGTCAATCCTAGGTAATGGGTAGCGGTTTTTGATTGTAAGATTGTTGAGCTCTCGATAGTCAATACACATGCGGAATGAACCATCCTTCTTTTTAACAAACAAGACCGGTGCACCCCACGGTGAATGACTTGGCCGTATGAAACCTTTGTCAGCGAGTTCTTGAAGTTGACTTGCAAGTTCTTGCAATTCGGAAGGTGCAAGCCGGTATGGAGCTTTAGCCACAGGGTTTGCTCCGGGTATAAGATCGATTCGAAACTTTACTTCCCGAACAGGTGGAAGACCGGGTAAGTCGTCGGGAAAGACTTCGAGAAACTCTCGAATGACGGGAATATCTTCTATTCTTCTCTCCTTGTCTTCTTTTTGAATCACATGAGCTAGGAAAACCACGCACTTCTTTCGAATGTATTTCTGGGCAGTTATGCATGACATCAGTTTGAGTCCTTTGCAAGGTTTCTCGCCAAAGACTTTCAATATGTCTCCCGATGGAAGAGGTACTCGGATGTACTTTTCAAAGCACATGACCTCGGCATGGTTTTTAGATAACCAATCCATGCCGATGATGACGTCAAAGCTTCCCAACGGCATTGGTATAAGGTTGACTGGAAACGTGTGACCATTGAGTTCTAGTGAGCAGTCATGAATAATGGAGTCAATAGTGATGGAGTTTCCATCCGCTACTTCAACGGTGAAGGTTTTCTCGAGTTTGGATCGTGTTTTTGCAAGTAAAGGTTCAAAGTTAAGTGACACAAAACTCTTATCGGCCCATGTATCAAATAGTATAGATGCAAATTGTTTATTTACAAGAAACGTACCGTTGACCACATGATTGTTGGCTTGAGCTTCATTGGCGTTGATGTTGAAAGCACGTCCACGAGCTCCGCCCTGATTATTGTTCATGAGTTTTGGACATTGGTTTCGGAAGTGGTTCGGGTTGCCACATTCAAAGCAAGCCCGTCCATTTGCATTGATTGGAACCACTTGATTAGCTCCGGGTTGATTAACCGGGTTGGCTTGAGTAGTAAGTGCCTTTTGTCGGCAGATATTGGTCGTATGGCCAAGTTTCCCACAATGATTGCAAATGCGACATGGGATAGTTTGTGGGTGATGATAGTTGCAGTTGTTGCAGAGTGGGTAGGTACCTCCATAAGCTTTCTTGGCTGGATTTTGAACCAAGGGTGCAACTTGATTAATTGAGACGGCCGGAGTGACTACTGCAAAATTTTTCGCCTTTCTCTTCCTGGTGTTTCGATACTGTTCGTTTTGAACTTCTTTGACATGAGTAGGAGGAGTTGTGGTGTCAGAAACTTTCTTGGCCCCCTTTTTGGTAAGAGTACCTGCTTTAACGTGATTATCGGTCAGTGTGGCAGCTAGACGAATAACATCTTCTAGGTTTGCAGGATTTCTTCCCAGAACAGTGTCCTGGATTTGTCTCGGTAGGCCACCGATATATTTTTCAATACACCTAGACAAAGGTGTAACCATGTGAGGTACCAGCATGCTCAGTTCGTGAAAACGGTTGGTGTACGCCAAGCTTTCACCGCTATCTTGGGTAAGATCCCAAAATTCCGCTTCCAGTTTCTTCATCTCGTTTCGAGGACAGAATTCCTCGGTCATGATCCTTTTCAGCTCATCCCATGGCAGAGCCATTGCTACTTCTACTCCCCTTGTCCTCTTCTCCCCATTCCACCAGGTTAGTGCTCGTTTTTGGAAGACACTAGTGGCATGGCGAACACGCAGATTGTCCGGACAGTCACTATTGAGGAAGGTGCCCTCAATATTTTCGAACCATTGAAGGAGTCCCGTGGCTCCTTCGGTACCATAAAATTTCAGGGGATTGCAAGAGTTGAAATGCTTGAAGGTACAATGTGGCGGGTTGGCACCACCGCCACCACCAGTATTAGCACTACCACTGGCGTTTCCATTGTTGTTGTTATTGGCTTGAGTTAATTGAGTTACTAGCTGAGTGAGGAGAGCAACAAGGTCGGTATTATTGTTGTTGGCATTGCTGGTATTGGTGTTGGTGCTATCGTTGGCGTTGTCGGTGTTGTTGCGGTTGATGTTACGACGAGGAGGCATTCTATAAAAAGAGAATGATACAAAAATGTTGTGAGAATTTATAAAAATCTGTTGAAATTTAGGATAGGAGGAAAAATAACATATTTATTTCATAGTTCGGATTGTTTTCAAGTAATCACATTTCTACTTGAACACAATGACATATTAAGGTTAATTAGACTCATATAATTTTCAAGGAGACGTGCTTTAGCCTATAGGTAAACACTCATCCCGGGAATTCCCAGGAAAGCATACGGATCCCTCGGTTGATTGGGATTTATATGAAATGCTTTCCTAGACAGAAAACCCAGAATACAGGTGTCACCCTTCCAGATTGCACATGTCCTTTAATAATTAACAGAGTCTAAAACCTTAACGGGTATATAAAAATATTTTTGATAGACTAATGTCTACGAGTATGAGTTTTTCCACAAGTTATGGCGATGATGACATAGAAGCAGTTAAGGAGGATATGCGGCTTAGGATACGGGTATGGATACGATTTATTTAATTTATTATTTACGTATGCTTATTAAGTCATGTAGTCTAAACATTTTAAGTATCAAATAACTAACACATAAAGCATGAGACATATAGCAAATAGAACGTATCACATAAAACATGTAGCATGACATTGTTGGGTGTCCTAAAGTTATAGTCTAGGTCAATGGTGTCTAATAACCTAATTCCCTATAACCAAGGCTCTGATACCAATCTGTCACACCCCAACCGACGGCGGAAAACGTCGGGGTGTGAAGCTGTGCAGACTGTTCGTAGCTCATGGTTGCTAAGTTTGAATAATTAAGCATTCATTTTCATTACACGAAGCAAGTTCATACAATACAGAAATACATGTAGCGAATACAAAAGACAACATGTTTAGATTAATTGCTAGGTCCAAATCCTATGTGTAGCAAGCTTGTAATTCTTCAAACATTATCACCTGAAACATGGTTAAAAACAATGTCAACTAAAAAGTTGGTGAGAATACATAGGTTTTTGTGTCAAGTAAGAGAATATAGTGTTGTGTGCATACAATTCATACAAACATGGCAATTAAGGCATTTATGGAGAGTTACCATCATGTGACCAGATAGTACAATCAAACCTTTGTAACTAGTATCCAAAAAGCGTGTTGGCAGTAACAGTCACCCTACCTGGGTGGGTTTGTCAGACTCAATAGATCTATCACTGTTTACTGTAGGCTATAAAATAGTTAATGATTGCACGTGAATGGCTAACTGCGCGTTGGTCTACACACCTAGTACTCAAGCACAAAGCTCAAAATTGTAACACATGATTTGTAGGGTGGAATTGTATTGTGTAGTTTGTAAACATAGTAAATAGAACACATGTTTCACCCCAAAAGTTTGTAAATAGAGTAAAAGAGGGGCTATGTAACTCACTTGTGTTGGATAGTGTTGTTTGCACAAAAATCAACCAAAAATGCCAAGCGTGTTGTAGGTCGCTACGTTTGACCTATTGGATAAATGTAATACGCGTGTTATTGTTTGTGTTGTTTTTTTGTCAGAAATGGATTTGTACGTTTAGGGTTTGTTTGAAATAACAGATAAATAAATAATTTTTATTTATTTATTTAGAATATTTGAAATAGTATTGATATATATATATATTTATTTAAATACAAATTTAAATAAATGATTTATACATATTTATTTAAATATAAATTTAAATAAATCATATTTGGTTTGAAATATGTATTTGCGTAAATAGTTTATAACAATAATCATATAAACTTTTAATTAGAAATTCATCGGTTTTGAAACTATCGGGAATTAATCAGTTTAAATTTCTAAATCAACGATTCGGTTTATAAATGATTCCCGGGTCTTGGGATTTTTATAACCTAATTTTTTTATAAATAAATAAATTTTGAGATTTTTAATAAAACATATTAAATCAATTTTGAAAATAATAAAATCTAAAGTTTCTGGTCAAGGAGCACGACCGTGCTCGCGAGAGGCACGACCGCGCTCGTTGCCGGGCGTGACCGTGGTGGTCTGAGCGCGCCCGTGGTCGAGTCAGAAGTCACTACAGAGGGTCTGGACATAGAGCACGACCGTGCTCGTATCTGGCACGACCGCGTCTAGTGTTTGTTTTTGGTCAAGACTTGTTTGCTCGGTAAGCACGACCGGGCCACACCTGGGGCACGATTGTGCTTGGTCAGGCACGACCGCGCTCGTGGATGAGCGCGACCGTGTCGGGCCTTTTTCAGACACAATTCGATCGATTCTTATATTAATAGCTTCTGGATTCTTAGGGCTTTCGTTTAGTGGATGATTGCGAAGCTATCTATATAGTTTAATTGTATTTACATCGTGTTTAAGTGGTAGTTCGACTAAAAGTGTAGTTTCGACTTTTTGTTCAACAATCGGGTCGATTTGAGTGTTTCTACTACGAATTGATATAGGGCTTTCGTAGTAGAGGTAGATGCGAATCTAAACGCGTAATAATTACTTGTTATAATAGGGCAATTAATGCAGTCGGCTACGGGTTGTGTGGTCGCGTTTCTCGGTGATCGATCGGACTCCAGGGACGATGTGAATGTCGAGCGAGCGTTCTAAGTGGTTGAGTGGGTACAAATGAGGGTGTAGAAAGCATGGAAGTTGCTTTATATCGACGAATTCAGGAGATATGGATAGAGGTAGGTAGGGGATTAAACAAATGGCAAATTGGATGACAATGGAAACGTGTTTCAGTGTGGAATCAGTCGCGTATGGTCGAACGCGTGAAAACCGGTTTTTCTCTATTTTAAATTTCGCGAATTCAGAGGGTATGGTATGGTTTGACTTCTGCAGAGTCAAGTGGGTTCATCAGCGCGACCGTGCCTACTTTAGGCGCGACCGTGCTTAGGTCGGCAGGCGCGACCGTGCCTAGTCCTAGGCGCGACCGTGCTTGACTAGTTTTGTAGTTTTTGAGTTTTGTCAGTTTTGGTCCTCGGGGCTTGTGAGATAATTGCGTTTTTGTTTAATTTGTTATTGTAATAGAATAGTTTGTATATGTAACTGCATCGTAGTTTGTTTGTACACGAATCGAAACTGAAATGTGTTTGTTTATTGAAACCAAACGATTACATGATGAAAATCAGAAATGTTACACGTCATCTCGATGATCAAGGCCGAAAGTCACATGAGGCGCGGTTGCGAAGCTTATCTGGCATATGTTATTGATGATAGAATGAAAATGAAAGAACTCAAAAATGTACCCGTGGTGTGCAACTTTCCGGAAGTATTCCCTGAGGATCTACCTGGGTTACCACCCGATCGGGAAATAGAATTTCAGATTGATTTATTGCCAGGAGCTGAGCCCGTTGCCAAAGCCCCCTACCGATTGGCTCCGTCAGAAATGAAAGAATTGATGTCTCAACTAGAGGAACTAACAGAAAAAGGATTTATTAGACCGAGCATCTCACCATGGGGCGCTCCGGTACTATTTGTAAAGAAGAAGGACGGCAGCATGCGCATGTGCATTGACTACCGCGAACTGAACAAGAGAACAGTAAAGAACAAATACCCACTGCCCAGGATAGACGACCTTTTTGATCAACTACAAGGTGCGAGTTGGTTCTCAAAGATCGATCTTAGGTCGGGTTACCATCAGTTGAAAGTAAGAGAGGAAGACGTACCAAAGACCGCGTTCCGCACGCGTTATGGGCATTATGCGTTTCTCGTGATGTCCTTCGGATTAACTAACGCACCAGCAGCGTTCATGGATTTGATGAATAGAGTATGTCGACCCATGTTGGATCGATCTGTGATAGTTTTTATAGACGACATACTGGTATATTCGAAAAACGAGGGTGATCACCACTGTCACCTAAGGGAGGTTCTGGAGGTGCTAAAGCAGGAAAAGTTGTACGCAAAATTCTCCAAATGCGCGTTCTGGCTTAGGGAAGTCCAATTCCTAGGTCATGTAATAAACCCAAACGGCATCATGGTGGATCCTGCAAAGATCGAGACAGTAAAGGAATGGAACATCCCAAAGACACCAACAGAGATACGAAGTTTTCTAGGATTGGCAGGCTACTATCGAAGGTTCATTCAAGATTTCTCAAGAATTGCCTCGCCACTAACCAAACTGACACGGAAGGAAGTAAAGTATGAATGGGGTCCAACCCAAAACAACGCGTTTGAGGAACTTAAGACACGATTAACTCAAGCTCCAGTCTTAACACTACCTGAGGGAAATGAAGACTTGGTAGTCTACTCTGACGCTTCAGGGCAAGGTTTAGGGTGCGTACTCATGCAAAGAGGAAAGGTAATTGCTTATGCATCGCGGCAACTAAAGATTCACGAGGTTAACTACCCAACACACGATCTAGAATTAGCAGCAGTAGTTTTCGCGTTGAAAATATGGAGGCACTACTTGTATGGAGTTAAATGCACCATCTACTCCGATCACAAAAGCTTGAAATACTTTTTCGAACAAAAGGAACTAAACATGAGGCAAAGAAGATGGTTAGAGCTACTGAAAGACTATGACTGTGAGATATTGTACCATCCAGGCAAGGCAAACGTAGTGGCTGACGCTTTAAGTAGAAAGGAAGAATCGGCACCTATCCGGATCAAAGCGTGTCAGTTGATTATAACGCCAGACTTAATGGGTGAAATATCAAAGGCACAAGATGAAGCATTGTTAGAAAGAAATGTGAAACGGGAAAGAATAGTAGGACAACAAGGGAACTTAGATGCGAATGCATACGAAGTACGAACTAGGTTTGGCCGGATGTGGATACCTAAGATTGGTGAGCTTAGAGCCAAAATACTCGATGAGGCCCATAATTCTCGCTATTCTATCCACCCCGGGACAAACAAAATGTATCAAGACTTGAAGAAAGAATACTGGTGGCCTGGCATGAAGAATGATGTGACAGGATACGTGAGCAAGTGCCTAACGTGTTCTCTAGTTAAGGCCGAGCACCAGAAACCATGCGGTAAAATGCAACCTTTACCAATACCGGAATGGAAGTGGGAAGAGATCACAATGGACTTCATTACCAAGCTACCGCGAACAGCTAAAGGCAATGATACCATTTGGGTGATCGTCGACCGTTTGACGAAAAGTGCTCACTTCTTGCCAATACGTGAGTCTTTTTCGTCAGAAAGACTAGCCGAAATATTTATCAAAGAAATTGTGAGCAGACATGGTATGCCGCTGTCGATTGTGTCCGACAGGGATACTAGATTCACGTCAAGGTTTTGGAAGAAATTCAATGAAGCGATGGGCACTAGATTGAACATCAGCACCGCTTACCACCCCCAAACCGATGGACAATCGGAAAGGACCATTCAGACCTTGGAGGACATGCTCCGGGCCTGTATCATTGATTTCGGTGGGAGCTGGGACAGCCACCTACCATTGGCAGAATTTTCATATAACAACAGCTATCACTCAACTATTGACATGCCGCCATTTGAAATGTTGTATGGGAGGAAATGTAGGACCCCGGTTTGTTGGGGGGAAATTGGACAGAAGGATTTTGCAAGTCTCGAAGTGGTCAAAGCTACTTCTGAGAAATTTGATCAAATCAAGGCTCGAATGAAAGCCGCAAAAGACAGACAGAAATCATACGCGGATAAGAGGAGGAGAGATTTAGAGTTTCAAGTAGGGGACATGGTACTGTTAAAGGTATCACCATGGAAAGGAATCATCCGATTCAGAAAGCGTGGCAAACTCAGTCCAAGGTTTGTCGGGCCTTTCAAGATTTTAGCAAGAGTGGGTCAAGTTGCTTACAGACTCGACCTACCCGTTGAGCTTAGTGGAATACACCCTACGTTTCACGTGTCGCACTTACGCAAGTGCCTAGCTGACGACACAGCTCACATACCTTACGACGAGATCGAAGTGGATAACAGTCTAAATTATGTAGAAGAACCAATAGCCATTCTTGACCGAGCTGAAAAACGACTACGCAATAAGTCGATACCGTTAGTCAAGATACAATGGAAGCACAGAAAAGGGTCAGAAGCTACATGGGAAAAGGAAGACGAGATGAGGGGACTATACCCTCAATTGTTTAACGTATGAACAGTTTCGAGGACGAAACCTCTTTAAGGAGGGTAGACTTGTAACATCCCAAAAATAATAAAACGAATAAATATAGCAAGACCGGTGATTTAGTTGGAATATTTAAATAAAAAGGGAGCGGGCCTGGGCCCGGATTCAATGGGCCGAGGGAAGCCCATGCGCATAAGAGGCAAGGCAGCCCTCTTCCCTGCTCATTTCCCCAACTCACGCAGCTTTTAGAGAGAGAGGAGAGCTCGGGTCTAGAGAGAGAAAGTGACGGATCAACTCGGGAATTCAGGAGAACGTTGCTGCTGTTCCCGTGAGCAAAACCTCCGAATCAGAATTACAACCAGGTAACGATTCGATCACATTATGAGTTTTTGTTCGTTTTGGGAAGTTTCGGGTTTTGGCTAAAAGATAACGATTTTACGGATGAAACTTGAAAGTGAACTTAGGTATAGCATCTAGGATGAAAAACAAACGTTTTGATCAAAGAAAAATTTAGATATCGACATGATCAGATTCGCATGCAGAACATTCGGATTTTTGGGGAAGGCGATAAGTGCAGGTCCATCGAAACTACTTAGTTTCGATATGTGCAGATCCATCGAAACTACTTAGTTTCGATATGTGTAGACCTATCGAAACTACCCAGTTTCGATATGTGCAGGCCCAATCGAAACTACTATAGTTTCGATATGAGCCCCCGATCCGAAGCTAAGATAATACATAAGCAGCCTATCGAAACTACCTATCGAAACTACCAAGTTTCAACAGGAACAACCTATCGAAACTACCAAGTTTTGATATAAGCTAATCAATCGAAACTACTAGGTTCAAGCATAGTAATGTCTAGTGTCATCTAGGAGCACTACCTTATGTATATCTTTATTATACAGATCGTGAGTGACATTAGTGAAGCCCAGTAGCCAGCTTAGTGTATTACAGAAACTACTCATCAGGTGAGTTCTATGTGCCCCCTTCTATGTTATGTGCAAATGATTTATAAATGTTTTGGGGCTGAAGTGTATACACTAAATGAATAAATGAAATGAATATCAATGTGATCATACGTGATATATTAAGGTATATGTATAGATACATATGAATGCGAATAATGACTTACGAACAAAGAACGACACGTATGTTTGCAAAGAATGAATGAATGAATGGTATAACGTAAATAAATGAA
The DNA here is from genome assembly GCA_023525975.1 of Smallanthus sonchifolius. Classification (NCBI taxonomy): domain Eukaryota; kingdom Viridiplantae; phylum Streptophyta; class Magnoliopsida; order Asterales; family Asteraceae; genus Smallanthus; species Smallanthus sonchifolius. Next base: position 57,617,939 of record CM042044.1, on the reverse strand, counting down.
ACCTTGCTTTATAAATATATATTGCATGCGAAGAATGTAAGTATACGTTATGGACGGAAACGAAGCTAACGACTACTACGGTAGACGGACGACCACTTGACTATTATGCAGCTAGAGAAGGAAGTCTAGAAAGGTAGACTAAATAAAGGCCACTACGGTGGAGTAAGTCGCTAAATCAATATTCGGTTGTATAATTAGTTCAAGTGGGAAACGGATGCCTTATGGCAGACGGGCGAATATGACGGACTACGACGGTAGGACGGTTAAGACGGACGGCCGAAGGTTGGCCGGACGGAAAAGTTAAGGCGGACGGTTTCTAGGACCGGACGAGTAAAAGGGCTACGACGGTAGCTTAAGGGCGTATGTCTTTGTGACATACGCAGTAAAAGACGGGTTGATCACCCTTATGTGTATGACCAATAAATGGTAAAGAAAGTAAAGGTGAATGCATATCTATGTAATCACGTAAGAAAGATAAGGAAAGAATGTTAAGAAAAGTGAAAGAAAAAGGATGAACGCATATATATATATATGTAATCACATTAATAAAGAAAAGAAAGATGAAAGAAAAGCAAAAGCTATGAATACGTATTTATATGAATGACTTTATAATAATGCTTACTTATGAAGTAAAGAAAAGAATGTTTATATCTAAACGCATTAAACTAGAACTCACCAGCGTTAGCTGACTTTAGTATACATTTCAGGTAAAGGAAGAAAAGGTCGTGCGAGGGCGTGAAGGTTACCCGACACAAGACTGACATCCCACTTTTGTTTGTTAAGACAATGTTGTGTTTTTAATTGTTAAGACTTCCGCTGTTATGAAATGTAATTGAATGATGAATGTTTTTAATTTAAGTTCAGTATTTATGACTATGTTTATGAGTAAATCCAACAAGTGAGGTTACCCGAGAAAGGGGCCTTACAGTAGGTCACATATATATTAGGATGAGTTATGACTGACTCTTTGAGGCTGTTTGTGATTGATTATTAATCTATTTATCAGTTATTTAATTTGAAATAAGCAACATTTTGTTTAAAATAATTTATATACTTACAAACGATTTAACTATTTTACATAAATATATTTATAAGTTTCTCTATCTATTCCACTAAAATAATTACCAAATTTTTAATTATATTCCACTAAAATCACTCGCTATATAAAGTCATTTAACTTTTATGGTTTTCCAATCATACGATTTTTTTATAATATTAAATTTTTAATAAACAAGTTGAATAATTTCTCAAATTAAATTAAATTAAAAAATAACAACCATTGAATAGTAACTAATATTCACATATATTCTATTTATATTATTTAATTTAAAAAAACTTTAATTCTAATATATTTTTTTAAACTGGAACACATTATGAAAGTTGAGGAATTTTATAGAGACAAAATGACTATAAGTATAAGTGACTTTAGTAAAAATATGTAAAACTTGATTACTATTAAATGAATTTTTTTCTTATATTTAGTTACTTAGAAAAGTAATTTTATAACACTACCTGTACATTTGGTAAATTCTAAAATGAATATATTTTTTTTAATTTAGTGCTAAAATAGAATATAAGCAAGTTGATAGTTCATATGTACGTCATACGTGAGTACAATTTCTAAGATACAAACAAATTTCTTATAATGCATTTAAAAACTCTTTTCCTACACTTTACCTTGACACTAATGCATTTTAGAAGCATGAGGTGCTACGATGATGCATACATAACCGGTGGCGGACCAACGAATTTTTCTATAGGTGTCGAAAATTTTCAGTGCTCGGTTTTATATAGTTAAATTAATATTTTTTATTCGGTTCGGGTCGAGTCAAGTCGTATAATAGAATATTAAATCAAATAAAATTTCATATGTTTTCCGCGAATTTTCATTTTTTAAAACCAAGCCATTAGAATATGAATTTCCAAATTTTCTATTGAAAAATCTTTCCATATTCCTAAATTTGAAAATTTAAACCCATGACTAAACATGAAGCAATCAAGCAAATAGCATGACTGAACATCAACGAAATAGCCAGGGGCGGATCCAGGAATTTTTTTCAGGGGGTTCACTGTTTTTAGATGATCCAATTTCATAGGGCCGGACATAAAAATTTTCGGTTCGGTTCGATTGGTCGGGTCGGGTCGGGTCGGGCAGGGGCGGCTCAACCATTTTTGGAGGCCTAAAGCAAAGAAAAAAACATGAAAATTATGCTTCAAATGTTCACAAAATCAACTAATTTGTATTTAAGAGTCATCTACTCATTTGTTTCTATCAATTTTTTACCTCTAATCATATGAATGCTCAAAAACACACATTTAGTTCAAGAAAGAGTTCTTAGTTTTATAGCTTCACAACCGGATCAAGCGAGCAGCAGTGGGCGCCGTCGTAAGGGGGTTCACCCTATAATATTTTAGGGGGTTCACCCTAGTTTTTTTACCTACCGTTACACTAAAATTTCAAAACTCGGGGGTTCCTGTGCACCCCCCCTCGCTTCACTACATCCGCCCCTGGAAATAGCAAAACATATAATCAAATCAATAAATCTTGTCCAAACATGATTAAAGATGAAGGAAATAGAATGATCGATTAAACATGAAGGAAATAGCAAATAATCAAATCATAAAGTAAAATTCTGAGGAAAAAAAGTTCAAATAAGTACCTTGTATGATTGCATCAATTGATTTTGGGTAACTTCTTCTCGAAATCTCGTCGAATTTTCTGGCCGGTTGTCGGCAATAAGTTGACTTCTTTGTTGTTCGTCTTCGACTTCTTACGTTTGATAGGGGTATGTTTTTTAACAATGCCAATTAAAAAAATTAAGGGTAATTGAGTTTTCGGTTAATTGAATTTGGGATAAACATTCAGGTTTGGGATAAATGTTATAATGAGCTTAGAATGAGATAGTTTAATTTAAGAAGTTTATAAGAATTAATATGTAATAGTCCAATTTACATTGGTTTATATTTGTTATTTTTTAAATAGTTTATTGGTTTATATTGGTAAGATTCTAAAGTTTTAATTTTTTTGGTTGTCGTTGGTCATAAAACTTTTTAATCGATGGGTCGGTGTAAAAATTCTTGGGTGTACTTCAGGATTTTATTATATATAACAAATAACTTATTTTTTCTATGGGTCTCGGACGACCCAAAGCATAAAGCTTGGGTCCACCAATAGACAGGAACATTTTTCCTGTGTAATAATATTACACAATGGCTTCTTTGTTGATTTAACATTAATCTTACTATCACATACCTCGTGTTGGCATTATGTCACAAAAATACTAAAGTGAATCTCAATTTATTTTGAACACCTACAAATATAATTGTTTCAAGAACCTTATTAGGTGGCGAAAGGTGGGCTCAAAATTGTTATGGGTTCCGATGATCAAATGATAAAGACAAAAAAAACCTTTAAAAAATTAAAGTTTAAGAAGGTAACAGGTTCAAATTCCCACTCTTAAAGGATAAAAGAAATTTATCTTTAAAAAAAAGTTGGGCTTAAAATTATTAACATGTGCTGAGTTTGATTCTTGTCAGCTAGTTACACCTTTCTTTTGAAATGACAGGGAATAGATTTGTCTTTATTATATGGTGAATGGTTTGTACAATAAAACTAGTGGGATACCATCATTATTCCGCCGTGGATTCGAACGTAGATAAAATAAGCAAATCATGATTATACATTCTACGTGATGTTAAAAAACACGTTGTAGCGGTATATTCGATAGTCACGAAAAGTTATCTTGTTGTATATGAAAGTGAACTTATTCAAAAAACATTACACCAAAATATAGATAAAAAATAAGCACGTCAGCGGCGTATTACGCCGAGTCGGTTTAAACGTAGACAAAACAGACGTCGCAACAGTGTATTTTGAGATGGGCCTCAGACGGTTTAAAAAACGTTTAAAACAATCGGTTGGTTAAAAAATAATATTGTTACGAAAATTGACGTCGAAACCTAAATAAGAATAGGCACGTCGCAATGTCAATTTCGAAAATTTATAAAAAATCACAGTTTAAAAGTTGTAAAGGTAAATTATTTCATTTTTTTTTATTAAAATGGTGCATTAATTCCGCAACGGGTTGGAAATGTAGATATGGATGAGGTTGTAGTACATGTACGTACGTGAATCACTGGGTCATGGACGCTATTTGTTTCTTTTTATAAAAGAAATTGTATTTAACTAAGAATAAAAAATCAAGTTACTGTTCATACGGACCACGTTGCGGTGGTAACATTGATAAAATAAAATAAAAAAAGGAACACCGCAACGGTATATTTGGAGATGAGCATTGAATGGTTTAAAAAAATGTTTAAAACAACTGATCGATATAAAATGACGCTACGAAAATTCACGTCGAAACGTAGATAAACTCATAAAAGTAGGCAACGTTAAATTCAAAAATTTTTAAAACATCATATTTTAAAAGTTGTAAGTGGAAAACAAAAAAAAAACTATGAAAAAGTAGAAACAATGAAGCAGCTTTGATTACTCGTACGTTTAAGGTTTGTGATTGGATGACTTGTACATTATTACGTCCAACTCTGTTTCGAATGAAATTTACACCAAAACATAGATAAAAATAAGCATGTCGCAAGGGTATATTCGAAATTATATAAAACATAATATTTTAAGAGTTATAAGGAAAAATTAAAATTGTTTTAAAACTAATTATAATAATAAAATAATTTATTATAAAAAAACGAAAAGGTAAATGGCCCAAGCAAGCATGCAATGAGAAGTTGTAAAGAGAGTGCATTTTGGATTTTGTAAGTAATGTAAGCTAATGTGAAGTTTCTATCAAGCATTGAATGGTTTAAAAAAAAGTTTTTGAGTAAAAAAGAAGAAAAGATAAAAAAACTCCTATTCCCTGAGAAATTATTAGTCAATAATTCATATTCCCTACATGAGAAATTATTAGTTAATAATATCTTTTAATGATACCAAATAATTGTTTTGGATTTTCTAAAAGGTGAATATATTCAAATGGTGCTTTAAAGCTACCGATTTTACTTGATTTATCTTATATAATTTCAAATAAATCAAATCATGCAATTTTACACCTTTGTTCCATCAAACTATTTTTACTTATTTGACGCCCTCGTTAAACTTATCAAATAAAAAAAAATGTTTTAAAGGCCCACATGGCCTGTGAATGAACGTGGAACAATACAACAATTTCTCAATTCTAAATCTCTTAACAAATCCTAACTCTTTATACCATCGTCACACTAACAACCATTGAAGTGATGAATGTAATCACGATATTTATGTATACAAGCATGTGACGAGTACAAAGCCGAGAGGGGTGTGAGGTTTGTTTTCGAAAAACTGTGGAATAATGTGAGGAAATATCAACGCAAGTCCCTTTGATGGGGGCAATCATCTAATCAAAGATGACATCGTCCGGCGATTACCCTTTTTTATCTGTCCCTAAACTTTAATAAATTTACCATACAATAAATAAACTCTAATACTTTTTTTATAATTTTTAACTAATTGAAACTACAACTCTTGAATTTTGATAAAAGTTATCATTTACACCCTGAATTTCTTTTTTCTTTTTTAATAGGTAAGATAAATGGTTGGTTTGTCAAAAATTACTAACTATATGAATATTTATGAATGATATTTTTTTATTTCAAACTGAGTATTTCTTTTATATCCTATAAAAAGATAGCGCCTTGAAACTATTACAAGTGAACATTATTATCGGTATTTATATTATCAGAACCGGTATCTGTATTTGTTTTTATGGTTTTCAACGGTCAGAACTGATATCGGTATTGTTTTTATGATTTTTAACGACCAAAACCGATAACAACCAAACCCTGGCTGCGTGACGTTAACGAAAAACGACCAGACTCACGTGACCTAGTACAAATATTCGTTTATTAAAATTTATTGCAAGTCTTTTTGTTTTCTTATTTTTGGTTATACGTAGATACATCCACACAACGGGAGAACCAACTAATAATAATTAAACCTACAAGAAAAACACGAGAGAACGAGTACACATGTGCACCATTAGCATTAAATTTACATTCTAAATTTACAAACCGGCGACTACTACTTCCAACTTAACTCTAATCTCAAACTAAAACCTAACATCAACCCACGAAACATAACTAGGACCTAGTTCCATACAACACATAACGTTTTTTTTTTAACGGCGAACATTGAATGTTGTGACGTCGCACCCTCCCGTCACATGGGAGAGCCTCGTTCAACTCCGGCCAATATGTTGTCTTAACCGGGCCCACTTGACGTCAGAGTTGGAGAGCATCCAAGAAAAAATCCCACCCAATACGGCCCCTTACGGGCTTGAGGGAGAGCCGAGGCTCAAACCCTGGATCGGCGTGGTAAAACCCCGGTGCATCAGCCTAAGAACTAGACATCATTTGCATGCCTCAGAAATTAATGATGGTGGTAGGGATTGAACCCGGGTCCCTTGGGGATTTCAGGCCTCACCACAACCTCTTTGGCGACACATAACTAGTGACAACATAACTAGTGACGGCTTTAGTCCCCTCAGCAATCGCATGCTTCCCAAGCTCCCCAGGCAACACCAACTTCACGGCTGCTTGTATCTCTCTCGACGACAATGTCATCTTCTTGTTGTACTCCGACAACCTCGCCGCCGTCTCCGCCAGCCTCTCAAACACATCACCCATCAAATTGTTAATTACCACCATCGCCTTTGACGATATCCCCAAAACAGGATGCACCTGCTTCAACACCTTGTATACATACCTCTTATACCCTTCACCACCGCCGCAACTCTCCCCTACCTTCCTCCTCTTCTTCCTCTTCCCGCCGCCGTCGCGGGTGGCGGTTTTCTTGGCCGTTTCTTGTTTCTCCGGCGTGGGAGTGGCGTATTGGATTTTGATTTCTCTCTTTTCGTGTCCGTTTACGACGCCGTTTTCTTCGTCTTCTATTTGGGTGTCGATATCATCATCTTCTAGGGTTACTTGTTCTTTGATTGGATGAAAGTGAAACTCCCCTTGTGATTGGCTTTTTGGTGGTTTTATCGACTACTGACGGTTTCTCGTATGGTTTTCTTGGTGGTTTTTAGGACTGTTTTCTTCGGAGCCATTTACGTTAAGGACGATGGATGGACTTGATCACTTGAGAAGAAGGGGGTCAAGAGGACACGTGGACGACACCTGGCTAGAAGGTGCTGGGTTTTTCTGCTACGTGTGGTAAAACTGTCAAAAGTTAAAATAGCCTTTGAATTTATTATTGTTATACTGAAGAAAGTACAAATGTCGGTGCATTGTCAAGTATGACTGCTTTGTGCTAGACACTTTTTTTCATAATCGGACCTGAGGAAAACAAGCCGGATACCGGTTTACTGGTTTGCGTTAGACAATGTTAAATGAGGGACATTTTTTTATCATTTTTTATAATTACTTATTTTATGTATTTTTAAACTCTTATTTTTCTTATTAAGAACAAACGGCTAGCCATGATACAAAACAGAAACAAATACAAAACAGAATACAAATTTCAGAACCTGAACTCGTACCATTTGACCCACTCTAAAGTATCAATTCCTGACCTGTTTTTAGCCCAAAAAAAACTAGAGCTTTTTAAATCTTCAATGAGCCAGTTCAAAGACGCCTTTTTCCTTCCAAACATCACACAATTCCTTAGTTTCCAAATACTTTAAATTGCTGAAAAAATAACCACTTGAAGGGCTTTATACATGTTGGTTGGTGCACTATCATTCTTCAAGAGTTTCAAAATATCCCTAACAGAAAATACATAGATTGGTGGTACTTTGCACCACGTACTAATATATCCCCATAGCATAGAAGCGTAAAAAAAAGAGGTAAATAGGTGTTCGAAGGTCTCAGCACTTTGTAAGCAAAGCGGACACCCATCCAATTCAAGAGGAACCTGTCTTTTGATTAAAGCCATTCGGGTGGGGATTCGATCCAATTCGGCCCTCCAGGCGAAGATGTTAACCTTTAATGGTACACTATTGCTCCAATTGAAAGTGAATATACCCTCGGAGGAGGGAGCGTGGCTGAGAACTTTACGCATTGCCTTAACCGTAAATCCACCCTGCACATCGTTTCTCCATTCCCACACACCCTCATTTTCTACCATAATCACCCTAAATCCAGGTTCTGATGGTGAAAATAAGTATCTATTTTTTGGATGTTTCCCCACACCCAGAAACATCTCTTCTTCCCGGAATATATGAATTTTTCTAATGCATTTAATACTTTATCCGGTGCTCTAAATAGAGAAAAAAAGTATGCTGGCAAGCTGTCAAGAACAGACCTAATTAGTACCACCCTTCCTTCAATTGATAAATTCTTGGCTTTCCATACCGAAAGTCTTAGCCTAACATTAAAAAAACACAAATACGCCCATTTAACGTTGAAAATAAATAGCATTAATCAATTGAGTAAAAATGAAAAGTTTTGAAAAAGACTAGTATATGGAGAGAAAAATAAACATTTGAAAGTGACAAAATAACCGATGATAGGACGAAAATAAAAGTTTACTCTTTAAAATTAACTTTGAATAAATTTGTGAATCTTGTCATCGCGGGAGAATGAGAAAGCTGTGGCTTCATGTTATTCCTGGGCTTAACAGAGAAACATACCAATAGAAATCAGGGGCTGATCCTGCGCAATGCCTTTACCCTGTTCACTTTCTTTATTTGCAACAACTTTAATTGAAGAGTACGATTATATGTTTGTGTTTTGCAATGTTTTCTTTCGCATGCCAGGTGTTCGATTATTTGCCATGAAAACTTAGGTTTTTTGGTTTAATTGAAGGTATAATTATTTATGCAAGTGACTCAATCTTATATGATTACAAGTTACAAGAGTTATATGGTACAAGTTTACAAGTTTTATGTTTTACATGTTTATAAGTTTTATACTTTATGTTATGTTTTTGTTGACGTGCTTTTGTTTTGGTTGTTTTCGTGCACGTAAGGTTTGCAAGGCTATTCGGGAGGGACTATGAAGAGTGTTAGAGAACCTGATAAGACTTCTCATTTAATATCAAGAAATTAAGATCATGTTTATTTCAAATACTGTAAGGTTTTAACCAGTAATGGAATTATGTTTGTGATTTGATTTATGTAAAAGTGATACGTCAGTCCTAGTCAGGTTGGAGTGTTACAGGATTGACTGCAAAATATAGCTTATAAAAAAACTGTTTTGGGAGAAAGCATGAAAATAAGTATAGTCTAACGGCTATTCTACCACAATATCATCTGTTGCCCAAGTATCATTGCATAACTTCATTTGTGGTTAGACTCGATGTAGAATATGATTATGCGGATTAAGTATGATATCAGATGTTCAATCAGATGTTATCATCGCGCAAAAGACGAAACTGTGGTGATCGTTCACACGTATCAACTAGTATATTAGTATATGTTTCACCGGGCCCCAATAGTCCGCATTGAATTCCTTACGCACAATCAAGTTCTTCCAAGCTTTAGACACCATTCTGTTCCGTAAAGAAGAAGGAAGAGTAAGTTAATTACTTGAGGATGTAGGGTTTAAGATTGTTGCTACCGGTAGTTGGGTATTCAGTTGGTGCATCCTCCTAATTGCAAAAATTCATCGTATGATCAAAAACACGGGACAGAAACCAAAATACAGCACCAACAGATCCAGAAAGATTACCAACAAATGGTCAAAATTACTAAACAGAACCTAAATATAACACAAACAGATCTAGAATAAGTTTTAATATCTTTAATTAACAAGATGAAACACCAGATTGACAAACAGATACGAATTGATCCGTTAGCAAATGGTTTGTTTATTAACCAGGAAAACCATATTCCATTTCATCTTGACCATTAAGGGGCTAAAACACAAATTCATCAATTTTTTATGTGTCAAATCCAGTTAGATGAACAAAGTACAATAAACCTTGATTTTTAGTAACATTGCAGATAGATAATGAAGAAATATAATTCGGAGCGTCGGGTGTATGTTCCCATAGTTTAGAGAAGGATAGCTTCATCTCGGTTCTTCCACGGGTTTAGTTCGTTCCTCTCCTACCGTCGTGTTGGTTGCGACCACACTGGAAAACTACGTTAGAAGGCCCAAGAAACTTTAGGCTCCAAGGACACTCTGACGCTCGAGTCAAGTCGGGCCCTCATAAGTAGGGGGTGTTCAAGACCAGATATCCGAATCCGAAATTCGGATATCCGAAAATTTCGGACAGTGGATTTATCTGAAATGTGAAAAAACAAACTGTAGTGATATTATTTTCTAAATCGTGAATCGTATTCCTAAAAAAGACAAATTGTGACACAATCAAAGCTTCAAAATCAACTACATATCATGCTCAGTCGATGGAAAACTCAAAGAAAAGATGAAATTTAATAGAACTCTCACAATCAAAGCTTGTGAGACTCCACCTTTCAATCGTGGAACAGATAGTAGAAAGCATGCGTCGAGCGGCAGTAGGCGGTAGTCAGATACTTAGATCTGTTGATGGTCGGAACACAGGCGGCAGCGGTATCGGTAATCAGATCTATCGATGGTGGAGAAGCCGTTGGGTGCGATGGAGGGAGACGTTGAACGGAGACGTCGGCCGGTGCGATGGGAAGGTTGAACGGAGACGTTGGCCGGTGCGATGGACGATGGTGGCCTGGTGGGAAGGCGGTAGGATAGGGCCTGGTGGAGTGGTGGACGATGGTGGCCTGGTGGAGTCGTGTAGTGTGAAATCAAAAAAATCTTGGATATTAGGACCTGCTTGTGTTGTTAGTTAAGGGATATTTGGGATTACTTTTAAAAACTTCTTATTATCATTTACATAAAGTTAATAACCAGTTTTGAAAAGTAATTTGGTCTTAATTCTTGAAAACTCTTTTTCCTCTATTTTTCTTTGATCTTTTTGTTTATTCAAACAAACATTTAATTTATTAACTTTTTAAAAAAGTTAATAAATCAATAATCCCTAAAATTATGTGAAATAAAAAACAATTACTTTTTAATTTTAAAAAAATTAATATAAATATAAAATTTCGGATATCCGAAAATTTGAAAAATCACCATCCGAATCCGAATTTTCGAATATTTCAAGTTCGGAATTTCGGATTCGGTTTCAGATATTTTTACACACTCCTACTCATAAGTGTTTAGAGAAAGTGTGAGCTTTAGTTTGTTAGTTGGTGGTTGCTCTATTTATAAAGGAGAGTTGTGAGCTAACCCTAGTAGAATTTTTTTTCAAATTAGTATATTTTGGAAAAAGATAGTGGCTAATAGTCTGTAGGTGAGTAAAATTTGGTTGAAGGTAAAACCGGTACTACCAGTACCGGTTTCAGTGTTAATCGTTTCAACAAATCATTGGGTGTCAGAGGGGTGACAGAGTTACAGTGAAACCGGTACTGCCAGTACCGGTTTCAGTATTAATCCACTAACAGAGCTTTAACGTTACCGTTTGAGTAAGTTTGTACTGAAACCGGTAGTACCAGTACCGGTTTGAGTTGCTTTTTGGTGTTTGTACTGAAACCGGTGGTGCCAGTACCGGTTTCAGTTGCTTTTTGGTCAATGATATGTCTAGTCGTTGCTTTTTGTGTTTGTACTGAAACCGGTGGTACCAGTACCGGTTTCAGTTGCTTTTTGGTCAATGGAGAACTGTACCGTGTGTAAGTAATGTGTCATAGAAAAAGTAACTGAAACCGGTGGTGCCAGTACCGGTTTCAGTTACTTTTGTAATAATTGTACCATTCGAAGTGTCATTAATCCATACCTACCTACCATTCGAATATAAACTCTCATCTACTATATCTATACTATATAATAAATAAAGGTTTTTGCATGCCACGTGTCGTCTCCATATTCATTCTCATCATTTTTTTCCCGCCTCTCTCTCCTATTTAATGCACTTCTATTATTTAATAATAATATATATTTAAAGAAAAAATACTAATTATACTAATAAAACACATTTATTTTAAATTATCTCTTATCATAAGAAACTTTAACATTTAATTATATAACTTTTTATTTTCAATCAAAAAATAAATAAAAGTCAAATTATATTAAAAAATAGTAATTAACGTATTTTCGAAACCCAGTTATATATTAATTTTTACATATTTTGAATTTTTTTTCTATCATTACTATATATAATAAATTTTTACACATGTAAAATATATACATAAAAATCTAAATTTTATATGTTTTGATGTATTTCACCCCGTGTTTGGACACGGGATCTAAACTAGTATATAATATATAAAGTAAAAATTAAATATGCTGGACAGTACAAAAATATAAAAAAATATGCTGGACAGTAAGATTTCATACTGTCCAGCATATTTTTTTATATTTTTGTACTGTCCAGCATATTTAATTTTTACTTTATATATTATATACTAGTTTAGATCTCGTGTCCAAACACGAGGTGAAATACATCAAAACATATAAAATTTAGATTTTTATGTATATATTTTACATGTGTAAAAATTTATTATATATAGTAATGATAGAAAAAAAATTCAAAATATGTAAAAATTAATATATAACTGGGTTTCGAAAATACGTTAATTACTATTTTTTAATATAATTTGACTTTTATTTATTTTTTGATTGAAAATAAAAAGTTATATAATTAAATGTTAAAGTTTCTTATGATAAGAGATAATTTAAAATAAATGTGTTTTATTAGTATAATTAGTATTTTTTCTTTAAATATATATTATTATTAAATAATAGAAGTGCATTAAATAGGAGAGAGAGGCGGGAAAAAAATGATGAGAATGAATATGGAGACGACACGTGGCATGCAAAAACCTTTATTTATTATATAGTATAGATATAGTAGATGAGAGTTTATATTCGAATGGTAGGTAGGTATGGATTAATGACACTTCGAATGGTACAATTATTACAAAAGTAACTGAAACCGGTACTGGCACCACCGGTTTCAGTTACTTTTTCTATGACACATTACTTACACACGGTACAGTTCTCCATTGACCAAAAAGCAACTGAAACCGGTACTGGTACCACCGGTTTCAGTACAAACACAAAAAGCAACGACTAGACATATCATTGACCAAAAAGCAACTGAAACCGGTACTGGCACCACCGGTTTCAGTACAAACACCAAAAAGCAACTCAAACCGGTACTGGTACTACCGGTTTCAGTACAAACTTACTCAAACGGTAACGTTAAAGCTCTGTTAGTGGATTAATACTGAAACCGGTACTGGCAAATTTTACTCACCTACAGACTATTAGTACTAATTTAAAGCTCTGGTAGTACCGGTTTTACCTTCAACCAAATTTTACTCACCTACAGACTATTAGCCACTATCTTTTTCCAAAATATACTAATTTGAAAAAAAATTCAACCCTAGTAGGCAAGGGCCTCCTTTTGGACAAGATGGAAGTCGGCCTCATTTGGGCTATTTGGGCCTTCGGGACCAACCTCCCTAGATAACACCAGATCTGATGAGAGAATAAATCATAGATCATAGAACACCAGTAAAATTACAGAAAAATATCACAAAACTATGAGATCTCATCTCAACTGTAAATTTACAGGAAAATAATAAAAATATATCACTACTAAATTCATATAAACGACAAAATGAATTTGTAACTATCAATTAACTGCAATTACAGGAAGATTAGTTAAGATTAATGACGTTAATAAACTAATTGAGAAAGTTTAAGATACAAAAAGTATACCTCATCGTCTTCACCGTCTTCCTCATCGTCATCGTCGTTGCTATCGTCACCGTCGTCATCGTCTTCTACAGGATATGCCTGTGGAGCACCGCCTGAGCCCGCGACAACCTCCTGCACATCGTCATCGTCTTCTTCAACTTCAGTATCGCTGACAATCGTTTTTTTTTATTTCTTTTAACATCTTCAAACGCCGTAATTTCTTCTATCTTCATCTTTGCCGGAAATCAGGTGTTATGAACAATTTTAGAGAACAGCAGAGTGTTTCAGTTCATTCATAACCCCAAGTACAACAGCTAATCAGTTTTATACACGTACGGGTATTTTAAATTTTAATGTCAATAATAATTACTTTTTATATCCCATAGCCATTACTTATGACAACGAAACCTGAACTCGATGAAAAATCCCGAAATTTGAAACATTTAGGACGGGTATTGGGATATGATATTATACCTGTTTATCCGTCCCGATTACCCGATAACGTATACTCGTTTACCCGTTTATATACCCGACATCGTTTTCTTTCTTTTTTATTTATTCTAAGTATATATATCGTATTTTTTTTATTTTAGTTACAATTTTATGTATACCCGATAAATATCCGACCGGTTTAGGTCGAGTATACCAAACGGGTATTTTTTAGAAACTAACGGGTTTACCGAAACCCGTGGGTATACCCGATACCCGACGGGTAATTACCCGATAGAAACCCGACGGGTTTTGGGCCGGTTATGGGACAAGATTTTACAACCGGGTATGGGGTTGGGATTACCTAAACCCGTCCCAAACCCGACCCATGCCCGACCCATGCCATCCCTAATAACCATACATATTTATTTTACTACTAATAAATAATAACAATACAAGCATAAGCAGGGGCGGATTTATATACGGCCGGGGAGGCTTACCGGAACCAACGAGTTTCGAAATTTTAATAGAAAGCTGTATAGAAAAACTGGGTTGAACCCCTTAAAAATATATAAGGTGAGCCGTTAAAAAAGTTAAAAACTGATCAAGATCAGATTTTGAGATGTGGAAAATGAAGATAGGGTTTCTCCGACCAGCAGTGGCTAAAGCCGGTATTTAGAAGGAAGATGAAGACGACGGGGGTGCCAGAAATAGAGGTGCACAAACCGGATTTTTTGAACCGAACCGGTTCTAAACCGGCCCGGACCGGTTTGCGTTGACCAAACCTTAAACCGGTTTTGACTAAACCGGTTCGGGTTAAACCGGTTTATTTAATATAAAATCTCGAACCTGTTGAACCGGTTCAGTTTGGTTCTGGACCGGTTCGGGTTGGTGAACCGGTTTAAACCGGATTTATTAAAAAATAAATATTTAACAAATAAAAACATAAAGTTCAACGTTTATTCATATTGTAGGAGTTCGGAAATCACAAAACATTACAAAATTAAACATTACAATTCGACAAAAAGAAAAATATATTTTTTTTAGAGTTTTTTTGTTTAATTTTCGCCGTCATTCTCGGAGTTACTAGTGGATCCTCGTAGTCTATCATCTTCGGCGAGTTCTTCATTTGTAAGTGGGCTCGCCAATCTTTGGTTGACCTCAGATTCGTGTATGAATTCTTCAACTTCAATTTCGTCTTCAAGCGAACTCCTATCTTGTCTCCTATCTACCGCATCCAAATGGTCTTTCAAGCAAATGCACATTTCCATTGCCGCGGGAGTGAGTCTAGTTCTTCGAATAGATAAAACCCTGCCGTTATCTCAACGGTTAGTTTTCGAAAGTTACCGTTAAATCGGTTTGGCAAACCGGTTAAAAAAACCGTTCCTAAACCGGTAAATCGTATGTATAAGTAAACCGGTTCAAAACCGTCGGTTCAAACCAGTTTGAAACCGGTTCCCACTAAACCGGTTTAAAGTCGGGTCGGGTTTCGGTTTGAAACCGGTTTGGATTTCCAAACCGGTTTTTTTTGCCCACCTCTAGCCAGAAATATCAAAAAAAAGTTGCTTTCTATGTAATATGATTTTAGGTTAATATGGGCTTTTAGCCCATTTATATTCGGTAGTCCACCTAGCAAAAACTAAAATTTTACCTCCAAACTAGGTTAATTTATTTTATTTATTTACTATTCTATTTGATTTATGGTTTATCATGACATCCCATTTTCTAAAACTATATAGTTAATTTATTTTTTTTATTTCCAAACTAATTATAACTTGAAACACATTTTTAAATCATACAGATGTCTCTTTAGAAAGCTTTTTTTTCTCTCTAAAAAATACTTTAATAAAAAGCTCAAATGTGTTTTTTAATTTCTAATAATTATGTTTTTTTATTATTGTATCGTATTTTTATTATGTGATTAACCTTACCCGACCCGAACAATCAAACCGAACCAAACCGAACCGAAGTTTTTATGTCAAATCCTATAAAATTGGAATATCCGTCATTGGAAAAAGTTCCTAGATCCACCATTGAAACTAAGTGTGGGTTAATTATTCGTAGCATGTTAAAGAAGTATTTTTAGTAATACAAGGCATGGAACTTTACATTGAGTAGCAACCTTCGCTTTGCTGAGAGTCTTGGGATGATCTCTATGTAGCGTTCTTGAATCCATTCAACCCATTAATAATCAAAGACAAAGATGAATGAATAAGAACAAATATGAACATGAACCCTATTGAAGCATTCGTACATTCACAGAACCAACAATCTGATACATGTGTTCATTGCCCTATATATACAGATACCTACAATGGATGAAGCGACGTGATCAAGAAAACCTACGATCGCATCCTTTCAAGCCCATACAGTTTCTATCTTCGACGCGTACACAAATGACCCTACACTTACTAGTATTACATATATGACACCTAAACATACTTTATGCTAATTACACTTATGACCCGTTAAACTTAGATATGACAATTAAGGTTAACACTCTAACAATATTAATATTAATAGACGGAAGCACCTCCATAGTCACTTATATCTAAAGTATGTAAATTGAAGATAAATAACTCTATTTTAATTTTAATATAAAAATTAAAAATATATTATTAAAGAGATTAGTAAATATAAAAGTATCTAGCCATTATAAATTATAATCTAAAGTAAAGTGTCATTTTTGTCCATATGGTTTAGTCATTTTTGTCCACATGGTTTGGTCATTTTAGTCACTTTCATAAAAAAAATTAACTTTTTCATTCCTGATTTTTCAAAATCAATCAATTTTCATTCAATTGACTAACCCCGTTAAAATTTTACCGTTAAATCAGGGGCATTTTCAATCAATTTATCAACAAATAAGGGACCCACCAAGCCCACTACCCACCCACTTCATCTCTTCAACCTGCACCAACGACCATAAACTCTTTCGTTTTTCCAGCGACTCCATCTCCGACGACTTGGTTTTTCCAGCAACTGCAACTTCTTCTAACCCAGATGCGAAAAATCAAAGCTAAACCCGAATGAAGAAGAACAAAATTGAATCAAACGTTCAGAAACAAAAACATTTGAGTTATTGGGAAATAAAATCAAACAAAAATAGATAGGAATTGGTTTAAGTGGAAAAGCTTGACTTTATCCTGATAACTTAGCCGATGATCTTCTTTTTAAGACAATAATTAGATGCATACCCGGGCCAAAAATTAACAAAGATGGCTCACTTCAGATGCTTGTTAGGTTTATCTCTCACATTTATTCACTTTTTGAATTTTCCCTTTGTCTTATGTCTCCATACCTCATTAACGGGTGTTCGGGACTCCCTATTTTAAAGTGCTTATTTACTCTAAAATAAGGAGATAGATAAGCACGTACCATCCAAACATTGAAAGATCAGACCCTTCTTATTTACTCTAAACAAATAGATAATCAATTGTGTTTGAAAGATTAGCCCCTTCTTACCCAGAACAGAAATTTAATGAATTTATCAAATGGGTATGCTGAATTGGCGATTAAGAATGAGGGCTTGAAGAACAAGGCTTTGGAGGCGGCGACTTGGCGTTGATGGACTGTGAAGGGAAGGTGTATAAACCGAGTATGATGCCGGTACAGGCGGCTTTGGTGGCGTACATAGCAATCGTGGCGGCGGTGTTGGTGGAGAGGGAAGGGGTGATTGTTAGGCAGAAGGCCACTGCTAGGTTAATGGTCATTTTTTTTAGGTATTTTATTTTTTATTTACTTTTAAAATTCCTTTTTTAAAAAGACGAAAATGCAACTGATTTAATGGTAGTATTTTAATGGGGTTAGTCAAATGGATGAAAGTGGATACATTTTGAAAAGTCAGGGACGAAAAAGCTACAAAAAAAACTTTTTGAATGAAAGTGGCTAAAATGGCCAAACCACAGGGACGAAAATGACACTTTACTCTATAATCTATATCTATATCTATACTATATAATAAATAAAGGTTTTTCATGACACATGTCGTATTCATATTCATTCTCATCACTTTATCCCCATATCTCTCTCTCTCTCTTATTAAATACACATGAATCTTTTAATAATAATATTTTTTTAAATAAAATACTAATCTTTGTAGAGTAAAGTACCCGGATGGTCCCTGTGATTTACCAAAATTTTGGATTTGGTCACTACCTTTTCAAAAGTATATGGATAGTACCTGTGGTTTGCACTTTGTAACACATTTAGTCACCGGGCAACAAATCTAAAAGTTTTAGAAGCTTCAAATTAGAGACTAAATGAGTTACAAAGTGCAAACCACATGGATCATACATGTACTTTTGACAAAGTTTGGGGACTAAATGCGTTACGTATATTAAACACCATGGACCATTCGTGTACTTTTAGAAAGCTATGAACCAAATCCAAAATTTTGGTAAAATCATAGGGACAATCCGTGTACTTTACTCAATCTTTGTATTAATAAATCTCCTAACATATTTGACGAGTGTATGTGTTAACAGATTATATTGTATTCCACGGGTTTATTCAACCCGTATAAAACACAAGTTTTTAAAAAATATTTTTTTATTACTTGATATATAATATTATATTTATTCAACGCGGGTTATGAAAGTGGGTATTAAATTCCCACATGTTTAATACAACTATTTTATTAAACTTATGAGTTGATAAATAAACGATTCGATGCCAATGATCTTCAACCCAAGTGGTGGAGGTAAGGTACCTAAGACTTCATTAAAATGGGTAGGTTGGGTTCAAGTCCCACTTGTGATTAAAAAAAAAGGGTTACAGGTTGGGGCTAGAGAGTTTTCTCACCTATAGTGGGTTTCCTTCTGAGGGTGGTGAAAATGATCAGATGGGCCAGTGACCCGCCAGTGATCAAAATTGTTGTTAAAAAAACGATTCATCTTAACACCAATACTCGCTAACCCGCTTCAACTTCTCGTTTGTTTGGCGTAATGCAAACCAGACGTCCCATAATCTATATTTTTCAATACTAACATAGATTTTCCTAACAGGTTGATTCAGTTCTGACAATAACTTTCCTTGGTTCATTGACTAATAATAGTCAGTCAGGTTCTAGATTGAAGCCCAAACATTCCGGTTAAACATTAAAACTATTCATATATTATCCTTATTCTAATAAATGATTCCAACTAATGCCACATGTAATCATCATGTTTTTTCTTACCAAAATCTTATAATTTTCTCTATTTTAAGTAAGTTTGAATTTTAAAATTTAATTATGTTAATGTTTTTATTTTTCAAAAAAGATAATATAAAATTTGAATTCTAATTATTACTTAATTAAGGTAACAAAGAATTTTATTTCTTTTTTATACGTTATTTTAAATTTTTTTACACATTATTATACTTTCATTTTTCTATAAATAAATCCATGTAATACATGGGTATATAACCTAGTTATATAATAAAAAAGTGTAATCAAGTTTAACTGGAATGGAAATCCATTTAGTAAAAAACTGTAATCAAGAACATTTTTTTACAAAATGGAAATCTATTCTAATCAACTGCGTCGTCGTCGTCATCATCATCAGGCAATGGTTGTTTAGCCGCATCCGCAATGCTTCGTGCCTGCAATTAGCCAAAAATACATTGCATCCACACACAATCGCATACCAAACATTAGTTTAAAATAATAGAAATCATAAACAAAATAAAACGTTTTTTTTAGCGACAAGGGAATATTATTTGAAAGACGGGTAACCAATAAGAATATGGAAAGCCGAGAGAACAAGTACGGATACACTGGAATAAACAACATAAATAACGATGGAACTTTTTTCTTTATTCCAATTTCCATTATATTGTGAAAAATATCATAACTGTAAAAAATTTAGGTGACCAAAATAGAATAGTTATAAAAGCTGGTTGTTTTTTACTAACTTTTTTTTTATTCAAATCAACTTAATTAAACTTAAACCCTATGTCGAAAAAATAAAATAAAAGAAGAGTTGCTACATAGTAAACAAGTTTCATACCGGTTCCATTTAGGTTACTAAGTGGTTTGAAAATTTTCATAACTTGAGATGAGACTTAAGACTCGTTTATTAATAGAGACATTGTTTTGGGTGACTTCAGTAGAAAATGATAAAACTTCGATGACATTTAATGATTTTCACCCCATTTGTATCCATTTACTTACAAATAGGTACATTTGGGTAGATATATATATTTTTAATATAAGTTGGGTCAAATGTGGTCAACTCAGCTAAGTAATTACTGTGACCAATATCCTCTTCTTTAACTGATAAATGATTAACAACTAAAGGGGTGTTTGGGATAAAACAACTTACAACTTTTTGGAAAGCCATTTGGAGTTAGTGGTGATGCTCCCCTTAAGGTCAAAGGGTTCGAGCCCCGCAAATGGCGGATTGGTGTAAATTAGTTGTGTAGAATTAAGAGTAGGTTAGAAGCGTGTGTGAGTTGCTGTTCTAAAAAAAAGTAAATTAATATCAAATATAAATAAATTTTAAATAATTAATGGGAAGAAACCATTTACTTGACTAACAACCAAATAAATTATAATCAAATATAAATAAATTCTAAATAATTAAGGGAAAGAAACTGTTTACTGTTGTTGTGTTTGCTTGTCGATTTGACCCTCTGGAGGAGCAAGGGAAGGTGACCCCACAAAATGAAGATTAACATCTCTGCAAAAATGAGAAATATGTGATAACGGGTCAATTAGGGTTGCATTTCAATGATAATGCGTGATAAAATAGAAAAAAAGGATTAGCCAACAAAGAAAACGAGTCAAACAAGTCCAAAGTCGTCGATTAGACGACAATCTTTGTTTTAAAAAAAAGATTATATCAAGTAAAAATGAGAAATATGTGATAACAGTAGGAATATTTTTACAAAGCCTAATTTCAAAAGAAACCAATTAATTTATTTTCAATACACTTTAATACCGAAAACAGTAGCAGTAAACACACCTGCCGACACTCTCATACCATCTAGACACATTGTTGTAAGTCAGCCTGTCTGTGAGATCAAACATTATAATAGCACATTGACCACGGATGCTGCATTCATAAATGATAACATATTGTATTAGTAAATGAACATCAGGTTATTTGGATTTTGAATTAGAGCCCGAACCGAATTTGAAAAACATATTCGAGTCAGTTTGAATAAACAGAATTATGATTACATTCGAATATTTGGGTTATAAAGCCATAAACTCGAATTCAAAAGTTTGAAATTTCAGTTTTTTTGACTCGTACAAGTTTATAAGATAAAACTGAACATAATAAGATACTAAAAAGGGCATTGCTACTTCACTTACCAGTGACTATAACCAATGCAATAAATGTGGGCACCAAAATCCCAGCAATTGAAACAAATTTTCCCACGGTTTGTAAAGAAATCCAACGGGTGAATTGGTATTGCATACAGTGGCGAAGCTTCAATAAAAACCCGGGGGGGGCCGGGATTTTTTTTTCCTATCGGGGGGCCGGTACTATAAAATATGCGGCCGAATACATATAAATTAACACTGTCGAGCAAAAAATCGGCCGAATACGTATAAATTAACACTACTGAGCGAAAAATCGGGGGGGGGGCGGGCCCTAAGAAAGATTCGCCCCTGATTGCATAGGTGGCTGTTTACAATGCAGAAAACATCAATAATAAAAGCAGAGCATATAATATCCAATAACAACATACTTCCTCTCGAAATCACCGGTGAGATGTCTCTTAACAAAAGTAGTCTTCCCTGCATACATGATGAAAATAACCAACTAACTGAACAACTCATTAACATTAACGCCATACCAGTTCCTCCATCGCCAACGATCAGAAGCTTAAAGCTTTGTTGATTTGGTAGAGCCTACAAATATCAAACCATTACACAATTCACTTGAATTAATGAAAACTTAATTAAAACTTTATTGCAAATTTCAAAACCCTACCTACCAAAATGCTTCAAACGAAATCAATACCAATAAAATACAGTACCATGAGAGTATATTGCTTTTGGATTTCGATCTGAACACTGATCGATCGATCGATCGATTTGTGTGAGATTATCGTTAGGGTTTATTTGAGGGAGAGACGATGGGTGTAAAAAACACACCACATCGCACGTGTGTAAAAGCTACCATTATCGTTCGAAAGCTGTCGCGACGCGCGGGCCTTCTTCTAGTTTTTTATTGTGTGGGAAAACAAAACAAATGTAAAATAGATGGGTTGATTTTATTATTAATTTTTAAAATGGCTAACTCATACACCCACTAAACTTCCTCCTAAATCTACACTAATTTTCATCATGAGAGTAGTATAGAAAGTGAAAAAGTGACTGCCATGTCACTGCCACCTAGGCAATGGGGCTTTCACTACATTTGTTGTAGTGGTTTGGTGCCCCTCCTTACTTGTAGTGATTGGTTATCAAAGAAGTGGACCCCATCTCTCTATTCTTTAACGCTTGTTATCACCATGGCGCCTTGCCTTTGGCGCCCCTCCTTGCTTGTGCTGTAATGGTGTATGGCGCCCCACAAAGGTGCCATGTGGGCATGGGTTCACGCCCACTACACTTGGTCTTAGAGAGAAACAAAGTTACTAAACAACATGATATTGGTAGGCTACGAGCCCTTTTGATAGATGGGTTGATAATGTCTATTGTTATTTTTAAAAGCTGTGTTATTCTATATTGTAATAGCTCTTATTTTAAAGTACTTATATAAAGTTTTGTTGAAGCGTTGTTTATAATCGTTTAATCTTTTAAATATCAACATCTACATATTATTATTTGTTCTTTTTTACCCTAGCCATATTAACACTACCCAACGTTTGTCCCCGCTGACAAGAATTCTTAGATCCGCCAAGTTTTGTCCCCGGAGATAAGTATACACTCATGACACGTATTAGTGTATTACACCTTAACCTTTAGATGATACTCCAATAAAATAAGTTGGAGTAACCAGAAACCCCACATTTAGCAGCATGCACCTATCGCATATAAGTGTGATTGTTCATCAAAAGTTGAATTTAATAAATAAGTTTTTTTATAATAAAGAGTAAAATCATTATCATAACATAACTTGTAGCAAATCTCAACATCACAGAACCACTCATATCTTAAAGGCTAAAGTGAAAGTGATTATTTAAATATATTTAGGAATCAATCCAGTTTAAGAGGCATGATTAACGCTTTCGGAAGCATCTTTTGAACAATAATCATTGCTTAAAGATTCGTGGCACAAGTGTCGGTATGTTCGTCATGCAAAATATCAAAAAGATAGAAAAATTTTAATATTTTATCTTATGTTATAGGGCAAATGCTATAAAAAACCAACATATTTTCTGGTTTTTCTCATAAAAGTCACTCAACAATTTTTTGCACATAAAAAACTAACATACTCTCTCTTTTTTCTCACAAAAATCCCTCAACAAATTTTTACACATAAAAAACCAACATACTTTCTTGGTTTTCTTACAAAAGTTCATCGACAACTATTTATCTTAGCAAATGAATTCGCAAAAGTAAAGCAAAGGAAATCGACCGATAGAAGCAAGAGCAAATGAATCATTTGCCTTGCTTCTGTCGATCAATTTGCTAGGATAAATAGTTGTCGAAGGACTTTTGTGAGAAAAACAAGAAAATATGTTTGTTTTTTATATGCAAAAATTTGTTGAGAGACTTTTGTGATAAAAAAAGAGAGAATGTTGGTTTTTTATGTAAAAAAAATTGTTAAGAGACTTTTATGAGAAAAACCAAAAAGTATATTAGTTTTTTATGACATTTGCCCTATGTTATATCATACTATATTAAAGAGTGGCCACTTTTTTATATAGTTTTTCTATTTAATTTTACACATGACAAATATGAAGTATCCAACCTTTAAGGGATGACGGGCTTGATTTCATCTAGCAAAGACCTTAGGTTTAAATTCAACTTTTACTAGTTTCTGTCTTTAACCTTTTTAAAGACTACCTGTCTAAAACAAAGTGCGTTCACGGTTAAAAAAAAATATATATGAAAAGCATGTGATTACTATTAACATTATGTCTTCTAAGAAAAATAAAATAAAAGTCCAAAATAAGACAAAATCATTATGGCAAACCTTTGAAAAATGCATAATGAACCCATTACTATATTCCATGAGAGTGAGGTTGTGGACCCTTCTCTTATTGTATGAATTCTTGTCAAGTTTCATTATAAAGATAGAAGGATATAATATTTTTTGAACTTTTTTCTTTTATCCTCATACATGTTTGTAAGCAACAAAGTGACTAACAACCATATTTTAAGTATTTAAACAAGTTAAAAGAAACATACCAACCTTCCTAACTTCATTGACTCTTGATTAATGTACTCGTAACAACAATAGGTTGATGCACGCGCAGTGAGTAAAGCAACATCACCAGTGATGGTGTATACTCGCCTAAGCATACACCCCCCTCTAAAGAAGTGCTTAAAGCCATTCGTCAAGTACAACACACTAAGTACATGACAATATCTCCCAAAAACTATTATAAAAGCCAGTATTTAGAAATAACACATCACCAACACACAAAGGCGTCATTCATCCCATTCATATTAGGGCTCCCTTGGCCAAACCAACCCCTCAATCCTTTGTTGTGATGATAGCCGCAAGTCCGGACTCCACTGCGTCACTTTCAATGGTTGCCTCCCATATTCATCTTTGGTTACCAAATCATTCGTGCTTGCGGTTCCATCTAGTCATCAACATCTTTCTTGCCATCACAAGTACTTTTTGGCCGATATTGTTAATGTACCACTATTAAATGAAACAGGATTTATGAATGACTTCAAATGAAAAACATTAAATAGTTAGGAGTTAAATGAACTTATTTTAGCCTTTGATCATGGGATGGACAAAAGCAAGGAACAATCATGATTTATGGAGTAGGAAGAGATACGAGAAAAGATTTCAACCATCCGTTGAAATATGATTCAAGAACTATAAAAACAGTTTATTTGATTTGATCAAAATGGTTATCTACATTGAAAATTATGAAACTAGATAAAAAATCAATAATTATTATTTTTATGGGTTTTGCCGTTTAATTAAGTCAAAACTAACGCCCATTTAATTATGAAATTATCACTTTCACATCTTCACTATTGTTTTGTTTCGATCATAGTCAGGATTCACTTGATACAATTCTCATGAGAAATACACTTAGGTAATGTTTGGTAGTGTAGAATGGATGGTGGAATATAATATGTCACATATGAAAAAAACATAAGGAATTAACCATTTCATAAGGGACGTGATTCTTTCTTTTTTTAGTGATTTTCATTCATTTGTAGATGAGTGTTTTTTTCATTCTTTCAAGGAATGGTTGTTTAATTAATGACCCGAACCATGGTCCGATTCATGAACTGACCCATGACTCGACACATGACGCGACCCATGACCTGACCCATAATCCGAACCATGACCCTTCCCATTACTCGAACCATGACCCTACCAATGAATCGACCCATGACCCGACCAATGCTCCAACCCATGACCTGACCTATGCCCTAACCAATGATCTGAATCATGACCCGACCCATGACCCTAACCTTGAACCGGCCCATGACACGACCAATGATCTGTCCCATGACCCGAACCATGCACCGACTCATGACCGGACACATGACCCGACCCATGAACCGAGTATTTTCATGGAGTATTTTTGTCATTTTCAATGAATTGTAGTCCGTTCATTCGTATTTTCATGTCTACCAAACAACATGAAGTAATGATTTATTTCATTCCATTAGATTAACCAAACAGGACAATGGAATGGTAATGGTCTATTTCATTCTTTTGTTTATTCCATTCACTCGTCCATTCTATTCCCTCGTTCATTTCATTCTCTCGTCCATTCCATTATCAAAACCAAACATATCCGATTCAATATGTATATATATGAATTTACAAATATATACCTTACATGACTATGTCAACATTTAATAATTTACATAAAACAAATTTCATCAACTAATTAGTTATGTTTAAGCCAATAACAACTTCCAATCAAAGTTACATGTCATCTTCTTATAAAAGAAAGTCAAAGCATCTATAACAAAAGAGTGGAGGACACTCGTTTATACATTATCATAAAGGGTGGTGACTTGCATACAACAAAGTTGTTAATTTAGCACATGCTATCGGTTTGTACCATATCTATGCGTGTGTTATACATGATGTGCCATTATTATTTCTTATATCCAATAACTTTTGTTGTATGCAAGTCATCTTCCTATCATAAATACATATTGGCTATTTAAAAATGTTCCAAAAACAAACTTACATTCCTAACCTCAATGACTATTGATCAAACTTCAAAGAACTCGTATCACTAACCGGTGTATGCCCGATGAACAAGCCAACATGACCCATGAGTTTATCTTTCCTTGAAAACGTCGTGCCACACGAGCATCGCCACTTCACGTCCCCGCAGTGTTTCTCGTGGGTCCGTAAATCCGAAAGCACGGAAAACTGCTTTTGATGACACCTTTGGCACGAATACATCTTCGGACAATGACTCCTTTTGTAGTGATTCTTCATGCAAATCATCGACTTCAACGGCTGAAATTTCGCGTGCTTACGGTTCCATCTACACCCTTCTTGTGGGCATGAATACTTTCTAGCCTGTTTTGTCGATAATGAAATGGGATTGGCTAGAGCCGCCACGGACTTGTATTCGTCCCCATGGGCCCTCATGTGCATCCTAAGGTTCGCGTCTCGCTTGAACCCTTTACCACATACTTGGCAATAGTGCGTGTACTTCGCTAGCAAATCGGCTGCATCCATTTCTATAATGTCATAAGTTTTTGGAGACAATCTTTGTCCTGACCCTGGCACAGTGTGTCTGTCTGTTTCAACCTGAAACTGTTTTCGCTTCTCTAAGCCACTATCCTTGTTTCTTGTGTCACACGTTACGCTACCAAAACTATTCTCACCACCACCGGGCCACTCAAACATCACGCTTGACTGAGTCAACTGGTCAAACTCAAGCGTGTTGTCGTGGTTAACCACGGGGACAATGTTTTGGCAAGTGAACATGACGTTAGATGCGATCGCGATGATTTCTTGGAGCAAATTCGCAATGTTCACGTTAACCGAAGCCGAGTTACAAACCATTGATTGAGTTTGTGATTGCGTGAAGAACACGGTGGCTGTGGAGTGAACATATTGGGCTTTCTCTTTAAGGATAGAGAGGTTAAAGACGATAGAATCATTTGTTGTTGATTGGAGCGATGAAGCAAGAACATCCTCGTACGTGTTTGTGAAACAATAATTGGGGTCAGCAGCCATTTGGAGAAGTTGGTTTTGTGAATGTTTTTGTTGGTGAGGAAGTTTATATAAGTGGTGTGAAATTGATAAATATTAGAATTTAGATAGAGTTGAAAAGTGAAAGTCAACTATTGAGATGGGTTAAAGCCATCACCACTTGACACCTTCCTCAGGTAGCACCATAAACCAAAGTCGTCACATATTCGTATTATTTTAGTTATACTCTTATTTTTTTTTAATTGTATTATTATATTTTATATTTATGTTTTTTCGTAAACAGTGTGCTGTGGATAGTTGTAACTTGCAAGTTTAAGGAATTGGAACAAAATAGATGGAAACTAACTAATTGGCTAAATGTAATTTTTTATTGTAGTTATACTAAACATGTCACTTATTTAAAATATTATTTTTTTATTAGTTAAGTAAAATAGTATGAAAGAATATAAAAGGTAAAATAAACTACAATATATAAATCTGTAACAAAGCAACTAATTCATATATGACACACAAACACATACACATACACAAGATATAACTTGATCAGAAATAAAATCTATACTTCAATTTTGTAAATAAGATAAATTAATTAAAATATCTTTTTGAGTTAATTACACAGATAGTCTCTATGGTTTACAGAAAATAATAGGTTTGGGTATATTAAGGGTTTAAAGTAACATGTTTGAGTTTTGTGCTTTTAATATTGTAAATAAGATAAATTAATCAAAAAAAATTTTTAGTTGATTACACAGATAGTCTCTGTGGTTTGTAAAAAATAACATGTTTGGGTATATTAAGGGTTTAAAGTAACATGTTTGAGTTTTGTGCTTTTAACTTTGTAACGAGTTTTGATATTAAGACTAACTTCCGTTAACTTGAGGTAAAATGACCAAAATACATTTTTTACTTTAAACAGTTAGTATCAAAACTTGTTACTTTTCGTAAAAGTTATTTTATTCATTTCACCCCAAACATAACAGAAAAATTAATGAAAGTTAGCCTTAATACCGAACTCGTTACACAATTGAAAGCATAAAACCTAAACATGCTACTTTAAAACCTTAGTACCAAAACCTGTTATTTTTCGTAAATCACACAAACTATCTGTGTAATTATACAATAAACTATTACAAAACTAAGTTATTATATAAATATAAATTTAAGATTATTTTAAAAAAGATTTGATGTAATCGTTTAAAAGTTCTAGTGATATAATAATATTACTTAAATATTGTATAAACTTTAAACCTACATACTATGTGATGTTTAACAAGAAAACTATGGCCTGTTGGAGTTGCTCAGTGACGTCAAGGTACACACGTTCTTGTATTATAATATCTTCTTTTTTTTGCTAAAAAATAAAACTACAATGAAAATATATAAAAGAAATCCAAGAAGAGTAGAATCGAGGGGAGGTAATCAATGATATAAAAAAGCCAACATCATTGATCACCACGATCATCAACATTCAACAAATAAACATGTTGGCAGAAAGGAAAAAAGTGACAAAATAGTGATATATTTGAAGAAAAACTTGTACCATACATTACACACTGTATTATAGTGTATAAATCTTCAACATAGTAAAACAAATTAAGATATGAAATACAAGACAATATATCCGAGCTCCTTGTTACTATGTAACGTCCATAGTGAATACGAGAACCTTTGAAGAAAAACTTTCTAAAACAATGCAAATCTCAAAGGAAACAACAGAAATATGAAAAAGGCGAGGCGACTCAATGATAGCCTCAAGACTAGGGATGAGCTTTTGGTACTCAGTACCTGTACCGGTACCCGTACCCGTACCGTACCGGTACCCGTACCCGTACCGTACCGGTACCCGTACCCAACCGGTACCGAAAAACTAAAACGGGTACCGGTACCGGGACTTGATTTTCACTGATTTCGGTATCGGTACTGCTCGGTACCGGTACCTGTATTTTACCAAAAAATCCCGTTAAGTCCCGAAAATACCGAAATATGAAGGTCTTTTTTTATAGAAAATTATTAATTAAATACACCATAATTATTATATGGTGACCCTACTTTTCAAAACCCAATTTCCAAGACCCACATTTACATTAGTAATGAACCGTCATTTTCTTCTCCCCATTCCCAACAAACAAGAACCCAACCCTACCCTTTACCTCAAGTTTACTCCATTGATTTTTCATTTGAGTATTAGAAGAACACACCCAAAAAATCGGAAGTCTCTACTCGAATCATCACCGGTCACCACCGTCTACCATCATCACTGGTCGGTCACCGTCGGCATCATCACCACCTTTACATCAGTTTTACATGGTTTTTTGGAACAATTATATCTTTTGGTATTTTGTATTGATAGTAGGGATTGAATGTTAATGGTTTTTTGATGTAATTGATAGTTTTTATGGTTTTTCTTGCTAGCCAAAAAATGTAATTTATATTCGGGTACCAAACGGGTACCGGGTACCGAAATACCCGTACCGTACCGGTACAGGTACAGGTACCGATTCTGTAATTTCGGTACCGGTATCGGTACCCTGTTTTCAACAAAATTCGGGACGGGTACTTTCGGTACCGGTACCGGTTCGGTACGGGTACGGTACCGATCTCATCCCTACTCAAGACTTCCAAAGTAGAGGTCTTGGGTTCGAGTCTCACCTGAACCAATTATTTGGGTTGAGCCAGGTGGTTTTTCGAATCGTGGGTATTCTCCTGGGTTGGGAGTTCGATCCGGATTGGTAGGGTAGTTGGACCCGATTTAGATAACATCTATCTCACAAGAGAATCCTATTGTCTGATTTAAAAAAAGTGAAATAAAGCAAGGACTTAGGACCCTATTTCCCTAGGACCTCCAATTTTTAAATAGAAATTATAAATGAGTAAATTTGGACTTTTGGATTGTTGGCGATGAGGTTTGTGGTATATGGTTATGCATACACACCAATGATATGTGAATAATAGAATCAAAAGAAAAAAAATCTGACGAAAAGACTCTATTTTTATTATGTGCTTTGGGCCCTTCAAAAAGCTTGAGATGATCTTGGAAATATGTTAGTAGCTTCCCGCTTGTTTAAAAGGCTGAAAATGGTCGTTTTTATTAGTTTTATAGTAATAACGGGTATGATTCTCAGAGTGCTAATTTTTAAAAGTGGGTTAAAAAGTAAGGTAATGTTCTTGGAATATATATATTTTTTTTCAATCTTAATAAAATTCATAAAAAAAACTTATTGAGTAAGTTTTTGAAAGTAAATCATAATTATTCATCATATATTTTTTTTAATTTTTGAAAATTATTGAGTAAATCAAGTTTTTGAAAAAGTGAACTCACCCCCGTGAAGCGCGTGATAAAAAAAATACTAGTTGAATACAAATTATACAAACAAACATTTAGAAATTTTGGTAAGGCACTATTGGGGTTTTTATTGATACACGTTTCTTGATACAACTTCAGAAGCTATTGGTACAAGCTCCAGCAGCAGGCTTTTATTTTATTTTTCCTTTAAGTTTTTGTCTTTATATAAAACTCATTTGAAAGAAATTAACAAATTTAGGTCTGATGCCAAATGGTTATGGCGTTGACCACTTAAGCAATTCGCCCGGGTTCGACCCTCAAACCGTTGGGATTTTTTTTAATTATGAGTTATTCTTATTTGTTTTTGTTATTCCTTTTTATCTCCTCTCAGATGTCGATAACGCGTGAACAGTAAACAAACCCGATTAGTTTTTAATTGGGCGACAAAAAGTCATAAGGTGAAATTATTTTTCTTAATTACCGCTTTTATATTTGTATTTAGGTTTATTTTTGAAAGATTAACACTGGAGGAGTCTAGGCCACATGTTTTC
Organism: Smallanthus sonchifolius; assembly: GCA_023525975.1. Classification (NCBI taxonomy): domain Eukaryota; kingdom Viridiplantae; phylum Streptophyta; class Magnoliopsida; order Asterales; family Asteraceae; genus Smallanthus; species Smallanthus sonchifolius. The sequence continues at coordinate 57,586,737 of CM042044.1, read as the reverse complement.
AGCACACTCCACCCGCACACCTAGGTTTGAACCTTAGGGTGGGGTTTTCTTACGTTCGTTTTTGTTTTTTTTTCATTTGATTTTTTTAAGTTTTTATTCACCTTATCTTTTCTTTATTTTTACATTACAAATTTTAATAATTCCGTTTCGTTAAAACTAACGCGAGTTACGCCACCGCCGCACATCGCGGGATGTCCTACTAGTTATAAAACAAAGCTATATAAAAATACTATGATTTTTTTAACAACTTTCAAAATTATGATTAAACTTAATAGGAAGTACCGACTACTTCCACCCCTTCAACTTTAAGAAAATAACAAATTTGACTCTTAACTTTGTAAATTAACACTTTAACCTCTTTAAGTTTATAAAATTTAACATTTACACCATGTAGTATATATAATCTAATTTTCCTCTATAACTTTCGTTCGTTAATTAATTTTTGTCTTGACGTCCCAATATACGTATCCAATATAGGGTATTTTTTAGGTGTCGTGGGTTATATCGACTAATGGTAATGTGTTGGTACCGCACAGAATGAGACCGACACCAACTGAAAAACATTGATTCCGTTATATAACTATCTTTTATATATGTTTTGATCTTCATAATAGAGTCGTAACTTCATACGTGTATTCTATGTAATTAACCATGTTTTTTATGTTTAGTCATGTTAATGACACCGCCTCACCGTTTAAGGTCCGCCTCTCGCGGCGGCGGAGCGCTGCGCTAGTTTTCTAGTTCACACTCAAATAGCTTCGCCTTCATATATCGCAAGAAGAACCACTCCGGATAAGATAAATCAGACCGTCAATGGCTTCTCTGGCAGCAAGTCTGTCATGGAATTCATCTTCATGGCTTAATAACCGCACTCTAACCACAACCACCAACGAAGGCATCAGAATTCCCGATAAATCCTCAGCCTTTGTAATCCTCGCTCAAAAGAAAACCAAGAAAACACGAAAGGTACAACCAAATCATCCACATTTCACTTGCATTTAGTTCAATTGTTTTGGGGTTAGCGTTAATTGGTTATTTTGTTGTTGGCGAGTAGATAATATTGACAGATGATGTTACTGATGTGGGGAAGAAAGGGCAGCTTTTGGATGTTAAAGCTGGGTTTTACCGGAACTTTCTGCATCCCTCCGGCAAGGCCCGGATTGTTACTCCCGTCCTTCTCAAGTAATGGTTTTAATTTGGTTAAAATAAACAAAGTTTTAGCAGGGTCTTATGGGTCAACTTGTATGAAGCCTGCCAACTGTTTGTGAAAATGCCAAGAAGAAAGAGTGTCAAGTTTTAGTATATTAAAGAAAATATATTAGCTAGGGTTTATTGTAGTAATCGTTACCACAATTAGAAGGTATGATTTTGATTAAGTTTCCTTTGTACTGGTTTTCATTATTCTATATAGCAGACTCTTATGGCTCAATTAGTCATCTTGTATGAAGCCTGCCAACTGTTTGTGAAAATGCCAAGCAGAAAGAATGTTTGGATTTGTTTGATATTTGAAACTAATAAGTTGTAGTTGAAATTTATGCGCTTCAAGGTTAAGTTTCCCTGAAGAAGTTTTGGAAGTGGGTTATAAATGTGTTACTTTGCTGTTATAATTTGCACTTCAATTTAAGGGTTTATGTGGTCCATGCTCAATCAACTGTATGGTGTAAACTCTAAACCCTAAGACTAGCAATCTAGCATTTATTTGTAACTAAGAATTTGTGCTTTTTAAGGTTAATTGGTGTATGCTTACAATGACTTATGATTGGACTTTCAATAGTTTATGATATTTGAATAGAAAATTGTTTTCTTTTCCCGAAATTATGTTTAATGCTCCACATGAAATATTCTATCTTTCCTTATTATTATGTTTTTTTAATTCTTTGTCCAGGGAAATGAAGATTGAAGAAGAGAGAATTGAGGCTGAAAAGAAACGGGTATTCACAGGCTGCTTTGATTCATTGCCTTGCTTCTCATTCAGAGCTGACCTTAGAAAAAGTTCAAAGACAATGCAAAAACAGACAAAATATCAACAATACGATATAAACATAAACATTTCTAGATTGTGTTCAAGTCTTTATTAACTGTACTTTTATGTTTTTAGTTACATTGGTTGACTTCAATAATTTCAATTTGTATCTTAGGTAAAAGAAGAGGCTCTGCAACTTGCTCGAATTTTTGAAACTGTTGGAGCTTTTAAGGTGAAACGCAAGGGCGGGAAAGGAAAACTAATATTTGGAAGGTTTGAAATATATATATCTCAATGAGTAATTTGTTTATACGTCTATTCTTTTTGAACTTGCTATTAATTTATCTTATTGCTTGCAGTGTTACTGCTCAAGATCTTGTTGACATAATTAAGGCACAACTTCAACGGTAATCTTTTTGGTCTATGGTGCACAATTTTGTATTTATTTTACCCAAAAACATCTTTAAACCTTTTTCCTAACTCTAGTTTAAGTTTCATTTAGCAAATACAAGTTATTCTTCTCTCATGTTAGAATTCCCTGTTTGCCCATTTTCGATGGATCGTGTCTTTGCTTTTATTTATTCATAAAAATAATGATTTTTATTGAAAGGGAAAATCGCATAGAAAGGTAACAATATTTCAAAATATGAGTTAGTTAAGAAACCCTAATCCTTTCAAAAGTTCTGATTAAAAGTAATGTGATCCCGTTGAAATGATGATGTGGCAACTAACGTATCAGTGAAACAGGACATTATATTGCATAACTTAAAAGATTTTCTTAAATGAAATGTGTAACAGACCAAAGTTTGTTACCTTTATATGCAGTTAGTCCTTATTGACAGTTGAATTATGAGTCCCATGTTTCAGCTTCTCGGATGATGTGGTTGTTTAGCTTCTTCCTTTTTGTGAAATCTTAATGTACGATTGTTATTATTTTTTATCGTAGGGATATCGACAAAAGAATTGTTTCTCTACCCGAGATCAGAGAAACAGGGGAATATATTGCAGATCTAAAGCTTCATCCTGAAGTTAGTGCTAAAGTAAGGTTAAATGTATTTGCCAACTGAAAAATGAAAGCTTCTTAAAGGGGTCTGTGTCAAGGTATGTGATCTAATCTATCCATTTTAGTGATAAAAATATAAAATAAATGGTAAATGTGTGGATAGACCATAGTTTTCTATGTTCTCCGTAGGTGTAAAGTCATCTTATTCTGTTTTGTACAAAAAAAGAAGACATTGTTAGGTTGAAGCTTGTTCTAAAAAAACTGAAATATTGAGTAGTTGCTGAAAGTTTGTGCATTATTAAATATTTAATTGTTTTTTTTTCTTTTGTGCAGGATGTAAACCATGAAAGTAGTTATAGAAGTGGCCAGATTTTCATTTCTTTTTGTGTTATGTGGTCACAATATAACATTGGTATGTACAAATCCTTGGACTCATTTGTTTATTTTGTTGTTAATTCCAGTGAAATTTTAAGAAACAATTTTAGATGAATTGTATTTATATCACAGTTGAAAGTCGAAACCATTCTTTCATGCTTAAGTCACGAACCTCATATTTGCATACACTTATGATCAGAAGAGTTCTTACCTTTCTACTTTAGAATAGATATGGTAAACAAGAGTATCGTATTCACGATGAATACTTTAGAATAGATATGGTAAACAAGAGTATCGTATTCATGAGGAACGTATGTAGTTAGTTGCTAACAATCTTTAATTGGAATTTGAACATGAACATTGATTGATTGGTTTGTTGAATGTACTATTTACGTTAATAATTAAATTTGCTTAAATTAGTAGTCCCGCTGCCGCCAATTAGTCTAATCGCGCCACTGTTCCAGTTGTCTTCGTCGCTAGGTTTTTTGCCGCCGATCAGCTTCCGTCGCACGTCGTCAGGGTTCTGATTTGTCTTCTGCTCTGCCGACGCTGAATCTGTTAGTAGTCGCCGCCAGCCACTGTTCAAGAATCAGTTTTGCTGTCGTCTCTTACGATTAGACCCATGGTTGTTTTCAGCCTGCTTTTATAAGCCTTTCTTTACCATATAAAGAATTACTCTTAATATTCTCCAAAGCTTCTTGCCCATCAATGGTGTCTTGTGTTTCATATCCATTTTTAGAGAAAGGTGATTGGATAGGCTTTCGGATTTGACTGTTGTTGGTGAAGCTCGAGGGACGGTTTTGTCTTTGAAATTGGATAGGCTTTCAGATTATGTTTCGGGATATTTGACTGATCTAAAGAGCTTGAGGTCTACTAGTGATGGGATATCGGATATCAAGAAAGCTAGATTGTTGTTGAAGTCTATGATTCAAACGAATCCGAAACATCTGCCTGGGTAGATTGCAACTGCGAGATTGAGAGAAAATTAAATGTGATGTATTACAAGTTTTATTTTTTGTTTCCCTATGGTACGTATATGTAACATAGGTCGGTACGTATACGTAACAAAGATGAGGTTTTGCCATTTGTTATCTTAGGTATATGTTTTGCAGTGGGGATTCGGATTTGAGTACATATACGTATCAATAGGTTGTACATGCTTGTTTTGTACAACCCAGTTCATTGTATAAAATCATTATTCAGATTGATTATACATATACATATCAGTATGTTACTAATTTATAAATAATTTTATAATAATTTATGTTTTTTTATCAATGACATATGGATTCATTATCAATTTACAAGTTATGTTATTTAATTTAATAATTAATTGATTTTCATAAGAGAAAGATAGGAGAGAGTGAGAAAATTTATGAAACTAATTAATTGATTTGCAAAAGTAATTTCCTATTTTACTCTTTTGTAATATATAAATCAATTAAGATTAATGGCTAAGATTATGTTATCATTGTTTCTTATAAAATAGAGTTATTATTTGAACCCTACCCTATATATATACATCAAATAAAATACAAAAGTGACAAATATAGTAAATATTAAATTGTTTTAAAATTTTGAAAAATGACTTACTCTTTAGATTTAATTTGTAGTCGGTTGGTCATGAAAATTATTTTTTTGTTTAATTGTTTTTGCCCTTTTGTTTTCCCATATTTTCCAATTCCTATCATTTCGAATATTACCACGTACAAAATTAATCTTCACAGTTTATTTAATAAAACTAATAGCTAAACTTACTCCGTATAAAACCAATATTTACAATTACTTCTATATATATTACACATTTAATTGGATTTAGTTATCTAATAAGATTACGCAGTCTATTTATTTTGAAAAAAGATTATGCTATATCTATATATATAAAACTTTTATATATATGTACATACAACACATACGCAAGCTAGGCTATACACCGGAGGTAATTGACTCTGAGAGGTCTCTTCTTTAATTCATCTATGTGTTTCGCAATATATTTTAGCGGTAAGTTTTTGGTTACTTGCATAATTCATTGTTTTTTATTATCGTAATCATGCTTAATTCATTGATTCTTTTAAGGTTCAATCAGTTACAAGTATATATGTAATCTTGATTATTTGAAACAATAATATTATTATGACTTCAGGTTAGATGGATCAAAGCCAGACTTCTTGTAGTTCGGTAGGTGATCGGTTACCTCCCCTATCCGGAAAACATGTGTGGCTGGTTGCGCAGACGTTGGAAGCCGAAGACGTGACTGGTGAACAGGTTTTCTATACCATACACGATCTGCTAACTCAATATCGTTGTCGAGTCCCCGAGCTGCTCAGGAGACGTATCCGAGGGTGTTACCATGGGTGGGTGATTATCTCCAAACATCCACACAACGTCATATGGTCTCTTTGGAACCCGCCCGCTCACTTCTAAGCTCACCCGTCTCCCACCATTGATTAATCATGAAGATGGAGATATTAGCGAATGTTGTTTGCCGTCCCCTCACGATGACCCTGGTTCAATTCTCCTGTTAACCAGAGATAAAAAACCTACATTTGTTTTTTGTAGGCTTGACCGCAAAAGAAAGAGGTTGAGATGGACGGAAATGTCATACGCTAAACAGCTAAAAAACATAACTGGCGAAGCTGATAGCTTCGTGCATACTCTAAATTGTTGCAACGGTAAAGTATATGCCTTGGACGGTCATCATGAACGTTTTGTCATAGAGGTTGACATTGTGGTTAATGATAAAGAAGTCGTAATAAGTCTATTGCCGTTTGTGAAATTGCCTAGTTACAGGCATGGTCCTGGATATGCCTATAAGGGTCCTGTTCTTAAAGGAACTTGTTCAGGGCTGTTCATAATTTATTTACATGTTAAATGGGGAATTGTTTGTTCTGCGCGTTTGGTTAAACTCGACATGAGTAGCAAGTTGTGGGAGGAGATGGAAGACCTGGATGGCGCGATATGTGTCTTGAATTCTTCTTGTAACATCCCTGTCATTGCCTCCGGGTTAGGGGGTGGTTATATACACATGCTTTCATTGTTTTGCGAAGATGACAATGTTATATACTCATATTGTGTCAAAGATAAAACTCTAGCGCTATCTTCTATGCCTCGTCGTCAAGATTTACCATCACCAAAGTCAGGGGAGTCGTGAACAAGCTATGCCTCTGTTTGGGCCATGCCTGAATGCAGGTTGGAAGGTGATCATGGAGAAATCAATTATACGGTTGAATCTAAACAAGAAAATGATACGGTTGAGGTTGAGGTTGAGGTTAATGGCATGATGAATCAACATCGTGAATCACCCCTGTTTAATATTCCGTTTCATGTGTTGGAGATGATTATGGAGTTTTGTGTTGATATCGAATATGTCAACTTTCGTGCTACATGCAAGCAATTAACAGCACCCGTGACTCGATGGAGCAACGGAGCATCAATAAGTAGGTTGCAGAGATATTCATTAGTTTCACCATGGTTGATGGTCTTGAACAAAGATCGAGGCATTATCACTTTTACTGATCCGATGTTTGGTGACCAGTACTCCGTAAGAGCACCTCCAGAATTGAAAGGGGATTTACGAATATGGTGTTCAATGTATGGTTGGTTGCTGATATCTAAAGACACAGGAAGCATGATGTTGTTTAACCCGTTCACAAGTAATATCCGCAAACTTCCAAATCTGAAAGATATTTTTCTAGAAAGCTTTTGTTTCTCAGCACCGCCTTCTTCTCCCGATTGTATGGTTGTTGGATTTTGTGGACCGATGATTTGTATCCACTTTGTAGCTCGGGAACCTGCATCCTGGTTTAAAATTGGTCTAAATTTTGGTGGGGTAACGCTATCTTTTTTTCAATTCCCAACATCCTGTGGCCGAGATCTTTATGCCTTGAATAGCGAGGGACAACTTAGTGTTTTTACAGATATTTGTGAAGACGATGATTTCTCCTGGGTTGATGTAAACATAGCACCAACAAGTTGTTGCAAATCATTCACGCGTTATTTCCTAGTGAAACGTGATCAAGATATATTATTAGTGATATTTGGAGGATCTGTTGATTTATTCGAGTTGGATAAATGGGAAAAAATAGATGGATTGGGAAAATATATGATTTATATTTGTGACACAACATGTCTGTGCATTGAAGCCCGAACGCCAGAAATGGAGAATAAAATCTATTTTGCAGCGTTGCATTCGGAGAACGGGAAGATAGTGTTCTACTCTCTCGACACTTGCAGGTACCATACACAGTGGCAAAAGCATAGTAGAAAGTTTAGGGGATTTGTTCGGAACTAAACAGCATCTCAACCCTCATGTGTGGATTGAACCAAGCTATTCCTAGACAAATTCATTACTGTTATGTTTGCTTTTTTAAACTCTATGGGTTTTTTTATAACAAATTATGTTAGTCATTTTAGTTATTCAGTTTATAATTGACTTAAGCTACTGACTTCTTTTGAGTTAATCATCTTTCTTTTAGTTTATATATACTAAGATCAGTGTAGCATCAGTCAGGTTTTTGTGTCGAATCATGACCTGTTATAAACCAATTTCACATGGCTGCTGCCGCCACAGAGACAACCATCATCACGAACCCACTACCAGACGCAACCGTTATTCACACCACCACCGCGGACAACTACGCAACCTCCGTTGCCACCAGCACAACCCCTGTCGTCATCGTCTCCGCCTTCTACCTACACCATCGTTGTCGTCGAAGCCACCTCTTAGGTCACCACCACCATTATCTTCGCCTTCACGCTATCATTGCCGCCTCATCCACTATAGTCTCCGCCTCCACAGCCAATATCCGTCATAAAAATAAATATAGCAGGTGAACATATTTTGACACCTTTTTTTATATATATATAAAATAAGTCATTTCAACTCATGCTAATTAGTTTTATACATGTTCTAGTCCGGGTTTTCAAATTAATAAAAGTAAAACTTAACCAAAATGTTCACCAAAAATATAACTTTGATCCGTTTACTAAAACTATAATTTTGACCCGTTCACTAAAAGGTTAAAACGACATTTTTGACTCGTTTTCTAAAAAAGATAAGTTTAACATGTTGCCCAAAACCGAGGCATTGTTATAGCAAATTTGCTTTATTATTTGTTGTTTGGGATAGTTCACTTGTTCTGAACAATGAGACGAATGCCATTTAATTTCCCTTGTGATGAGCGAGTAGCAAGTTCCATCAATAGAGAAGCAATTAAAAGCAGATCTGGAAATAGAAGAGGATCAGTGGACCAAAGATGGAAAGGACGGGTCAACTCACATTGTGCTGTAAGAAACACCCTAGCCCCAACCCAACCCAACCCAACCCAAACCAAACCAGTTCAACCAGCGGGGTCGGGGACAGTATCACAACAACAAGGGTGGACGGGAAGGGGTCGTTATCAGAATCACGTCAATCAGGGCACAAGGTCTGCTACTAAGTGGACTTAAATTACCAGGTTTGGCAAACCATAAGTTAGTTCTAAATGTCGGTGTTCCAGTTATGATACTAAGAAATATCGAGAAAAAATGGCTTACGTAAATGGAACAGGAATTCAGGTCAAATCACTATATAATTACATTATAGAAGTGGAGATTATATCTGAAAGCAATATTAGTCATCGCAATTTTAGCCTTATAATTGGGTTAACACATTTAAACAAAATAATTTTATTTAAATTTCAAAAAAGAACATATACAATTTTTGTATATTTTGCAATGACAAAAAAAAAAGTCTAGAACAATCACTTTCAAAGGTTGGTGTGTATTTGTACGAAAAAATTACCAATACCACGTCAAATGTCGTATACAACAAAGTATTTTAGATATGTAAATCATCATTGTAAGGTTTCATTTGACATGTAATTTAATGTATTGTAGAAGGTACACTACTTATTAAATGTATTTTCATGTATTTTTTTATGTTTTGATTAATTTTATCCATATAATCTTAACATTTAACAAAATGGAAAAATTATCAATACAATATCAAATTTGTATAAAAAAATGTGTTAAAGATATTTATTAATATAATCTTAACATTTTACCCCGTGTAACACATGAGTTTAAAACTAGTTAGAAATAAAATAAATTATCAAATAGTAATAAAAGTGAAATTTTAACAACCACCCTTCTCATTCTCATTAATCTGACTCGATTTCTTTACGTTTGTTTTTTTTTCTGTTCCTTTTGTTTTGAATGTGTATCGCATAGGCTTACCTCACATTTTTATAATGACACAAAACAAGGTAATTCTAAAAATTTACACAGAAATTGAACGGTTTGTATGCATTTTTGACTTTTGAAGTCAAACCCAAAACCTTAAAAAGTCTTTAGACCTCAAATTGTCGCTGCCGCCACGGTGATGCGGTGGGTATCCTACTAATTTTTTTTAATTACGGGTGCATCCAAATATTCCACATTTCCTCTCATTCGGACCTGTTATACTTCCTGATTCCGCGCGTCTTGAAGTAAAGGCGAGTCAACGCGCTCTCATGCAGTTTTACTTCACTATAAATGTTACATTTTAATCATACTACATTTTGGTTATTTTAATGGCAGATACGGAAGGATTGACTGAGTAGTGCTTGGGTATTATTTGATGGGAAGAGAAGGCATCAACTTTTGAGAGGAGATCCGGTGCGTATATGCACGAGTCAGCATCCGCTTCCAATGGCCAATAAGTTTGACCAAATATATGATTGGTCATACATTTTAATTCAATGCATGAGTTGGAACGGAAGACTATATCGAATTTCATGAGATTTTGAATTTCACTTGAAAACTTAATAGCATCACCAAAATATAAAATTCGGGAAAGTGTAATTGTGAAACATAATAATACGAATAGTATTGTCGTTATATTGCAAGCCTACCGTAAAAACACCTAAGTTTATGCTCTGACGCAACGAATAGAAACCGTAAAAAACTTGGAACAAAATCAAACTTCTAATTAATTGGCTATGGGTGTTATCGAAGAAGTTGGTGTGTAGACAGAGGAGAGGAATGAATCAATGATACTAGGAAGCTTCTAATTAACTGGCTATTTATGCCATTAGTTCCATAAACACAGACCATTTATGTAATTTTAATCTTTAAGGTAAAAACTGCACCATTTATGTAATTTGCTCTTTGTCTTTAGTACATTTATACCAAATGCAATTGCAAAAAACTAAATCAAAAACATACTCTGGTGGTAGATAACCGAAAGTCCCTGCCAATCTCGTTTCAACAGAGTATTTCCCATCAAGCACAATCTTAACCAAACCAAAATCTGATACCTTCGATCTCATGTTATTATCAAGAAGGATGCTAGCCGATTTTAAGTCTCGATGAATGAACCTTTGTTGCGCTAAAATATAAGGTTAAAATGGAATCACTCCCAACTGGTCAAATATAATTTCTCACAATCTAAGATCTACCTGTTTCGTAAAAACAATCCATTTTAACATTGTATTTTTGATTTTTTTACAACATGCCTATTATACATGAGATGTTCAGTACTACAATTAAAAAATCTCTTGTGAACAATCAAAGCATACTAAATCATCTAGTGTGAACAATCAATATATTAAAGGATCTAATATGAACAATCAAAGAGAATGCAATTGAACTCCAATTGAAACACCGATAGGTTGATGGAGATTATTTTCCGTTCGTCCATAAACTAAATTTTCTAATTCATTGACATGTCTAATATTTCTAAACTTACTGTTGAGGATAGTCTCGGTTGGGCCCAATTCAATGGATCTAGGCCCAATACGTATAGACCGATAGAAACCCTAATTCATCTGCTCTCTATATAAAGGAGATTTCACCTCCTTGGTAACTCTCCTTCTTCCCCCCCCTTTACATATCCTATATTCATGCTATTCGTCTTCATACATACACACATCAATGGTGGAATTTAATACTGACTTGAGCGTCAGAGGGTGGTCCATAGACTCCGGTCTCTGACCTCTTCTAACGAGTTCTTGGTTTTTGCATATTTGGGTCGGGGTGGAGAAGCTGAAGTGTGGTCGGTCCATCTCTGTAGTTGTTGTGATGAGCATGATCTCTATCTTGGCGGATCCATGCTGGGACTAACCTCAATAGTAAGTTTAGATATATTAGACCTGCAACATCCCCGGCAATCGCCATGGCCGTCGCCATTTGTCGTTGTCAAAAATCACCGTCAAACCTGGAGATTGACACTCCCGGCCCATGCATCGTCGACCTTAGTCTTCAATTACCAACCATCATCTAAGTGTCTCTTTCTCACTCTCGTTCTCTTATTTTCTTCTCTATGAAATAAGATGCCAATTGTAGTCTCTAATAGTTTTATAATATATAAATAATGAGAGGATCGGATAAAAAATAAAAAGTAGATCGGATTATATTTTAAAAACGTTTCGAAGAAGATCACCGGTTTTGGATATGAAGAAGTTAAGATATGTTCGATTATTACAGATTTGAAAGTTTAGTTGGATAATGTTGGCTCAAATTAAGTGTTTCTGGAAGAGAAATCCGATCAGAAAACGGAGTGTTGACCGCTAGAGGCGCTGGTTTAAACCATACCATTGTTTCAACCGTTCTCTGTAAACCTTCTTGTACAATATGTTTTCAACACAAAAACCTCTATCAAAGTAAACATGAATCACAACCGTAAAAGTAAACTATATGATCGATGGATGACTTATTTAATACTAGCTCAAGATGTCTCACCTTATTAAACGTTCATAACTTTTATATACGACATTTTTTTTATTAAACCATAAAAATGTGTGTTTTTTAACTTAAAAATGAGCGTAGCATCGTTGTATATACGAATTATTTTTTTTTTTGCGATTTTCAGCTCTTTGGATTTTCTGCTCATCATTTTGTATTTTTGCTTGTTATTGTGTGTTTCTGCTCGTCATTGTGTTTTTCTAGCTTTTTTAAAATGATGAATTCTGAAAACAAAATTGTGAAATAACAACATTGTGTACTTCTAATATCTAATATGTAAAACACAATGATAAAATAACAACAAAATTATATGATACAACAAAATTTACGTTTTTCAGCTCTTTGGATTTTAAGCTTGTCATTGTGTTTTTCTGTTTTTTAAATCGTTAAGTTCTGAAAACACAATTATAAAATATCACCATTGTATACTTCTAACATGTAAAACACAATGATAAAATAACAACACAACTATATAATACATAAAAAACAATAATGAAAATTACAAAAAATAATTTAAAACGTAAAACACAATAATGAATATATATAGAGCCGGCTCAACCTTATAAGGGGCCCAAAGCGAATTAAAAAATCAGGTGCCTTTTTATTATAGGTAAATAAATTATAACCTATAGTTAGTTGGATACCGGGCTGGATATCTTGGTTCAAATGAGTTGGATAACGGGTCAAAACATATTGTCGTTAGGGTGGAGGGGGTGAAAAACTCTTTCAACCCCTAAGTACCCTAAGAATTAATTAATAAAAACACACCATGTAATGTCGCGTCATTTTTATTCTAAACTACCCTAAATAGAAGGGGTGGGGAACCAATAATTACCCTAGCTTTTCAAAATAAAATATAAAAACACAATTTTATAAATTTACTAAATTAGGCTTTTTCAAATAAAATTTGAAAATATAATTTCATCAACTAAACAAGCCTTTTTTTAAAATAAAATTTAAAAACAATTAAAAATAAATAAAGTGCATTAAAGTTAAATATAAAACTAACTAGAAACAGGAAAATTGATCGAAATTATAGCAAATTGTTGCGTTGATTGAGATTGAGAATGAAAATTATACTATTTTGACCAAAGTCAAAATTGAACAGCCATGGAAGGACTGTTGCCAGTGCTAGCTCTTCTCCTTTGTAATTGTTGCCATTGGGTTTCTGGTTCTTGTTTTGAAGGAGTGAACTAAAGGATTTACAATGTGCTTACCTCCTGGGTTAATCAAGAACACAATGATGGAATAAACACGATCTGGATATAAGGATTCACGAACTTGAATATGAGAAAAACCTAGTCATGGAAGAAGTACGATCGAGAACCCTGGTAACAGGAGAAATTCGATCTTAAAATTTTGAGGCCCCTTGATTTTGGTGGCCCCAATCATGGGCTTATTTTACAAAGGAGAAGAGCCGGCTATGAATATATATAACACAATAATAAGTTGTAATACGTAAAACATAATGATAAAATAATAACAAAATTATATAATACATAAAAACAATAACGAAAATAACACGAAATGATTTTAAATGTAAAACACATTGATAAATACATATAACACAACGATGAAAAATATTTGACAAAATAATAAAAAATATTTGACACAATGACAAAAATGTCCTATCTTTAAAAACAATAAAAAGACACATGTCAAGCCCAAAATACTTCTCACCTTTTGTATTTTTGCTACCCTTTGTACCATATCCTAACCCTTGATAGCGAAAAAAGGATTATATCTGAAAACGCCTTTAATACTTTATAGTTAAAAGTTATGAGGGGTTGATAAATGAAATTTAAATATAAAATTATGATTAAACATGACTTAGAGTTGTAATCATCAAAAACCTAAAATATAATAGGGGAATATAAATGTCTACAATTAGAGGCAAAAATAAACAGAATGCAACAAGAAAAACACTTCATGTTAACATTATTGATTTACTCTTAGTTTTAATTAAGTGTTAAGCAAAGGTCAAGTTCGAATTAGCAAGAAATTGGCTATCAACAGGATGAAATTGTCAACGTTACACTAAAGGCATGTACCTAAAACACTTTCAGCATAAGTGTGTGTCAAGTTTAACTTGTAATTAGGTGATCCACTTCTTGTTATGGATGTTAGACTTCTACCGTTAAATAACCAAATAAACAAAGAATACATTCATCAAAATATATACAACTTCGGTAT